>CM021107.1:248405803-248852883 GCA_007115665.2 Sequoiadendron giganteum
CCATTATCAGTCCTCAAACATTTTATTTTCTTTCCAAACTGCAACTCAACCATTTCTTTAAATTATTTAAATTGATTAAAAACTCCATATTTACTCTTTAGAAAATATACCAATGTCCTATTGTAATCATCAATAATGAAACATAATATATGGATTTTCCAATTGAAGGAATTTCTATAAGACCAAACACATCAAAATGAATAAGATCCAATACACCACAAGATTTATGAGAACTTGAGTAAAACTAAATGTGGTTTTATTTTTCATAAATGCAATGCTCATAGAAATCAAATTCAAGATTAAAATTAGACAATCCTTCGACAAGGTTTTTATTTTTTAAGGTCCTTAGACCCTTTTCTCCAATGTGGCCAAGTCTCTGGTGCCATAACATAGTTTTCTCTACAAGTAAATTTGGTTTAGAAGAAAGAGAAACCTTGGGTACCCAAAAGCCATGACCATATGTTGAAGATGAAACCCCCACCTCTTTCACAGACTTTCTTTTCACATAAGTACTATTGCACTCAAAAAATGCATGCATCAAACTTATACAATGTGCCATATCTGACACCTCCAGCAATCACCATAGCACCTCTAGCCATCTTGCGTCCTACGTCAAGAAAATACTACTTGCACACCTGCATCTATTAGTTTTCTCACAAATAATAGATTTTGTGCTAATCTAGGGATATGCAACACACCATTAATACTTTTTATTCTACCATTAGGAAACCTCATTCTAACTTTACCATGAACAACAATATTCAAATAAGAATCATCACAAAAGTACACCTTGCCTCCATCAAATTCTTCATATTCAGAAAACTAATCTTTATTAAAGGTCATATGAAAAAATGCACCTAAGTCAATTAACCATGCATCATTACCTACACGAGTTGCCAAAGCTACAATGAATGCATCACCATCTTCCTTCTCAAACTCAAAATCAGAATCAAATTTCTTATTTTTCTTCTTCTTTTCTTCTTTACAGTCCTTACAAACATGTCCAAGTTTACCATAGTTCTAGCAAATAACTTTGGACTTTCCAGGAGATTTGGATCCCCCCTTGGACTTGGATTTATTACGCTTCTCATTCTTCTTTCCTTTTTCCTTAGGTATTCCACAAACATTTAGGGCCTCCTTGGTACTGATGGATACCTTCCTACTCATCTCTTTAGAAAGAAAAGAACCCTTCACATCTTTAGTCTTCAATATAATAGAAGTACTCCCAATAGCCATAATAAGAGAATCCCATGAATCAGGCAAAGAACAAAACAAGATCTGAAATTTCTCCTTCTCATCCATTTTGACACTAACTAATGCCAATTGAGCCACTAGCCTATTGAATCCTTCCAAGTGGTCTTTAATTTGTCCACCCTCTTACATTCTCAAGGAATATAATTTCTTCCTCAAGAAAATATTGTTCATTAAATATTTGGCTTGATACATCTCACCAAGCTCCTTCCATAGTTTCTATGCAGAGGTCTCTTCATGGACATTGATTAAAATAGATTCTACCAAGCATAATCTAATTAGACCCTTGGATTTATGGTCCATAACATCATATTGAGTAGCCTGAGTAGGATCTATGGGCCTTGAAACATTCTCATCAATAGCATCCCATAGATCTTGATCTGTCAATAGATCCTCCATCTTCAACTTCCACATCTCAAAATTGTTTTCAAAAAATTTATCCACCTCCATTCTCCCTGATGAACTGGTCATCTTAAAATTCCTACAACAAGATCAAAAAGTATCTTTTGCATAAGCTCTCACTCAAATATGGATTAGTTTTAAAAACCCAATGACCCACAACTAAAACCAAAGGTGATCGGGCTCTGCTACCACTTGTAAGAAAGCTAAGGTAGTGGAACAACTTCCTAAACTAATCTTAAGAGGAGAATAATGAAAAACTTTTACAGATATTTAACAATTACTAAAACTTAAACATAAATATCATGCATACCACAACACATTAATTTACGTGGGGAAAACTCTTTCGAGAGAAAATCCACATGCTCTAAAAGTTGCCCATACTATTCAGAAATCACAAAGATTGCAATATACTTACAGAGAAAGCTTCTTGCAGGAGTATCACCAACCAGAGATCCAGAGGCAACACAACCGCTATCAGAATCTCAGAATACATCGCAATACATATTCATAATACAACGCCCTCATAAGATGGGGTTTCCTTCTAGGACAAGTCAAGCTAATAAAATATCGGATTTTAGATCTAAGACCTAATGATGAACGATCCAAATTTACAATAAAAAAATATAAATAAAATTTTCCTTTCAAGGGTGCTACCTTCAAACCCCTAGTAGGGGGGATGATCCCCACAAACCCCTCACGGGGGGGTCCCCCTCCCCCCACCCGTTGTGGATGTATCAACAGTACCTTATGTAATTGCAAGGTTGAGACACATTTTCCCAACATTAGCTTCATTTAGAATTATCATTGCTATATCTTGAACTATTCTATTCTTTCTTTTAACCACTTGATTTTGTTGAGTTCTTGTAACAAAGTATTATCTTCTAATTCCATGTTATTCATAAAATTATTCAAACTCATTAGAGGTAAACTCACCACCTCTATCAAAATATAGGAATTTGATATTTGACCCAAATTTCATTTTCAACTATAGCCTTAAAAATCTTAAATCCATTAAATGCTTTAGATTTTTATTTTAAGAAAGTAATCCAAGTCATTCTAGTAAAATTATCAATAAGTAACATAAAATACCTTTCACCTTGCAAGTATTTTTTCTTTGTAAATCTACATAAATCTATATGAACCAACTCCAATGGCTCTGTAGTAGAATACTCCTTTGTCTTGAATCTTACTTTTGTTTGTTTTCCTAGTTAGCATTCCTTATATTACACCCCAATTGTGTAAGTACTATTTACTATTACTATGTAGGGTAAATGTGAACGTAATGTGAATTATGAAGATGAATAAATTGTGCTTGCACTTTGTTATCAAATGAATTATGAATGAATGTTATTTCATTTAATGTTATGTAAAGAAATACATATAAGTGAAATGGATGGTTATTGAATTGATATTCTAATTATGGAGATGTATTATGTGTAATTCATATTTTTTTGAATAGTTGACTACCATGGGCATATGTTAGCGGATGCAGGTATATGTTCAATTCCTCTAGACGGAGGGGAAGTATCACTTAGGAAAAGATCTCGGTCGAGTAACCAATAACGTAACTTATTTGAGCTTACACACACTCACAGCAGTATGGTTGAGTTAAGTTATTATGTTGGGATTTGGCAACTCATCCTTAGTTGATGTGTCTGCATTAGTAAGAGGCTTGATTACTATTGAGTGCATTATTGGGTGATGTTTAACTGTTTGAGCTTGTGAGTTCTTTCCTATATTACTATGCTTGTATTGATGAGTAGAACATACGTGGAATGTATGTATATGTACACACATGCTTGTCGATGATAGACCATACACATGAAGGAATGCATACATGAGGGTACATAGGTAGACATACCTATGCACACTTATGGACGAGTTTCTTATACCCATGGAACTATCAAATGGACCTTACGACATGTATATGTATATGTATAGATATATCACATGTAGGTGCTTATAAATACAATAGTAATTATGTGTGGCTTTGGTGTGTAATCGAATGTGTGTGTATATATATAATATATACATATATCCATATGTATATATGTATCAATACACATATGATTTGCAAATGGACATGCCCATATGAATGTATCGATATATGTATACATACGTATACATGTACATAGAGGAATATATATGTATATAATTGATATAAGTGTCATCACTATGTGAATGGCGTCTTGTTTGTATTCATGTTGAATGTATACACTTTATTAGCATAATATATATAAATATACATTAACATATATATACATATACATATATATGTGTTGATATACATATATATGTATATATAAATATATGAATATATATTTAAATACAATTATATGCTTGGGGATTGATTAAATTATACAATGCTTTGAGGCTAATTTATTAACATAAACATAAACATAGGCTGAATATATAATATATATTGGCAATATATAAAGGTTGAACTATATGCAATATAATTTGCAGCAATTAAGTCGATTTGGAAAGTAAGACTTAGTCGATGCTTTGAGTTGGAATATATTTGACTTAGTAAATTGCAAATACTTGAAATGTCTTATCATGGAATAAATATCAACAACAAGTAATGCAAGAGCCTAAATGAAAGGATAAGTTACAACAAGTCGATGAATTAGTCAAAGTCGATTTATGAGACAAAGCGACCCATCATAGACTTAGTCGGCTATATACAAGTGTTGTATTTTTAGAATAGACTAGTTCAAAGGGAAAGGCCACACCAACTTATAGGGTGAATGGATGCTTGCTTGGCATCATATTAAGAAGTTTTGATTAATGTAGAAGTTAATTTTGAGAGCAATTCAAATGTCACCTTTTGATCATGTGTTGTTTGAAATAGTCATATATTGTTGTCAACTAATGAGGTAAATCTGTGGCATTCTATGTTGAGTATGCTATTTGCTTATGTGCCATCTTTTAGCTGAGTTGAGTGAATTGATTTGTATGGATACTGTTGTCAATTTACATGCCTTTTTTGTAGGATAGGGAGTCTCCTTGTTGCTATATAAATAGAGAAGCAATCTCTCTCTTTTGGGATGCATTCCCTACAGATTTTTGCTTTTCATTTTATACGCATTCTATTCCACAGTTCTAATTGCCTTATTTTGCAAGTTTATTGTGAGTGAGCTTTGATTATTTAGAGTGAAGTATATTATCAACTTGAGGGAAGGCTTTATAGAGGCATTTCTTGTGAATTCAAAGTAAATCTAGTGGTTGAAATTGGGAAGTTGTGCATCATTCAATCAATTGGATAAGCGAGTTATAGGCATGGTGATAATTCTTCCTTTAATTATCTTAGTTATGAAAGATTGATTCTTGAATGCTTTATTTAGCCTATTGTGATTACTTGCATTAGGGAAAATAGTTTTTTCTTTGAAGGGAAAATAGAAGTTGTCTATATTGTTTTATGAAGTGCTTGTAATTACTCCATAATAGGAGGAATTGTTTTCATAAGTATTAACATACTAGATATGATTAAACAAGGGTAGCTTAAGGGTTACTCATAGCTAACTTATTTGATTATAATAGATAGCTAGTGGGTTACTCCTGGGATTGTTAGTTCATTTGTAATACCCCTCCATTTTGCTTCTTGTTCAGTTTGTTTTATGCTATGTTTGGTTGCAGTTACTTTGATACTGGATGTATTTTATTATGATATTTTGATCGCTACTATTGAGCAACAACTATTATTGTGGGATGTGGTTATCTGATTATTGTTCACATGTATTATGGATTAATGATGTTGTAGAGTTAGCATGAGATGTTATTATGAGATTATTGGAATTATGATGGAAGTGTCAGTTTTGATGAGTGTATGGGTGAAGAGGATGGGTTCACATCACTCGCTTGCGAGCGTCCTACGAATCCATAATTTCTTCTTCACGGTGTGTATTATATGTTGGATATATTATATGATGTTGTTTACTTGGTTTCAGGATTGTAGGTACATGACATCGACTCCACCTGGTTTCACAGGTTTGAGTGTGTCAATCCAATGGTTAAGTTGAACAGGAGATAGTAGCTAGGTAACATGTGTCAAGTCTACGCCCTAGCCTTAGTGTGTCGCCAGTCTGGGTTGTTGAGTCATAGTTTACCCTATTTTAATATTATTTGATTCTGAAAGGTACGTATTTATTTAATCAATTTTTAGAATTATTGCATGAAATCATGTTGATGGTTATTTAATTAAAATTATATTTTGTTGATTGAAAGTATTATTTAAATTAATTTTAATTATTTAATTAATTAAATTTAATCCAAAGGTTGAATTTAGTTATTAAATAATTTAATTAGTTAATTAAATGTGATGCAAGAAAAAGAAAGGAAATAAAAGAATTAAAATTAATTTTGGAATTTAATTTCAACTTTTGGGAATTAAATTAAAAATTGTAATTAAATGTTTATTTGGAAAATTAGTTGCAACTTTGGAAATTAATTTATTATTTGAAATTGCATTGAAAGTGGGTTCTCGAAAATTGAAATTAATATCTAATTTGCATGTAATGTGAATTAGGGTTGTATTAGGTATTCTTGATTTATAAGGAATGCATGTTTTAATTTTGGGGGAGAAAAGTTTTAGGAAAAAAATCAATTTTACAACAGAGAAGAAATTTTGGAAAAATTTGCACAAAGAAGGGTTTGAAGAAAGTTTTGATTGTAGAATTAATTGGAGGAAAGATTGTTTGCATTTGTTGGGTTTTGGATTGGATTTGTTGGAGGATTAAAGAAAATTTAGGAAATCTTTAGAGGAGGCTTGCATCAGAAATTCATCTTTTCCTGTAGCTTCTTGAACTAGGTTTTCTTCTGTGTTTTTATTGTTCTTGATTGTTTTTAAAATAGTAGTGATTAAAGATTTGTTTGTTAAATCTGTTTTAGAAAATAAATTTGTTATTAGAAGAAAAGAATTAAATAAATTTACAGCTTTTGCTTTGTGAAAATTCTTGAGTGAAAATTGTGAAAACCTCAGTTGAATTAAATTATTTAAGGAAATCAATTGTTTTGTTATTGGAATCAAACATAGAGATTGAACAACACAGTTGGATCTTTTTAGAAAATGAAATCCTCTGTAGAAAATCAAATTTATTTTGAAAATCTTTGTGGAAATTAGTTGGGAGAAACCTTAGGGTTTTAGAAACTTTGAGTTTTAATTTTTATCATTTTTTAACTTTATTGTTCAAGAATTAAAAAAAATGGTTTAAGGTAATTAATTGTTGAGTTTTATGAAATTTGAGATTTTCTGAAGAAGCTTTACAATTTTGCCTATAAGTGATTATTTTCACAAAATTTCTTCAATTTATTCATCATGATAAACTCATTATATATATATATATATATATATATATATATATATATATATATATATATATATATATATATATATATATTATATAGACATATATATATGTTTATATATATATAGTTTTTATATATATTAAAATATACTGTTCTTTAATATATATGCGTCGTCCGTACAGCGTCCATGGTTATGGGGATGAAACTTTCGGAATTTTGATTTTGTTAAAATCACATTTTTTTATTATTTTTTTGTGAGTTAATTGGGGAAGGCATGGGAGGCATTGCCTCCACCGCCGCCCCCATGAGGGGACGACTGTGGAGGAAGGGCCTCCGCAGCCCCCCTCTCCCTGCACTGTTTATGTTTTGTGGGAGGCGTCGCTGCCATTGGCAGCGCCCTCCACACAGTGTGTGGAGGGAGCGTTGCCAAGGGCAGTGCCGCCCCTCACAGCCTTCATGGGAGTTTGGGGAGCGGCGAATGTATAGCCACGCCCCCACTCTCCCTTTCCTTTGCTTTTAAAAAAAGGGGTGAAACCCTTAATTTGCTATGGCGTGCAAACTTCGAATCAGGGCAAGATCCGTCCGCCATAAGGATGTTTAGGTTTCACGATTTTATTTATTGTTTTTATAAAAAAAATATGTATTCGTTTTTTTTTATTCAATGAAAAATTTAATAATATTTAATATCTATAGATATTAAGTATATATATATAATTAATAAAATGAGTACTAACTATAGTGTGAGAATTTGTATATTTTGAAAGGAAGTATTAAAACATTTTAGTTTTATTTAAGAGTTGAATAGCATAAGTATTTGGGAAATTATTTATGGAATATTAATCTATGATATTAAATAATGTATTTGTTTAGTCAAATATACTAATATATGTTTAATGTATATATTACATGAGTACTTTCAAATAGGTGCATATTTAATATACATTTTATTTTTACCAATTGCATGTAATCTAGTTTTGGACGGAGACTTTCAAAGAAGTAATTTGTATGCATGGATAAACTGACGGAGAAAAAGATATTTTACAAACTGAAGATATTCATGTTTTTAAATAGAGAATTGAAAAGATATAGATTTTGGATAGGAATGGAATATAGTAATTGCAATAGTTTATGTTGTATTAGAAGTAAATCTAGGAAATGATTATATTGGAAAAGGCAAATATTTATTATGTTTTATTTATTTCTTAGAACAATTTATTGTTGTGATTGGAATATTAAGGAATATATATAATTAAATTTATTAATATATATATATATATATATATATTGGGTATATATATAATATGGAGCGTATATATATATATATTAAGAGTAAATTCATTATCGTATTTTATTTTAATAAGAAGCATGTAATATATTTTGAATAGAGATTTAAAATGGATTGATTAGTGTATATGGGTAAATGGATAGAGAAACAATATTTTATTATATTAAAGTGATTGCATATTCTAAATAGAAAATTGAATAGATGTAAGATTTGGTTAGGAAATGGAAAGAGTTTACTTGCATGGAGTTGTGTCGATTTAAAAGTAAATTAAGGAGTTGTTTATATTGATGAGGCAAATAGTTATTTTAATTTATTTTATTTCTATTAGAGCAATTAATTTATTGTGAATGAAATATGAAAGAGATATGGATTTAGTATATCCAAAAATAGTAACGTCCTCATGATTATCTTAAATGATTTAATTCTCTGTATTCAATAAAGGGAAGTAAGTTTAATTGTTTTAGATTTCCAATAATGAAAGAGGAAATAGTGGTTATGATTATTTCTGTAAGACCCTACTTTGTATGTACTTAATACAACCACAAATTGTTATATGTTTTTCTTGAATTGATGATTAAATGTATTGTGGATAATAAATAAGGTGATCTTTTGGCAATATTATTACATATCATTTTGACATTATGTTTTATTTTCATTACCATGGAAGTGGATTGCACTCGTATACCATGGAATGCAAATTAGATTCTAAATGGGTTATTATATAGTTAAAGCTTGGAATGTTCAGCTAACAAATTAATGTGATACATAATGGATACTTACGTTCACGTTGGTAATGTGCAGGAAAGCAATAATGTTAGAATGAGAAGGGAGAACCATCAAGAGTGAATCAAAAGACTACTTCATGAGGATATAAATTTGACCCCATTCGGGGCCTAGAAACAAGTGGAGTTAATTTATTGGACTAAGGGTGTAAGGGCTTTTAGTTGGGATTCATGTGAGGTGTAAGTGGGGATTAGGTCTTGGAAACCCCTAACTAAGTTTGAAACTCGGATGGAACCATGAGTGGGCTTTTAATGAGAGTTGTTGGTCAAAATTTTGGGTTAGGGTGCAAAAATAAACCCCCTAGGGTCTATATCATAGTGGTAGGGGTCAAGAGGGCAAGCAATGAAGCCCCAAGGACATGATTTGACTCCTGAAAAGTCCTCATAATGATGAGTGACGAATTTTGAGGAGAGGATGGGGTGGAAAGATGGAGGGGTTGTCCAAGTGCATGTATTTTATTTGATAAGGAAAAGACCCTCATTTATGAAGGAAAGTACACTCCACACATCCCCATCCAAGAGTTTCTAGTTGAAACTTCTATATATTTTGAAGAAGAAGAATGAGTGGGGTGTTACCCACTTCTCCTTTTGGAGAATTTTGCTTGAGATTGGAAAGAAGATGTGAGAGGGGAGAAGATATGCTTCTTAGAAGAAGGTGTTAAAACTAATTGGCTTGGGAGGAAAGAGGGATAGAAGAGTTCAACCCCTTCACAAAAAAAAAAAAAGGGAAAAGAGATAAGTTCTTATTTCCATTTACTTGTTATTTGTAAGGTGTCATAGTGTATGGATCATGGCTGAAAATAGAAAGTAGAGGACTTAGATGCACAAAATTTGTGCTATGTAGTTTATTCTTTTGTTAAAAAATGAGGAAAGTCTCCATTTATCATCTTGGAGCTAAAATAATTTCTTACTCGGGGGTATGGCTAGAGCCCACGAGGCTCCATGACGCCATTACGGTAGGGTGGAGAGCAAGTCTAATTTTCTTGGTATTCAAATCATTGTTTTTCTTCAATAAAACTATAAATTTGCAAGTTTAGAAAGATGGGTTTTGCATCTATTACATAAAAAAAAAGAGGGAAAGAACAAGGTTTATTTTATTGGCATGTTTTTGTTCATGAGTTCTTGAAAAATTTAGTTGAGTGTCTCTTTAATTACTTACTTGAAGCTCCTTTGTGTTAGTTAAACTAGTGTTATGTTTTCTTAAGTTGTAGAGAAGGAAAAGTTGAAGCATTGTGTATTTAAAGATGTACAAAGAAAATCAAATTGTATGCTATAACATGACCAAAGTAATTTATGTAATCTGTCTAGATGCCAAAACTGATTTTTCTTTTAGAAATAAAACACTTGTGTTCATTCTTTAGTAGAGAAATCTGATTCTGATAGAAATAAATGCTGAGTTTATGCAGCTCCATATTTTGTGTTTGAAAGGGAAATTTTTATTTATTTATAAACCCCCATGTATTGTATCTCCTTTTACTTCTTATTCATTATGCAAGTTGTGCAAAACATAAATAACTGTTGCTTTGATTTTGAGCAGCAGCTGTCTGCTTTAAAATAGAAGAGCAATACTTTATCCTTTCTAAATCCCTTGTTCAAAACACTCGAGCAGATTTATTCTATCAACTGTACAACAAAATTATAGTCTTGGGTTATCTTATGCCCCTTGCATTCTAAAGGAAAACAAAACGAGCTTAAAACAACCCTTATTTTTTTTTAGTTTATTGTGACCTTCATAATGCATCTTTCAATCTCCATTTTCAGCATATTTATTCATGTATCAATTTCTTCTTTTTCCTCATTTTAACTTTGATCATCACATGATACATACATTTGTATATATAAATTTAAATGATATATTTAATATTAAGAACATTGTATAGTAAGGCTTATATGCCAAATATATTTATTAATAAACTTTATGAAAATTGATTATAAATAAAGATTTTTATAAAAATAAAATAAAAATAAAAGCTAGAACAGAAATAAAAATGCAAACAAAAATTCACATTTGAAATAACAGCAAAAGAGAATTTTAAATCCAAACCCCAACCTGAAAACATTGAATATTTCGAAATATGCATTGCTGCAATCATTCTTTCTTCTTGCTTTTTACAGTGACCTAACATTGCAAATAAAAAAATAGACGGTGCTAATATACTACAATTTACTATGATAAATTTATTTTTAATCTACATTTTCTTTTGGGAGGAATGAAGCAAAATAGTAGATAACAATTATCTGATCCAAAAGAAAAAAAAATAAAAGAGAAGGGGATGGGACCCTATGTAGCCAAACTCGTGAGTGTCATCTTGGGCACTCAACATAAGTTTGGTGCTACCTCCTTGTGCCTTCCTTGTTGCAGACAGTTGCCTCTCTTGAGGCATTCAACTAATTTCAAGAATAAAAATACAAAAAAAAATAGAATGGGACAGCGAAAGAAGTAGGCAGTAGCAAATGTCACTCTTCAGGTGTCAAAACAAATACCCAGCCACTTCAAAGAAAATAAACCTAAGTGAATGATAGTTAATCTTTTATTCAACTCAATCGCTTGCATCAACTGATGACCTTACAACGATGATTTGTATTTATGTTGCAACTACCATCTGGCATTGTGGGCAAAGTCGTCAGAAGAGGGAGATCGAAGAAAATCTTTAAACCAACTCAAATTGTTGTCTTTAAATGGCTGTCAGTAATATAATTAACATAACGTAATTCATGCCCATGTCAGCTATTTCTAAAGATGAGCAGAAACAAAATAAATAAATGAATATATAAGAAGAAAAAAATTAGACTATATGCAATCACCATAAAATGACCATGGTGGGACGTTGGATGGGACCGAACAATCTGCCATCAATGTGCAACAATCGCCTCTCAACAAGCCCTACCATCATTGATGGATGTCATTATTGTTCCCTCACTATTGTCTCCCCTAAACTGCCTTAGTTGTGCCAAGCGTTGCTATTGTCCCGTACAGGGAAAGGAGTGGAGAAAATGAAATTTTGGTCAGTCCTTTCAGTGGCCCAACACTCCTTCCTTTTCCCCAGGCGTACTGAGTTATGGTTCAACGTTTCCTCAATTACTCCTACCGTATCTCACTCTTCCCATTAGTTGGTTGTTGGATAATAAATGGAGTTTAGATCAATATTTCCACCTTTCACAATTTTCCATCATAGAAAATTGTCTGCTATAATATCTTTCAATATATGTTGTTAGTATTAATAATATTATTATTAATGGTAATAAGGTTGCGTGTAAATAGAAGCTTTTACGGGATATAGAAAGTGTAGAAAAACTCAATGAATCGAGATTTCAGTATGAGTTAAGGTTATCAATGCTGGCATGGATAGTGATGGTATTAATATGAATATTATTATTTCAGAATCAATAAATAAAAACAAATCTTATTAATAAGAAATTTAATGTTATGTTATTAATCATCTAAATGATGAAAAAGTAAAAATGTAAATACGAGTTGAATAATGATATCAATATTTGTTTAATCATGAAAATGGTATGAGTATAATTAATATTATTTTATTAGTTAAAAGAAAGTAGTATTAATAACGTCAATATGAATGAAATATAGAACTACTATTATTGTTCGATTAAGTGGCAATGATAATAAAATTGAATGAAATTAGGGATTAAATAATAAAATTAATATACTGATTTTAGACAATACATCGATTGGATCAAATGATAGTAATTGTGAATTAATACTACCTTTATCATTAGGGTCCAAATGCACCCTAAATGGGTGTAGTTTTATTGGCTATTAATAAGATGAAAGTACTATTTAAAATTTAAAAAAGAAAAACATAAAGAAAAAAGAAACTCGAGTATATAGAACCACCATTAATAATTTTATGGTTAACCTTAAATAATGTAATCATTGACCTTCTCAAGCTTATCCAGCCAACCCAAAGAGTGTGTGATTGACTAAAAGCATGTATGACCCTTACACACATTTTTTTTTATGAGTGACTTCGGGAAGGCATGCAAACGGAATTATGATTAAGCTGAGTGTTGTCTAATGGATACATAAAAGTATATAAATAAACATTATTGAGAACGCGATTAGTTAAGGAAAATAATGGTTCTATAGTCGTATGCCAAAATAGAAATCTACTAGAATTAAGAGTTAGTGACAATGTTCTATTAATGACTTAATTGGTGGATTAGATACAAATTTTACTATGGGTTAAAAATCACCAATAAAGGTTGATTTAATAATAACAACAATGAAGTTTAGTTGGGATTGATAATAGTTAAATTATTTTTTATTTGGTAATAATATTAGTTTGATCACATAATTATATTGTTATTTTGGCTAGGAAATTCAAGTAATAGTATTATTGTTGTCGCACATGTTAGTTAGTTGTATGAAATACATGGTGGTTAATTGATTAAATAAAAAGAAAACCGTCAATGATCACATGGGAGTTAAATTAATACTTTGAGATATTTATCAAATTATTATTTTAACTATCGTGGTATTTTTGGCTTTCATAGCAACATAGTTGTCAAGGTTAAATCATGAATTCATCAAAAATAGAATAAAATCAAAATAATAATACCATGAGTAACTAATGAATACATGGCAATAAGGAGGGTAAAAATAATATTAAAGGGTCGGTCAAGGAATAGTGTAATCACTACTTGATGTTTCAACTTGATGTGAACATTGTTGTTCTGGACCTTATGGCAATTAATAGGTGGAGACTTTATTAAAGTTAAAAAAAATTGTTTGATAGGAGTAATGGTAGTAACTTCTTCTCTTGAACCAACGTACACCATGGTTAGTGTTTCCCTCAAATATTGCTTGAGTGATTAAATAACTTAATGTATGTTTTAAAAAAAAATTGGTTGGATTTTTTTTCTAGTGAAAATTCATGGGCATGACAATTTCAGATGATCTAGTTATCATGTCTTTGACTTTGTCAACACTACCTATTGAATGAGTATGGATTTAGAAAATTCAAATATTAGATTTGATTAATGACTTGAATGCTTTTGTTGCTATGTCGTCAAGTTGCATTGTGGGTTTTGGGATTTAGTGTTAGTCCTAAATCATAAGTCTTCCAGAAAAACTTAGAGGATAAGGGTTGTTGAATCTTTATGTCATCTAGTTGTTTTCCCTTGGGTAGTGCATGGCGTCTTTTCAGTTTTACCCGGTTTCCATGAACGGGGATGTTTTGTGTCTCCTGTGAAAGGAGTGGACTATGTGTTTGTTGCCTCCAAGATATTTGGAGTGAGTTCTATCATTTGTTTCCTCATTGTGTTGGAGTGGATTATGATGCCTAGTTGGTATGCACTTGTGTTTTCCCTTGGTGGATTGTTTGGGTGTGTGTTGTCAAATAGAAGAGTGGCTTTTGTTAGGGGCCGGAGCCCAAAGTGGTAAACCGGGTAACCTTTAGAAGTGATTTAATCAAGTGATAATTAAATTAATGTACTTAGATGATTAGAATACCTACCACATTAATCAAGATAGTTTAATCCTCACTCATAGACACAAGGGCTCGTTTAGACTTGGGATGAGTGAGAAGACCTGGAATGGCATAGTCATCTATCTTGTCAGTATGAGAGGTATTTGATGCCGCATGAGTGAGCATGGGGTCCAGGATTCAGTTGAGGCTACCAAGATTACCGGAGCCTATGAAGGATGCCCAGAGGAGATCTCATGACTACTATGCGATGACACTCTATCTAGGACAACTGTGGTTAATTATTTTATGTGTATGGTTCTGTGAACATACTTGATCTATTTTATGTCTGGAAGCAATGTGACCTATGTCAGTGATGTTTGAGTTGTACTTGATCTATACTTGTATTGTATTTGAGTTGTACTTGTTTAGTTCATTTGTTTGGTTATATCAGTATGAGTCAGTATGAGTCTGCCTTTGGTTAGTGGTTGTAGATCTTTGTCCATGTTACTTTGTTACTATCTCCTAGCATGGGGGGTGGGCCTTCAGGTACCACTTGGTTGGGTGGAACATGCACCAAAACCGTTGGGTCCCCATTGATCTTCAGTACTTGGTGACGAGACATCCAGATGGATAGCTCGCGGTTCTTGTTGTAATTTCTTGCATTGTAATATTTCAATTTGTATAAGATATTTTATCCCTTTTTTGTTATGAGGTGGAGTATGTAATTGTAATACATTTGTACTATTGTCTCATTCTGGGAATGAGTGATGTAACTATTGGATTAAGTTAATGATTATGAGATTGTATCTTGGTTGATTATCTTATTATGTTATGCAGTATTCTTATGATGTATGATGTTTATTTCATAAAGTTATAATGCTATGGTTATATGTAATATGTATGTGTGGGTTTAAGTAATCCTAACCTTGTAGCCTTAGAGGTTGTTGTTAATTAGTAAGTGATTGTGTATGTTAAATGCACTTTATAAAAAAAAATTGGTTCGCTTAAGACGTTAATTGCAACTTCCTTTAAGATTACTTGGCGGGGCATTACACCATTAAAGGGAGGGAACTTTTATATATACTTTAAAAGTAGAAATAACCTAGAGTATGTAATACTAACGATAGGTTAATTTTGGGGTTAAATATTACCCATGGGAGGAATTACCTATGGATACATTATAGTGGCCTTAATTCAAAATGAGCTTAAGTAGTGTAAGTGAATAAATGGACATCACTCGAAGTACTAAGTGTGAACACTTTGGCCAAAGTAGTGTGATTGCCTTTGACTCCACTATCAGTCCACTATGTCCATGTAGTGCATGCTAGTTGCAAATTGTAGGGTTACAAGTTCTATTCATGTAGGGCACGACACTAATCTCAATGTAGTTTTCATATGGGGTTACCCAATGTAATGCCCCCCCACAAAACCCTAGAGAAAGTTGCTACACAACGCGAAAGTGTACAATTTCTTTTCTTTTCTTAAAAGTGCATTAATATCAAAGAAGATGCACAATACTTCACAACAACCTCGAAGGAAATGTGACAAGATTACATTTGAAACCATAACATACACATTACTCACAAATAAAGCATTTTAATTACATAAGGAATTAAGTATCCAAACATTCCATACAAGATAAATTACATCATACTTAAAGAGACACAATAAGATAAAATATAACAAGTTCCAAATTATATTAACTTACAAGTTTACAATACTCATTCCCAAAATGAGGTAGATCAAATAAATATGATTACATAGTACAGCCCACCACCTCGAATATAACTAAAGAGTGAATTGATTACAAATACCGATTGAAATAAAATACATCAAAATAATGGAATGAAACCATTGGCATCTACAAGCTCTCCAACTGGAAAACCTCGCCATCATGATCTGTAAAGAAAGGGGGACCCAACGGCATAGGGCGCGCGTTCCTCCCAACCAAGTGGTACATGTAGGCCCACCCCCCATGCTATGAGATAGTAACAAGGATACATGGACAATCCCTACAGCCTCTAGACTCAGGCCGACTCATACTAACTCAACCAAATACATGATTCTAACAAATAGAAGGTCACACTGCTTCCAGTTAACACAATCCATAACTTAACAAAACCCACATAAAGTTGACCTAGGAGAAGTGTCACACACGATACATGAGTTACCCATCAGAACTTTCCAGATCCCGGCCCCCATCGAGCTTCACCCTCCTACTATCCACTCTTGGCACAAGACCACTCCAACAAGTAGGAAACAAATAACCAAACCACTCTATCCAAAGGAGGAACAAAACAACCCCGTTCGTGGAAATCGGGTAACATACTAAAAACAACAACCACATTTCCCAAGGGAACTAAAACAACTAACTTCACAACACAACCCCCATCCAACTATGAACTTTTGGAAGACTTACATATAAAAGACACACTGAACCCATTTCCCAACATGCAACTAGAAGACATAGTTACAACAAGACATTCAACATGATAAATAAATCTAATGCTTGGATTTACTAAATCCATTTTCAATCAGTAGAAAGCTTTTAAAATAAATTTCTGACTTCACTAACTAATCAAAAATCCCTTCATATTCAGAGGAACAATCTAATTTTATTTAATTGAATATTCGATTTCCTCCAACATATTACATTATTAAAATAAATTGTTCATTCTATATCTTTAATTATTCATTTACATGCAACCAATATTTAGAACTCAATAAATATACATTTAAAAGTATATAAACATGTAATATATACACATCCCATATTTATCCATATATTTAATTATATATATAACTTAATATATATATATATTAAATATATCTACTAACAATTTTCAAAATACCATATTGTTTTATTCAAAATAAAAACTTTATTATTAAATACCAAAATATAAATGCAAAAAAATAAATATATATACATATTTATATATATTATACAATTAATATTAAATAAAGTGTAGTTTTCGAAATGCGAATTTAATCGGAGGCAGACGAACTTTATTTTCACCAATTTAAAAAAAACAATTACCAATGGAAGCGTCGATTGTACTAAGTACAGTCCGGCCACCCCATCATTCATGGGAGGGGGCAGTGCTCCCTATAGGGCAGCGTGTCCCCCTATGAGGTGGGTGCACTGCCTCATAGGTAGCACTTCTCCCACCACATATGTGGGCGGTGGGGGTTTGACCTCCCCACCAACCACCATGAAAACTTCGATTTATTTTTTTTATAAATTTTGATTTCATTTCCCCATTAATAATTACGTCGTACAGACGGTGATTTTGATAGTTTTTTCATTATTTTAAATAATTCACAATTCATAAAATATATATATGTATGTATAAATACAACAATATATATATAAAGAATTTCAACATAGAAGATTAATTGGAGCAATTTTTTCTCAAAAACACTATCTACAAGTAAAATTATAAAATTTCCAGAAAATGTCCAATTTCACAGAGGATTCTACAATAAATATTTTAAATAGATTTTTCAAATCCTAACATAGAGAAACTCTTCTAAATAGCTTTCTCAAATCCAAACAAGCTACAGACAAATATTAATTATAAATTTCTACATTTCCTCCGGGTTTTTCCACGGCAAATCTGCAAAATCCAGAAGCCTTATAATTTTCCCTACAGAGGTTTAATAATTTCAACACAGATTTAAACACTAAAATTCCCTAAATTTAAATTGTTTAAATCTAATAATTCCTCAAAGATCTCAAATCTTATTCTTTGGTTTCACTATAACTAACATTTCCTACAAAGGCTCTAGATTTCATCACGACAATCACAGAAGCTTTACACTTTTCTTTTCTTAAAAAAAATAAACTTTCTACTACAGATCTAGCACAATAATATTCTACAGTAATACAATCCCAATTGAAATTTTAAACAAAACTATAACACAAGAATGAAACCTGTTTCAAAGAAGCTTCTGAAGTGTTGAAGTTTTTGATGCCGAGCCTCTTCCAAAGCTTTCACAGCTTCTTCCCAGCAAACACAATTTCAAAAACATAGTGTTGTATCCAACACCACAAAAACCTATCCCAAAAAAATATAAGAATACCAATCCTTTTCACAAATTCCTTACAATCCAAAATCCCATTCCAATTTTCCACAGCAAGCCAAAAATCCTCTTCCCAAAATTTTTAACTCCCCAAAAATATCTTGTGCTTTGTCATGAAGAAGCCAAAGCCAAGATTCTCTCTGGGAATTAATTTCCCAACAAACTAATTAATTAACTCCAACTTGGTGGCAATTAACAAATATCTTTTAACAACCCTCAAATATTTTCTCAACATCTTTTTGCATTTTTAAATAATTTCAAATCATAATTTAAATTTCTAATTAAATTTAATCAATTAATCTATTTGCTTAATACATAAATTTAATCAATTAATTTATTTACTTAATAAAATAAATTTAATCCCAATGATTAAATTACTTTACTAAATTAATTAAATTAAATAAAAGCTTCCAACAATATTATTTAAATTTCATTAAATAAATACTAAAATCATTTAAAGCATAGTTTAACATTTATTTTCAAAACATAAACCTTGTAGAATTAAATAACAATAAACAAGGCAAACGGAGACACACCAAACAACAACTGACGACATAATGTGGTTAGGATGTAGACCTAACACAGGTAACCTAGCTACTATCTCCCAATCATCATACCGTTGGGTTGACACGCTCAAACCTATGAAGCTAGGTGGAATCGATGTCATGTACCTACAAACCTGTATCGAAGGCATCAATAGCACATGTATATAAAATCATCTTAAAACACACTATAAAGAGGAAATCACATAATCGCAGGGCACTCGCAAGCGAGTGATGCAATCCTATCCCCTTCACCAATACAGTATCACCAAATTGACACTTCCATCATTAATAAAACTCATGAGCAATAATCATGTCATAATAAACCAACATTATTCTTAATCAAAGTATGTCAAGTATAACATCAAGGAAAGTACATCTCATCACACACATAGTTCGTGTCACTCTATTAAAAAAGTGATAAAATAATAAAGCATTATAATCTAACATAAGAGCAAAATAGAGGGGTGTTACACCCAACCAATATCTTCGTCGAAGGGTAGGGTCGTCCATCTTATGATAGATGTGCGAGGGACTGCATATGAGTTTGTGGTTGGTAGAAAAGCACTTGAGTGATGCTTCTGCTCCTTAGCAAGCGATAGAAGACCAAGGTTTTGAAAGGTAGATCATGTGCCATATATATATATATATATATATATATATATATATATATAGATTGCTTTGAAGCTCGGTTGGGCTATGTATGTAATTGTGTATATTCTTGGAATATTGTAATTTGTGAAATTATTATATTGAAATGGAATCCTTGTTGTATTTCGTTATGGAATATTTGTGCATTTGTTCTCAATAAAGAAATGAAATTTTTTATTGCAATGTATTGTTACATAGTTTATTTACTCTCAAAGTGGAAACTTAGGAAAAATTACTTCAGTGAATGGTTGGCATGTTACACCTTACAAAAGGTGTGTGTAGGCTTAGCAATTTTTGGCATCTCTCATAGCATTCTTGGAGTTGATCTTCATAATATTATCAAAATTGATATGACCCATCCTTTATGCCATAACCAATTCTCATATGACTATCCCAAAAGACAACTTTTTCCTTTGACTTCAGTTGGATTATACAAGATACCTTTAGTCCTACTTTCTTGTGCAACAAGATTTTCGTCCTTTCTGATTTCACATCCCTGAGCATGGAATGTGAGACTGTATCCTTAATCACACATTTGACTCACACTTAGAATATTATGCCTTAGTACTTCAACATACAAAACATCATTTGTCCTAGATCTTTTGTCAATGCTTAAAGCGAATTTTCCACATATTCTTGTATTGGTATTATGAACAAATTTAACTAAACCACCATTCCACTTTATCAAGATGATGAATTTAATTTTCTCCAATCATGTGACTAGAGCACCCATTGTCAATAAACTGATTTTGTTGAGCATGAAATTCAATTTGAGCAATCATTAATTTTTTAGTCTTCTAATTTTCTTTCTTCATTTTCATTCCATATTAGGTTCTTCCTTGTGACTAGTATAAATATCCATATTGATGTAGAGGAAAATCAATTTCACACACAATAGACTATAAAGAAAAATGAAAATATGTGTTTCACAACAGAAAACACAAGATTCTCTGAACTTTCAATGGTGATAACAAATAACACCTTGCAAACTGCTCTTCAAACGTATTTTCATAAGTTCACACTCTCAAAAGGCATCAAAACTTTACTTGCTTTGACATTTTTTTGTATCCTAGATACTTTTTCACACTCTACAGTCCTCCCTCCAACTCTACCTAATAGGGTTTAACTCAAAACAATGTATGTTCAACAAAACTCTCACAAAGACTAGGATTTAAACAGTCCCATTGCTCAAGAATACACATTGTCTTCAATAAATCTCGCAAAATATTGAATTACCACCTGCCCTTTGGAGGAATCGTGCAAAAAGACCTACAAAAATTATATACCAAATTTCATAATTTTTTCAACAGCTGAATTAAAAGATATGAGCAAATATTTATTGTTGAAAACCTTAATTTCTAAACAAGGTAGTGGGCATTATTTTTCACATAACTTGAGAAAAACTCAATGAAATCACTTAAAACCACCTAAATTTGAAGCTTAAGACATTTCATTATCATTCTATGCAATCATAGACCTGAAACTATGCCATACAAGTTTGTACCAATCTATTCTTTGCTATTTTTTTTAGAAAAACTATCATAAAATAGTCAAAACAAGGTATATCTCATGAAATCTTTCTCCTCAACTTCTTGGAACATGTTTTTTCATTCATCAGCATAAAAGAAACTCAAAAATAGTTACAAGTCGATTATAAGTCTGTTTTCATCAATATCCCTAATATCCATGTCATTAAACTTGACATTTTTGCCCTTTTTTGCAACTTTCAACCTAGACCTTGTAACAAAACATCAAAAAGGAACTTACAAGGAAAACCATGGTCTTTTATACCCTATTAAACTCATAAAAACCAAAACCAAGAGTTGAGAACAAACTCCCAACCTTGTAGCAAGCCAAAACATCACCTAGAATTCAAATTGCACTTTTGGTGGGAAAATCACAATTTGAATTTCTAGCCTATTCAAACTATTTAACCCGTTGGATTTATGATCCCAATGGACCTCCCAAACCTAAACCAACTCACATGACACTTATCATAAAAATAAAGCATCAAAAACACATGTTTGAGTGATGCTCATGCATCACATATCTTCTTTCTTTTCTTGTCTAGGAGGCTTTAGAAAGCCACTTCTACAAAAAAAATCCTTATGACCAAAATTGTTACACTTGTAACATATGACATTGAAATCAACTAAAGGTGCAAATGGATTTTTTTCTCACAAATTTATTTCTTCTTTCATTGATTCTCAATAAACAACCTTATGACCATATTGATTACACAAGGAATAATAACCAGAGAAAGAGTAACTATTCTCTTATAAATTTTTCAATTATCTTTGCCTCTTCTACTTGAACTTTCAGATAAATAACCATTCTTTTAGATTCTTCAAGATTCCACTTCAATTTTTTATTCTCTTTCCTTTCATCTTTCATATCACTTAATGCAAGGATGAGTTCTCCCTCTAAATCTACTTCACATTCTTCTTCATCGGGATCTTTCATACCTTCTCCATCTTCTACAAGGTGGTCTTCATCTCCCAAGACTTCCATTGTCATGAATAGAACTTCTTCCCTTTCTTCTTCAAAATTACATTGATCGTATTCCTTAGATGAGCTATTATCCTCTTTTAAATAGTGGTTCTTCTTATGCTTGTATTCTTCTTATGCTTGTAAAATTTCTTCTTTCTTATTGATAACTAATTCTATTTTATCCAAAAGGACACTTAGAAGCATAGTGACCAACTTTACCATAATTGAAGCATTTTAAAGGTAACTTACCTTTATATTTTCCATAACCTTTCTTCAATTTCCTCCCAAATTTGACTTCCTCATCATCAAACACATTACATGGATCAAATTCTTCATTTCTCTCTTTCTTGGATGCCTTGAAGGAAGATTCTTTCTTTGATGTACCATTACATAGATTTCTCATTTCATAAGCAGTCAGAGGTCCAAATAGTTCATCCATTATAAATTTAATCAAATCTCTAGCTTCTTCAATAGCATAAAATTTTACATCATACCTCTAGGAAATGGATCTGAGTACCTTCTTGAAAATTACTAGTTCTTTCAATTCTTCACCAAGTCCTCTAACAAAACTTACAATTTCAACCACTCGAAGTAGATATTCAACAATATTTTCCTCTTCTTTCATCTTCAAGCTTTCAAACTTGGTTTTATGAGTTTGTAGCTTGGCTTGCTTAACCTTATCATCACCTTCATAGATATGATTTTTTTCCAAATGTCCTTAGAAGACTTCCAATGTATTACCTTAACAAATTCAAAATTTGTTAGTTCACTTAAAATAGCATTCTTAGCTTTAGCATTATACTCATAAGCCTTCTTATCAGCCTAATCTATTGGAGGAGTTATAGGAGAATTATATTCATCCACAACATATTTCTAAACATAAAACCCTAATAATGTCAAGTATTCTTCCATCCTTATACTCCAAAAAGCATAATTTTTCCCATCAAATTATAGTGCTATGTTTGCGTGAGATCCATCTTGACCTAACATGTGTTCAAATCCAAGATCCACCACCAACTATTAAGCTGCAACAAGGAACCTTGCTCTAATACCAATTATTGAACACACAAATATATTGAAAGGGGGATGAGTCAGTGTATTAATAAATTTTATCCTTAACCAATTTACCAATTATCATCAAATCATCATTAAGAACATTAAATTTAATAGTGTAAGCAATGAACACAATCTCACAAGATAACACTAGATTTATGTGGAATCCTTAGAGGGGAAAACCATGGTGAGAAAAGCTACTTGGATCGACTACCTAAATCTAGCCTCACAAGAATAATGAGATCTTCCAATGCTTTTGTAGGAACCAACCCATTGGAGACACCAATCCCTAAAACAATTTATAGGCACCAACCTAAAGGAGACTTCAATCTCCTAATCTGAGCACCTACTTAGAAAATAAGAGGCACCAATCTCAAAAGAAGCAAGTCTTAGAATACACTGAAATGATTAAGATAAAATTTACAAATAATTCTCTAGCATAAATTCTCTTAGAATGAATTTACATAAATTTTATTTATCATTTGGACTATTCTACATGTACACTTCACTCTCCTTTACATAAGTTGGATCTGCCTTAAAAGATAAGACATGAAAAGCTTGAACGAATCACCCACCAATGTGGAGTCATAATATTGCATTATTCAACACATCCTACACATTCATTATTCCAAAAATCTGAAACCACTTGTATAAATATCAATCTGAAATTATAGACAACTTCCATATGTCAGCTCCTCCTAGTGTGAAAAGAAGAATTTTGGTAGTGGAAAGCGATAAAGGGGTTGAGTGTAAGAGCACTAAGGGGAATAAAACCCTTAAGATTGGTTTGGGCAAGGACAAGGAGGTTATCTTAGGGGTTGAGGTGACGATTAGTAAGGAGAAATTCCAAAACATTGTCATGGGTGAGAAAGGTAAGCTTGAGAAGTTCTAGGAACTTGAAATAGCTACTCAAGTGAATAGGGCTGAGAATAACTTGGTGACTTGGATGTCTCTCCTACTGGTGTGAAGTCTATGGGTAAAGGCAAAGTAAATTTGGATTCTCTTGGAGGTATTTTCCATGATGTTCAGCCCAAGGGGTCCAACATTTTACAAGAAAAGCCTATCAATTGGGAGAAGTTTGACTCTAATGTTGTCATCAAGATGGAAAATCATGGGACTCAGAACCTCTTCAAAATTTTCAAATGGCTTCTATCTAAGGTAAAATAGATTAATATCAAGTTAAATGCATTGGCTAAGATCAATGTTGGTATTGTTAACATTAGCGAATTGGAGATGGTCGTTTTCAATAAGGTCAAGATTATCAATGTTGTACTTGATAAGGTTGTGGATGATGGTGCAAAATTGGGAAAGAATCATGAATCTAGATTATCTACTCTTGAGGAGAAGATTACTAAAATTTATGAGGACTTAAGCATGCTCATGCATGTTAGCCAAGCATCTCTTCACACTAGTGTGCAGGGGTTATCTATGTTGAACGAGAAGGCTCGTAAGTGGACTGGGAAACTATTTATTAAAGGTTAAAAATTGCATGAAGTGGAGGACAATGGATAGAAATAACTCCTAGATAAGGGTATGGATTTGGGCCCTTGTATCAAAACTAGAAGTAAGACGAAGAAATTTTTTATCATTTCGGCCCAAGAACTAGATGAAGTTGTTGAGATGTATGAGAAGTTCATCTCTAGGTATTTGGAAGTGACTAGGATCTTAAAGAATTTATTGTAATTTGAGTTTATCATCTACTTTTTTACTAATTCTTGGTTGTTCATCAGTTATTGGTCTAGTAATGCTTATTTTGTGATAGCATTTTTGGTTTGGGGTTGCTTGTGTTTCTTGTCTTTTCTTTCTAGCAACCTATTTTTGTTGTAAAGGGTTTCAAGGCCCCTTCAAAACCCAATTTTTTGATAATCAAAAACCTTCATATGTCATCTTGGATCAATTCTTATAATTTTTAGTGGTAATAAAGTCAATCTATAAAAATTCTTTCATATTGTTACCATGTCGACCTACATAGATTCAAATTTTGAACTAGGAACTAGTTGTTTAAAGAGTTTGAATCTGGATTATAGATCTTTTTTTGCAGTCTTGAGTGCATGATAGATATTTGAAAACCATATTTGAATAAACACACACACCCTCAAAATATTCTTGAACAATAGAATGCAACCATTGAAAAGTATTGAACATGTGTCAACATCCTGTAGTTCTATAAGACCTTCTCTCTCCTCTTCATGGATGCACAAAAGCCATTGGTTTATCATTAAGAATTTATCTACACAAATTTCATCTTGGAAACACATTAATATTTTATAGCTTCACACAAATATAAATGGGACCTACCTTTACCATTTTGAATAATTATACATACGACATATGTACCTACCACATAGCCCTCCTTCCTCTCATCCTATACATGTGTAAACACTTTGCATACTCATGTAAACAATAATTTGGAAACAAAAATCTCCACAAAGTAGAAAACTAGTGTGACTCAACTAGATGACAACAAGTGGCACTAACATGGATTAAGTGGGACCGCCTGGAAAACTGTGATACTTGCACATGTGACAATCATATCATATCTTAAGCGGGGTCGATGAACAACGATACTAAAAGGGCTTAAGTCATAACTTAAGAAATATGGAACCTTCGATATCCAATCAATGATGAAATAAAATATAAATTACTTGACCATAAAATGCTTAGGGTTGTAAGGTGATTAGGGCTAAAACCTTACCAAGTGCACAAACACTAAGAAAATCATGTAATTCAAACCAGCCAAGGATATCCAATGTAGATCACAACCATCACAACTTCTTGTATGCATGAATAGATTAGAGAAACCAAGTATAACTGAAGTAGACAACCTGCATGTCTAGAGTAATAATACATATCTTGAAAATAATGACAAATTTTACAACACTTTAGACAGTATTGACAATATTTGTAACATTACAACAATCTCCATCGGGCCTTAAATCAATGATAATAAAAAATCTCTTACCTTCCCCCAAAGACCCTCTAGACTCTTTTCTCAACTCAAGTGTCTACAAAGTGACTTGTTCTTGTTGCATCCCTTACATTGGGGAAAATGGTCTCTCTATCAACACGAGAATCAAAGAGCATAGTGTTAACATTAGGCATGTGCAGATCTCAAAATCAGCCTTGGCTAAGCACTCATCCAAGACCAAGCATCACATCGCCCTTGAAGACATCATAATCCTTCTCGAAGAAGACAAATGCTTCAAGAGGAAATTCAAAGAGGCTATTCAAATCAACAATCACCCTTTCAACCTCAATCGAGATGGAGGTTGAATTTAAGCTTCTCTTGGAAACCCCTCTTCAACAACCTTAGAGATATCCCCTAGTAGCTCTAGGTGATCCTCTCCTCAATAGTTGTTTGTATTCTCACCCTCCTCCTCTTGCTTCTTTTGTGTTCCCTTGCTCATCTTTCCTCTTGGTCTTCCTTGTTCCTTGTGGATCTCTTCCCCCTTACTCTTTTGTTTCCTCTTTTCTTTTTTGCTTCCCCCCTCCCTTCCACCCCCTGCCCTCTCCCCACCCCTCTTCTTTTTTGTCTCTTTCTTCTATTTCCTTTTTATTAGTCTTTATTTGGTTGTTTCCTTTTTCCTTTCTATTCTCTGGGTTGTTAATTTTATCTTTTTACTAAATGTTAATTCTTTTTTTTTGAACAAAAGTGGTCATGCCACTATAATATATTAATACCAAATATTTACAAAATCCTGGTTCGGAGGCCATACCGGTAGGAAAGAACCAGGAAGAAAACCTTCAGTTATAGCCCGTTCAATACAAAAAGGAATAATACATCAGTTCGATTACAAAATTAACCCACATGTGATAAAAAAAAAAAAGCTTCAGATTTTAAACCTAGCTACAATGTCATCACCTTATCCCTACTAAGGATATCGAAGAAAAGAACAACCTGATACATAGCCAGATAAGTATTTTCAAAATTGCTACAAAGAACAAAAAACATTTTAACCTTTTCTTGCTTCTTCCCAACTATTCCTCCATTCGTTCTGCATAAGATGATGATTGATCATGCATCGCATCCCCCATGAATTGCTACTTGGGGATGAATGGAGGGACCAACTCTTGTGCAAGTGTGTCGAGCCCGATTAGCGGGAGTTCATCACCAGTATGAGCCATCGTTTCCAGGCGATTCACCGCCATGGAACCCTGATGCAAGGAGGTGGTGCATGGAGCGGTTTCCACTTCTTGTTCTTCTCTGCGCACAAGGGTTATGATTCAACTTTTATTTTCTACTTCCAAGCTGAAGGCCAGAAAAATGGTGGTTTCGATATAAAATCCCTGAGGAAAGAGACTACATAGAATTTTTCCTTAACTTCAGCCTCCAGGGATCCAAAAATCCTTTTCTCATTTTTGGTTAAAGCTGACAACAGGACGTAATTGTTACCAACTTGAAGCCCCGGCCAAATGGCTTTGAAGATTTCTTCAAATCCTAATTTCCCTTTAATATATTCATGAGGAAAAAGGCCACCAACATAGCCCACCCCTGAAAACAAGTTATACTTTTGGACAAGATACAGCAAGTCAATCTTCTCACAAAATTAAGGGTTTACAAATTTAACAACAATTTGCTCTAAATCCCTCAGAGATTGCAACAAATCCATACAATTTGATAGAAAAATTGATAGCACCCGAGATGGGAATAAGGCTAGGCGAGCTCTCGGGTGGATGATGTCCTCACCCAACACAGAGCGAATTGCATCCTCCTCCCGTATACTACCTATTTTGAAAATTAAATTTAAGTCTGCTTGAGAGATATTATCTTCGAACGGCCTCTCCCAAGCTTGGATGGGGAAATTTATACGAAAATTCCAGGGCCAAGGTGCCATACTTGCCACTCAACTTTACCTTACCACTGAAAATATTCTTGCCACTGAAAAACTTAGACTTCGCAGAGAAACGTTTTGAAGAACATACTAAAAAATTAAAATACCAAATTTAAAGCCACAAGAGGCCTTCGCGCAAAAGGTGAGTAATGAATGTAAATAAACTCTATTTTGTTTAGTGTATGAAGTTATTATTGATAAATATGCTACTCACACAACATACAAATAGATTTTTCAAACAATAGAACTTATCTATCTTGAAAGAGTCATTGAATTCAATTAGGAATTAACTATCCCAAGGCTTGAGAATGCCAAGCCTTGACTCACTAGGTTCGCTTAGGATTCATTGTTTAATTGGCGTTTTCACATGGGAACTTACTAGCACTTGGACATATATGCTTACAACTAGCAAGTGATTTTATTAATCTTGACAAATTATGCATCCATCACTTTCCATATTATTTGAAACTACTTTAACCAAAGGAAATTGCAAAAGATTAGGATAAGAGAGAAAAGAGCCTAAGAAATTTAATTTATTTATATTTTACACACATACACATTGAAAGATAAGAAAATAAAAGCAAGAAACTATTGTATTTCACTAAAATACTTCACAACTACATACAAAATAGTGCAAAAGGCTTAAATAAGTGAATCCGTTATTAATAAGATAGCTTCAAAATGTACCCAAAAAAAGAGATAAAGAAATGAAATCATACATGTGGCAAGGAAAAGTAGGACTCAAAATGTTTCCCCAAGTGTTTCTTTAGTCACATAGGTACAATCAAGATCCCCCTTAGGAGAGAAAGGATGAGACAATGAATCCCCCCAGAAGCAAGAAGCTCCTCTGCCAAAAGTGAATGCATGAAGAAGGATACTAAAGATGATCCAAAAATGACAAACATTATTACTCCCCTTAGGAAGAAACACATCTAATGGTGTGTGGAGAAGAAACTCTCTTAAGAGAAATGGTCTCATGATGGATGCCATGGAAGAATTCTCAAGGGTCCACATGTCTAAATCAAATGAAGTTAATCCAAACAATTATGGAAATGCTTATAGAACAACCTCCAAAGGTAATGCTAATATGATGAATAGTGGGTCATATCTATCATCAAAGAGGAAGTAAAAATCCTAAAATGTGTACCCAATATTGGTAATATGTGATTGAATGCATAACTCTATAATGTCCAACAAGTAGTCATCCCACAAAACTAATACTAAAGGACTAGATACATATTTCTATAAAGAATTGATCTCTAAAGATGTAAGAGGTGTAGGAGGAGGAAGCTTAGCACAAGTCTCATGAACCAAAGTGGATGATGGAAGTACACATAGGTTCAAATGACCAAAATTCTCCTCAAATATTTGATCCACTCTAGAGTGAGGAGCAATTAATTGTAGTTCTATCTCATTTGGAGAAAAATGAGAGAAGGCATACAATTGAGAGGCATGATTTGTTGTCCCAACTGCAAGAATCTCTCTATTGTCTAGGTCTCTAATAAGCACTATATTAGGTGTGAACTCTATGGTATTACCTATCCCACTATGTACAATCTAGTAGATGGAAAGGAGATTGGAAGATAATGAAGGGACACAAAGTACATCATAAAATGTGTCATCATCAACATCTATGGCCTAGTAACACTCATATAAGTGTTATTCCTCATCAAAATATGTGGCAATGTGCAAGGCTCATATGAATATAACATACCCAAAGATGTATCCATGTGATGTGAGGCACCTAAATTAAGAAGCCATTTGTTGGATTGAAGATTGGTGGATGAAAAGAGAGCATGGACTTTCATCTTGTCTACTCCATGTGCCATGGTGGATAACCTTGATTATGAGGGTTCTAAATTGGAGGAAGAGGATGAAGGCAATTGAATATTGTTCTTCTATAGAAGATGCTTCAATTCATCATTTTGCTTTGCATAACACTGATGCTCATCATGTCCTATTTTTGTGTAATATAAACATTTTTGTCCATCCTTCTTGGATGAATCCCTCTTAGAAGAGGAAGAAGAATCTGGGGTATCATGTGATTTTGATTCCTTATCTTTCTTATTAAACTTGGAATCCTTCTATTTTGGTTTCTTAACATTACCATTTGAAGCCTTCGAATCTCTAGTTCTTGGTGATGCAATAAGAGCCTATGATGTGGAAGACTTCAATGAGCCATTTGTACCAACTTTTCCTACTCCTAATTGATTGATGTACAAAAATCATCAAGTGAAGGTATAGTGAATCTAGAACTAAGTGCATCTCTTATGGCATGAAAGGTGGAAACAATGATTGAATAATCAAGGCCAAGCTTGGAAAGGATGGAAAGAATCAACTAAGTGTCCTCCTTCTAAATACCACATAGATTCAAATGTAATCTAAGAAAATTGAATTTGGTGAAGAAGTCTTGAATTTTATCAAAATATTGAGGATAACAAATTATAAGCTCACTCTCCAACTAAAATCCTCTTATAGTATCCTTCTTCCCAAATAAGGACTCTAACTGAGTCCAAATTTGATTGGGTGTGGTGCAAGATTCAACATGAAAGAGAAGATCAAGAGATATAGACATGCATAATGTCCCAAAATCCTGATCAAATATATTAAACTACTTAAACACTTCTCAGCAACAGCTTGAGGTTCAAGTTTTGTACCCATGGTCACTTTGTATAACCCTAATTTCCTTAGATCTATCTCCATATGCGATTTCCAACTATAATAGTTGTATGGAGTGAGTGGAGAAATATGTGTTGAATCCATAATGAAAAATTGTAGTAATGAATTGATGCAGTAGTATAGATCTCCTCAATGTATAAAAATTCCCCTTTGATCCCAAAAAATTGACCTATTTGCATATTTTCCAAGAAAATATGAGATCTAATTGAAATAAAAAATATTTGGTTATTTTTTTAGAAAAATATGCTTGAGATCTATTTATAGGATAAAATCATCTTTCCAATGTTGCTTGAATCGTGAAAATTTGATAACTGAGTCAAAAGTTATGCCCTCTTGAACAAAAATAGTTAGATTTTACTTTAGAGGCCTATAGAATAAATAAAGAGAAAAATATTGAAAACATGTCTACACCATTGGATTGGGATTAGAACCACCTTTCCAATGATATAATTTTTTTGAAAAATAGAGATTGAATGCCTAAGTTATACCCAATTTACCAAAAGTTGCACAATTAGATGTTGGAGGCTAATCTAGCGGTTGAAAAATTTGGCCCTTAGTTGCATGCAGGTCCAACGATTGGGCACAGGGGGCTTAAGGCTTAATCCCTTGGTCACTCATGTGACTAGAATGAGCACTAGGGGTGTTGGCTAGATAGAGGGGTTGAGTCCCTAGTCACCCACATGACTAGGGCAAGGCTAAAGGGGTCAACTTGCATTCTAAGCAGTGAGCAGAGCATGTTGGACACCCGAAATACTGAGAGGGGGGGTGAATCATTATACCATGAAGTTAATTAATTTCATAAACTTTAAACATTCATCCAATGCATCACATTCAACTTGCAATGATGGAAAGGGACATAGAAAGTATGCATCACACTAAAGAACGTAAGAACACCAGATTTACGTGAAAAATCCAAAAAGGGAAAAACCACGTTTAGGATTAGCTCACAATATATTATAATCGGTTACAAGATATTACAGAATGGCTCACTACCAGGTGGACTCATTGTCTAAAGAATAGAAGAAATGGCTCACTTCCTGAACAAAAAAGAGGGTGGCTCACTGCCAAGTATTGAATTGATTACAATGCATCTACAATATGCTAAAGATAGTTCCAATTAGGCTCAAAAAACTAGCTTAACACACTTCATACTTCACCAAAATTACACTTCGCACTTCTTTGCACCAAATTTCACAAACACGCACTATTCACCACACTCACATAACAAATCAACCTTGTATATATAATGCAACAACCCAAAAACATCAATTAGGTCAGCCTAATTAGATGTACCATGCACCACATAACCTATCAACCCAAAACATAAACATACATGCCTTGAGAGATAAACCAAAACATGTAACACACTAAAATAGGTTGGCATGACTTATAATTACATTTATAAGTCCAATGCATACAAGCTTTAATTTTGCACAACCCCAAACCCTTTAGGTTGGTACCACTAGTGAAGCAACAATAGAATGAACCAACTGTTCATTCACAACTTGACATGCGGATCTCCAAAGAACTTTCCATTTGGAGCATACACACTTCTGACATCTGTAAACACATCCTCAAAATTGCATAGAAAAATATTCATCCATGGTGGAATGCAAAGCATTCCAATCATGTAATTTGTCACTGTAACTCCATCATTACTTTGTCAACTCTAACTTCAATTGTGGATGACTTCAAGGCTTCAAACTTTGGATTTATATTCCTCGGACATGCACCAATATTACCTTAGAACTGTATATGACAGGATTCTTCATAGCGGAGTAATGTGGACCACAAAACTAGCTCATTGAACACTAAAACTATGTGTCAAGACTTAGGGAATTATCCAAAACATTTGGTCTTCACTAGACCAACACTTATACAACTGTTCGATGGGATGAAATCACTGACAACACCATATTCAATTGTGCTCATCAATCATCAATTATACATCAATGCATCAAAGCCTTACACTTATCAAATCTCTAAGTTGACTATACTACACAATGATTTTATCTTTATGTTCTTGTAGTTGGAAGAACTGACCATGCAAATTTTCAATAAAATCCCTTGTTGCACCATCTGCATCACTAACTAGATCATAAACACTGAAGGCTTGAGCAATTTGTGACTCTATTGAGCCTATTTGGTCCTTAATGCTCCTTGTAGAGTTAGGCCATTTTAACAAAAATTAAAATAAAACTTTAGCTTCTTCCACACAATTATGAATATCTTTTAAGTTACTTTACAACTTACCATGTGAAACAACACACTTGTCAAAAGCATCTACCAATATCTTGTCATTGGCCTTCTTTGCCATTTATTTTTCTATCTTTTCTTCTAAACTTATAGAATAATATGAAATAATTTAACAATAACTTTAACTTTTGTACAATAGATATAGATTCATCAATGGTTGCACTGAGAATGCCTTCTTGCAACACTTTGACTACTTCATCAATCAATTTTTCACTCTTTTGGTGTGTTTGTAGTATCTCCTTCCTTGCAGAGGCATGAAAAGCATCACCAAGTTGATGTCTTTGTAAGGGAGAGATCTTGGCCATATCAACTTGTCACTATTGCATTGGAATTTGCAAGACATGCAGATACTACTAGTTCAAATTGCAATTGCATATCCAGTATGTCCTTTAGTGAATCTCCAAAGGCTCTGGAGGATTCACCAACAATCTTTATATTTTCTCCTTCCTTCTGCACACTTTTCTCCTTTTCATCACTGCTAGAGTGTTCCTCAATCTTCATCTCTTCTTCAGTAAATTTCGCATTATTCAGAGGAGGCAAGTCTTTAGTATTTTATGCCTCTAATTTCTCTAGGACCTTTTGTGTATCTTCTTCTTTTCTCTATCTTCTTATCCAGAGAGGGTAGTTTCTTTTCATTTTGTGCTTCATCCTTCTCTGAGATGTCTTGTCTCTCTTTCTTTTTTTCCTTTGCAACCACATTCTCCACATTCGAACAAATAGTTTATGTCCTCACGTCTTCTTAAACAATATCTCCCTTTTCTTTTCAATATTCTCCGTAATTGGAGAGGCATTACCTATCACTGTCTCTTCTTTTTTTTCATCCTCATGTTCTATAGAATGCTCATGTTGTCCAATATCAGGTTCATTGATTTTCAGGACATATGTATCAAGCTACATTTGACTTCCACTATCTAGAGACATTCTTAATTCTTTTGCAAGTTCTTCAACCTTCTATAGTATCCAATTTTTTAGCCTTTCTATGTCTTCTTTGTTCCTACACATTAAAGTACTAACTCTTTTCTTTGTTCTGAACCCCCTGCTATACAGTTGCGCCAATTTAGCTCTATCTTCATTAGAAAGAGAAGAACCAATCTTCTCCAAGGAAAATGCTCTAATTTTGGCATCCTCATCAACAACCTCTTACCTTCTAGCACTCAATACATTCTTCAATTCATCAGGTAATTTATCTTCAAACTATGCTAATCTAGTACAAAATGTTACCATATATTTCATAATAACTTCTTCTATTGTTTCCTTATCTGTATCATTTGATTTTGAATACATTAAAGTAGTTTCTTCCAACATCTAATGCTTAGAAATACCATTAAATAGTGCATCTAACCTTAGGGGGCTATGCTTTCTTACTAGAGGGGTTTACTCTTTCTTCTTCCCCTCACCTTTAGGAGAATTTTCCTCTTTTCCAGACCTTGACTTCTTCTACCTCACATGGATCTTGAAAGCTTTATTTTTCTTTTCAACTTCTTCTTCACTATCAGTATCAACAATATCAACTTTGGCCTTCTTTGCACTTTTCTCTACTTGAGAGACATCGAATTTCCTTTTCCAAATCAACTGAGGTCCTTATTATTCATCTTCCTCTTCATCATCATAGCCAACATATCTCTCTCTTGTATATTTTTCTTTCCTTCTCCTTTATGGAGGATTTTGTTGTTGCATAGGTGCATTGGATGTAGCTTTCTTCTTAACACCATCTACAAGCATAGTTCTAGAGACTTTGGGAACAATCAGAGAGGGGTTGAGATCCTAATTGACCTTCTTGTGCTTGGAGTACCTTCTGAGGATCAGATATGCCTTTGGATTTCTCTGTAGGGCTCTCAAGTATACCCAACATCTCCTCCATTTGAGCTTTCATCCTATCTACATTCTTCTTTATCTCCTTTGACTTGTGCTATAGGTGCACTTCATTGGATTTCTCTTCATAGGTTCCAAACCTATGTACTACAAGATCTCTTAGTTTGATTAACATAAGGTCTATGAGTCCAATAATTACATTTTTTTGCCACTTCATATCCCATTTCTAGAATCCAAACTGTTTTGGGTTCCACTTCTTCCATTAAACAAAAATCTTTGTTGACCATGAAAGTAACATCATCATTTGTAAAATACACTTTTAGGAATCCTCTCTCTTGCATCTGAGATTGAAAGGATTTGAAGAGTCCCCAGAAAGCCTGATCCCTAGACTCATCATCTTGAAATCTTCTCAAATGATCTATAATTTGTCTAGCAACAAGTACATTATCCAACCAAACAACATTCTTTGCATCTCTGAGAAAGTAAAACATCAAAAAATGATAAGAGTGCCATATCAAAATAGATATTTTGACTCTTTTGTTTTCTACAAACTATCCATTAGTTGTTGTCCTAGGAGTTCACATAAGTCTGAGTCTTCACCTTTCTTTACCATTTGGTAAGTTGTATGAATTGCAGTGGCTAAAATAGAGTTCTCTTTGTTTGTGAAATAGATCTTGTAGTCAATCATCATGGATGCATATTGCATTACCAGATCTTTAATATCCTTCATTGTTAGGGCTTATTTGTCAAATTTTGTACTGGTGGGTTTCATTACTACTTCATTTTTCACTGCTTTTCATGTTAGAATGGGTCCATTAGGGCACAAACCTGTTACAACCCTAATTGCATCCTTAGCAATCATATGTGCCATATCCATCCATATGAACTTGTCATGAATTATGGTGAGCACATATCTTACCCACTCATCCTCATAGAAGAAGTTAGGAAAATCATTCCATACCTCCAAATTCTTCTCCGCTAGAACATTGTACTTAGGTTTTAGCTTGAAATCATCTCCTGTCAAATTATTTACCCAATATTATGCAATCTTTAGATGATCATATTCTTCCATTTTCACATGGATGTACATTATTACATCTTATGTATGCATTACTCTGAAGGGAACCTTAAAAAATGTGCCATTCAGATCCATTTCCATGGATTTTTAGGGGGTTTTCTTAAACTTAGGTCTTGGTTGTTTCGAAACATCAATCACTTATGGAGTAAACATCATGAATGACACTAGGATTGCATAGAATACTGATAAATACCTTTGATTTTTTGCTAGTAGGGTTTCAAATGATACTAGAATTACTTCACCTATTAGGGTTTCATACCAAATGCTTCAAATCATCTTTTCTCTACTCTTCACTCTTTAAATGCTTAATTAAAAATGACTTAATCATATGAAAAATCACATATAAACACTTTTTTAAAAACCTAAAAGATGCATTGATTGCATTGAATAAAGTTAGGTCAAAAGTTGGCAAACTCTCACTATGTTGACATAGTCACCTTCAATTACTCTGCAAATCTCTGTAACAAGAAATTTCATATCGGAAAAAATATTAGTAGATCAACCATGTCGATCTACACATGTACCAATGTGTTGAAAGCATCAGCACAACATCTTTGGTAGGGGCTTAAGGATTTTCTATTAAAAATTCCCCTAAGCCAAGGTTCTTCATCTAGTTTCTAGAGGAAACATTTGCACCAAGAGTTGGCATAGACTCATTCTTCACTTCATTCTCTTCTTTCTTCTTCCAAATCTTATTCATATCTTTCTTCATCTCAATTGGATCCACTTTCTTTGTCAGATTAGCCTTCTTTTGTGAAATAGAGGGTTTCACATTATTTCTTCTACAGAACTTAGCAATGTGTCCTAATTTGTTGCAACTGTGACATATGACACCTTTTTGCTGAACAAACTTACTTCTTGTCATGTTCTAGATCTATATTCAAAACTCATATGCCCAAATTCATTACACGTATAATAATAGCCATTGAAATATTGAAACATCATGTCGTTATTGTAACCACTCATCATTTGATTTTTGCATTCATTATCTTTATGACCAAATCTATTGCATGTAAAGCATTGACCAAGAAATGATTGAACATTCTAATTTATTTTTCTTCTACACTCTATAACTCTATGTCCAAATTTATTGTAGTAATAATAGTAACCATTAAAAGATGAATACCTTTATGTAGCAGGTTGTCTAATAGGAGGCCTTTTGAATTCTTTATTTTGGTTTTGGATCTATTTGACATTGTTCTTTTTGTCATTCTTCTTTACAACATTGTTTGGAGTTTGATTTTCCTTTGAATTCTCTCCTTTCTCAAAACCTAAACCTTCTTTGTCCTTAGAAGCCTTTTGATTTGCAATCATCTCATCAAGTATTGTGGAACTCTTCTTGAACTTGTCCTCTTAATTCTTTGATTTCTCTAGATCTGATCTTAAAGTTACAATCTCTTGTTCAAGCTTTGAACATTCTTCAGATTTGTCTCTTATTTGGCATTCAGGTACAGTCTTCAACTCTTTTTCCTTCTTCAACTTGCACTTTTAGACTGGTGATGGTCTCATTTGATTGCTTGAGCTTCTCATTTATTTCCTTAATTCTTTTTGTATCTTTCTTGAGTTTTTCTCTCAACTTATTAATGCATTCGTCTACATCATTAAGATCCTTTATCAGATCTCTATTCTTAGCTTTTGCTTTATCCAAATCATCAAGAGTTGACTTGAGTTCTCCTTCCATTTCAACTTCACAATATTCTTCAGTAAACCCTTTAGGTATAATCTCTTTCAAAGAGATAGGATACTTCCTTGTAGCCATGTGTTCAACATCCAAGATCTACCTCAATAATCAAGCCAATTGAAGGAATCAAGATCTAATACCAATTGTTGAACACCCAAAATACCAAGGGGGTGAATCAGTATTCCCTAAATTTCATTAATTTCATCAACTTTAAGCATTCATTCAATGCATCACATTAAACTTGCAGTAATGGAAAGGAACATAGAAAGCATGCATCACACTAAAGAACACAAGAACATCATATTTACATGGAAAACACAAAAAGGGAAAAAACATGGTGAGGATTGGCTCACAATATATTATAACCAGTTACAAGATATTACAAAATGGTTAACTATTGGGTGGAATCACTGTCTAGAGAATAGAAGAAATGGCTCACTACTCAAATAGAAAAGAGGGTGGCTCACTGCCAAGTATTGAACTGAATATAATGCATCTACAATATGCTAAAGATAGTTATAATTAGGCTTAAAAAATGAATTAACACACTTCATACTTCACCACAATTATACTTTTCACTTCTATACACCAGATTTCACACACACACACACCACACACACTATTCACCACACTCGCATAACAAATCAACCTTGTATATATACTGCAACAACCCAAAAACATCAATTAGGTTGCCCTAATTAGATGAACCATGCACCACATAACTTGTCATCCCAAAACATGAACATACACGCCTTAAGAGATAAACCGAAACATGTAACACATTAAAATAGGTCACCATGACCTATAATTACTATTATAAGTTTGATCCATACAATATCTAATTTTGCACAACCCCAAACCCTTTAGGTCGACATTGTTGGTGAAGCAACAATAGAATGAACCAACTCTTCGTTCACAACTTGACACACGAATCTCCAAATCACTTGCCATTTTTTGGCATACACACTTTTGACATCTGTAAACACATCGTCAAAACTGCATAGTCAAATATTCATCCACGGTGGAATGCAAAGCATTCCAATCATGTACTTTGCCTCTATAACTCTACCATTACTCTGTCAACTCTAACTTCAGATGTGGAGGACTTCAAGGATTGAAACTTTGGATTTAGATTCCTCCAACATGCACCAATATTACCTTAGAACTGCCTTACAGTATTCTTCATAGTGGAGCAATGTGAACCACAAAAATGGTTCACTAAACACTAAAATTATACACCGAGACTTAGGCAATTATCCAAAACATTTGGTATTCTCCATACCAACACTTCTACAACTGTTCAGTGGGATGACATCACTGACAATACCATATTCAATCATGCTCATCAATCATCAATTATACATCAATTCTAACATTAATGACAACACCATACTAACATCATATGCCATACATCCATCAATCTTATCAATGACAAACAACCTTCCAATAGAGTGATTGCATCACGAATAGGTGGAGGTAGTGTTTGGGTTGAGTGGCACAAAGCAAGGAAGAGGGAATATTCAACAAAATATTCCTTGATGATGGCATCAACAGTCAATTTTTCATGCAAGTCGTCATCCAAAAAAGTTTGCTAGATTTTTTAATTTCTACCACTTTGCATTTCCTGTGCATTTAGGTATGATGCAGGCAATACAATTGCATATGACCTATGCAACCCTATATAGATAGTGACTCCAAAAAAAATGTTCCCTCCAAAAAAATTCTCAAAAAATCGAAGTCTTCATATTCCATGAAATGGCAGCCATTTTTTAGGTTTTTGGCTACTCTGAATCCAATGACAAGATCTATTTTTCTTCAGGATGCACCATAATTTTTATCAAGCCTGATCATTCAAAGTTTGAATAGGAGGCTACAAATATAGAGCTCTAATACCATGTTGAAGTTGATTATTAAACCCCACGGTTTTCAAAAATCACCTGCAAGAAATTATCCTATCACAAAAGAGAGACGAAAGAATGATTGTGAATTCAAAAACTTGAGAAATTGTATTGATGCAATAACTTGAATGAATGATTACAATGAAGATGCATGCTTATAAAAGCATAAAAAGGAAAACCCTATATGAGGATTTGCTTAGATTGTGACAAGTGTCTTAATCTCATGCAATTAGACAACTTGTCCTATATTTAACTTAATCTAATATAAAAAAGAAACTCCTAATCTTAGCTTAAGAAGTAAAAATATCTAATAATTAATTAATTATAAAATAATGACTTATTTACTCCAACAAATAGTATAATAGTACCTTTTTATTTTTCAAATTAACAACCACAATCACTTTAAATGCACACCATAAATAAGTAAGAACATAAGAAGAACACAAGATTTACATGGAAACCCTTTCGAAATAAAACTACGACAAAATATTTCTTATATAAAAATCTCACAAATTTTGTAGGCACTAACCTATTGGAAACACCAATCCCCAACACTTGAGCATCAATTCAATATGAGACACCAATCTTCTTTAATAAGAGGCACCAACCTCTTGATAGATAAATTATTATTTTTCCTTTGATACTTCTCCTTCAAAATATGCCTTTGAATATTCTTCAATTACTTTATCTTCACATAAAATTACTAGTGTATATAAGATTTATCATTTATCACTTTATCTTCCACACTCTCTTTCTTCACACACTTCTTATTCCATTTATCCCAATGTCTCTATGAATATAGACATCCTTTTGAAGAGTTATATCCTTATCTAAAGGCATGAGATTTTGTTAAGAGATGATTGCTACCTTTAAACTCTTTTATTCATCCTCAAATGCTTTCATATATCCTTTCACATTGAATAATTTCCTTTATAAACCTAAGCATTGTCTTTTCATAATGAATCACTAGCTCTTAGAAAATAGAATCGGTGCCTTATGAGATATATTAATCATTGCTCCTAATACATTCCTAGCATTAAAAAATTGGGTGATCTTGACTATATTTATATATGTAAAATGGTGGTTGACCTAAAATAAATAATAATTTAAATTTATTTATCAATAACATAGGTAACAATCTCTATTAGTTTAAATATAACATTAGGAGTGAGGTAATGGAGTGGAGTGGGAGAGTGTGTTTGGGCAGGAAGAGTTTTGGGGAAGGAATTTTAAACTCCTTAGAAATTGGCGATGCGGAAGGAGAAGATGCAGATGTGAATCCTAATGGAGTGGTTTCTTCTTTGTTGTCTGAGGTAGCTTCTGCTTTGGAAATTTTTTTGGAGGATGGATGGATGGTTTTCTATGTATCCTGGCCTTCTTTGTGTTGCAAGGGTGTCTTTCCTTTTGATACCATCATTTTTTTCATCTGGTGTCTTTTGATGGGAGTGTGCCTTTTTGAAGCGCTCATTGCTACTTTGAGAGAGGCTTTTGTGGTCTTTGTTTTCCCTTATGGTGTTGCGGTTGTTGGGGTTTTCTTGCCTCATTTCTAGGTGGATGGTTTTTGTATCAATGGGTTATTTTCAGGTAAAGGTTTTAGCAGATTAGATTAAATAAAAACCCAAAGAAGTGCATAACACCTTCTAGCTTGCAGTGCATGATTGTTGCCCTCAGATCGAGTGTATGAGCAATTTAACTATGACAATATTCTATGCAAGTTTTGAAGGATTTGAATGACAAAAGACTATGCCTATGAAAAGTAATCAAATCAAATAAGCTAAATGCAAAGTAAAATCAAGCATAAAATGTCTATATTAATGAAGTGGTTGTTCATAACCATGAAGTGGTTGTTCATAACCATGAAGTGGTTATGAAGTTGTGAGCAAAATTGAAATTTTATAGAAAATACAATTTTGGATGGATGGACGAGATTAAAAGCTAACAAAGCCTAAAATCAGTGGACAAGATTTCATGTGACAATCCCTAATTAGGGTTAGGGCAACATTAGGTCAAATTTGAAATGAATGGACAAGATTGATTTTTAGAAAATCAAATCAAGGGTTGACAATGCATGTGACAAGAGATAAGATTGGCACAGAGAAAGAGGTGGTCGAAGAAATTAAATAATAATAAAAATTATTTAATTTAGGTGGTTAATGAATAATTAAATAATAAAGATATTATTTAATTATAGAAGAATGTGACAAAGGGAATCTTTTGAATTAAATATAATGATTTAATTCAAAATTCAAGAGAGTGGACCAAATTAGGTGGTTAATGAATAATTAAATAATAAAGATATTATTTAATTATAGAAGAATGTGACAAAGGGAATCTTTTGAATTAAATATAATGATTTAATTCAAAATTCAAGAGAGTGGACCAAATTAAATAAATAAAATTTATTTAATTTAGGAGAGAAGAGGCTAATGAATAATTAAATAATTAAAAATAATTATTTAATTATAGTGGAAAGTGGACATAAATTAAATAAATAAGAATTTATTTAATTTTAGAAAGAAGAGGACTTAATTAGTGACGTAATTAAATAAATAAAATTTAATTAATTAATCAAGGAGGAATAAAGATAAAAGAAAATGAATTAAATAAATAATTAAAATTATTTAATTAATAGAAGAATTATGACTTTAGAAAATAATTAAATAATTAAAATTATTTAATTATCAAAGACAAAAGGGGAAATGATGGAGAATTTAGAAATCACAAGCCTGAGACAATTTTTAGTGTCTACATTTTGCTCCTCTTTGTCATAATGCTGCATGTCACATTGTGACAAAGAAAATAAGTCAAAAATATGCCCCAGTGCAAAATAAGATGAGGAAGAACAATGAGGAGGGTAGCGGTATGCCCCCTCGAGAGGATAAACGGGTTTCAAGAACACGAATGTGCTCTCAAAATTGATGAGAAGACTAGAATTTGAAGAGACAAAGAAATGTTGGTGGAAAAGATATGGATGATGATATGGATGCAATGCCTATATGAGATGAGCGAGAGAAGATGACAAAATAGAAGGAGATGCATGTTAGTTCCTAGACCAAATCCTTCAAAACCTTACCATAGTACTTTAATATTTATTGCTCTTAATCATCACTGGGCAGATTATTGTAATGGCCAACAAACACCATGATATGACATAAATCAAGGTGTGCAAGTTCGTACCATCACACGAGACAAGCAGCTGAAAACAAGGATGATCATGACTTGTACTAAAAGCACAATTGCCCCAGTCTTTTTGTCATAACCAACCGCAAGTAGAAAAAGACAAGAAGGACAAGCCATGAAACATTGTTGCTTCTCTAAATCATGTTTCCAAGACATTCTCGAGAAACTAGCAACATGATTTTCAAAAGAACAAAATAAAGCCATCATCATAATGCGTCATTGATTTTCTAAATCCCGTAGTCAGGACATCGCTGAGAAACTAGTAACATGAGTGTCAAAAGACAAGACAAATGTCATGAGACGTCGTTGTTTCTCTAAATCTTGTTATTGGGATCTCGCTGAAAAACTAGTAACATGAGTGTCAAAAGACAAGACAAATTTCATGAGATGTCGTTGTTTCTCTAAATCCTGTTGTCGGGATCTCGTTGAAAAACTAGTAACATGAGTGTCAAAATACAAGACAAATGTCATGAGACATCGTTGTTTCTCTAAATCCTGTTGTTGGGATCTCGCTGAAAAACTAGTAACATGAGTGTTAAAAGACGAGACAAATGTCATGAGATGTCGTTGTTTCTCTAAATCCTATTGTCGGGATCTTGCTGAAAAAATAGTAACATGAGTGTCAAAAGATAAGACAAATGTCATGAGATGTTGTTTCTCTAAATCCTAATGTCGGGATCTCGCTGAAAAAATAGTAACATGAAGAAAAAGCCAAAGACAAGTGCCAAGTGTGTCTGAATGCCAAGTGTTTTAATGTCAAGATGTTTGGTTTGATGATGTCGAAATGTCAGGGTGTCAAGGTTGCCAAATTCATGAAGGACACATCCTGAATAATGTTGGTGCCAAGAGGATCGATCCCTAAATGCCAAAAGGAATCCCTCGAAATGCCAGGTGACAGTGACAATGCCTAGGAAGGACACATCCTAAGGCATAAATGACAGAGGTTGTTCTTCAGAAAGACACATCTGAAAGAACATTGATGTCGAGAGGAATGATCCTTAGATGTCAAGAGGATCCCTCAAAATGTCAGATGATGGTGATGATTCCTAGGAAGGACACATCCTAAGGCATAAATGACAGAGGCTATTCTTTAGGACATCTGAAAGATAACCAAGAATTGACAGTTTGACTGGTTGTGATAATTTGACTTGTTTCGACTAAGTTTGACGGAAGTTGACTGAAGTTGACTACATGTCGATGTTGATGTGCTAGTGTGATTGTCATGTTGAAAAAGTGATTGTCGTAACTCGTTTTAGGAGTTTGTCATGTTTGGAGATGACTTGTCCTTACTTGAAGACTTTTGACGTGTGTGCCAGTGTAATGCCATGAACCCTAATGAACTGACCTAGTGTGGCCCCGAGGGCTCATCGAGAAATAGCCTTGCCTACGTCATGCACTCAGAGACCTCGAAGTTCGACATGACCAATGACCTTGTCCAAAGGACAGAAGTTTGAATCATGATTTTATTTTGACAAACCTAGAAATACTGACCTAAAGTCTCGGGGATTCAAAGATGAATCTTGCCTACGTAGCAAATGTGCAGAGACAACGTAGTTCGAACGTGGACAAAAGATTAATTGACGTGACCGATTGGATTGACAAGACAAACATTGACTTTGACTCTATTTTTGGGATTTTGACATTGATTTGGATGTTTTTATATTTTCTCAGGACATTTTTCAATTTTAGGTCTTTTTCAAGACTTTTTCATATTTTTATGACTTTTTTTCACGACTTTTTATGAATGCAGGATCATGTGCGACACCCACTACAGTTACATAATAAAGGTCTTGCCCCTAGACAGATTGGGGACTACCCAGGCCAAATGAGATGGAAATACAGGGCAAACGACAAGGATATGCAAGGGGTGATGTCAACCAAATGCTAACCATGGCCGAAATCGACAGGACTTAGGACGAATGTCGTGAATGTGTTAGACCGTTGTGATTATGGAAAGTCGATAAGGGTCAATTAGAGTAACAGTAGATGGTGAAGCAATGATCGACTATGCATGGCGCCTGTTTGCCAGGTTTTCACCATGGTACTTATCCAAAGCGCCTGTTTGCCAAGTTTTCACTATTGGACGAATTTATTTCTTTTTACTATTTTTGTCATTTTTTGATTTTTTTTGGTGTCACCAAGACGCCTGTTTGCCAGGTTTTCATCAAGGGACGATTTTTTCTCTTTTTTTTGTATTTTTTAGGTTTTTCAAGACTTTTTCCTAGCTCTCTGAAGCTAGGTATAGAATTGATATATGCCAAATCCATAGACTGCCTTGACGATGCCTCGACCCGTGTGGATGAAAGTACCAGACCGGGATGAGGAGTACAAGTGGAAAATATGAAGGATGGTAGATGTGGTAGATGAAAGAAACTATGGTAGGATCCCTAATGTGCACACTACGTGGGCCATCAAGCTTCAACCAAAAAGGAGCTTGGGCAACCGATGAGCTAGAATACGTGAAGGGTTTATCATCAAAGGTACATTGAAAGAAATCACCAATGGTGTGGTATGATGGATATGTGAGCATGGATGGATGGAACAAAATATATGGTATGAGTGAGAGTGATGTGGATGGAAACCTTGGATCAACAAGCTCTTTTTTTGACATTTTTCCTTGATAGATGCCCCCAATGATTTTTGATGGAGAGGCATACTTGGAGAGTGACTTTTTCTCGTTTGCACGTTTGACTTTTATTTTTGATTTGTCTGATAGCTTTTTATTTTGGCTAAGGGACCTTTTTTATCTTTCTTTCTTTGCATGCTTTCTTTTGATTTTGGATCTCCATTTGAAAAGGGCACTTGTACCTTTGATTCTTGAATTGCATCCTTTTTATTTTCTTTGGGTGATACTTGTTGATCCGTGTCTATAAGGTGGATGGATGTGGGTGAGATGGTTGAGGTGGATGGAGTGATAGGAATGTTTAGTGGGAAAATGGGAGTGGTGATGCCATCAACGTAGTCTTTGGGACTATCCTTTTTGGTACTGATAACGTCAAAGGAAGCTTGCACATCCTTAATGACTTGGCAAGATGTCTTAGTAGATTCAACAAGAGGAGATTCATATCCTAGCCCAGGGCAGGTGGGATGGAAGGATGATGATTGAGTATCCTTGGTAGGGTCATGATCAAAGAGTGGGTTATCGTAGACATCCTGGTTAAACATGGGGTTATCATAAATATGAAAAGATTGAGTGGAAGCAAATATGGTAAATGCAGGTGTATCATCAGGATCCCAAAATGTTTCAATCCAAGCACGGTCATCTTTTTGTGTTCCTTCTGTAGCTGTCTTGATATCATTATTGGAATTTTGACCCTCCTCAATGACATTAGCAATTTCTTTTGCTAGTAAATTATCCATACGATATTCTCCATATCTCATATCATGGATTTGGACCTTGGGGCTTGATGGTGCAATAAATGAAGTGGATGCTTTTAAGGACTTGGGATCAACATATGCTTGAGAAGGAGGTGCTTCACAATTGCTTGGGATTGTTATTTCAGTTTTAGGGCTTAGATTATGGCAATACATGAAAGGGTTGGGATCTCCTTGTATTGTGATTTCAACACCATTATGTGGGAATTTAATACACTGGTGGTATGTAGAAGGAATGGCCTTTAAGGCATGAATCCATGGGCGACCAAGTAAGATATTGTAATGTATGTCATGATCCAGGACTTGGCATGTTGTATTTATAATAATTGGTCCCACATGAATTGGAATTGTGATGACGCCTTTAGAAGCACGTTCTTCATCATCATACGCCTTGATGACAATGCTCTTGGTAGCATCCACACATGCATCAAAGAAGCCAAGAGCTTTAACCAATTTTAAAGAGCAGATGTTCAATCCTGCTCTGCCATCTACTAAGACTTATCTAACCTTATGTTTGTGGACAAAAACCTCGATATGAAGGGCATCATTATGAGATGATTTGGGTGAGGAATATTCACTATCTGAAAAGGTAATGTGGTGAGGCGAATTCAGATATCCGACCATGGTAACTTTAGGCTGATGTGCAAAGGGACCTGGGATGGTGACCTTGCCTTTACGTGTTGTGACAATGCATTCCGAGGTCTTTTTAATGGTAATAGTATTGAGACACTTATCTTCATCAGCAGCGCGAAGATTGTTAGTGATGGTACCACCAAAATAATTGAAGGCAGGATGGACGTGATTGGCTTGATTATTGGTATGCTTTGTGCCAGACGAGGAGGGGTTACCAGAACCATGATCCTGCAGTGGGTTCTTGTGGATTGTATGATCCGTATTAGATGCAAACGGTTGACCTCCTAACTCAATGGTATGGTTTTCAATAAGGTCTTGCACAAGATTTCACAACTAGCGGCAAGAGGAAGTTTTATGCCCTTTGACACGGTGGTAATCACAAAATGCAGTATCATCCCACCATGATGGCTTAAACTAACCAAGGTCATACGGTTTAGGTTCTTCCAAAGTTATGACACCGTTTTGGATAAGTTTCTTTAAGACAATTTTGATAGGCTCACCTAAGGGAGTGTATGTGCGTTTTTGAGATTGTCGTGGTTGACATGGTTGCCTTTGATTAAATTGAGTAGGATTAATTTGAATAGCATTGGCAGTTGGTGTGGGTGTGGTCATAGGTGCATTTTGATTTTGAATTCCTTTGATGGCGAGTACATGACTTGTTGCATTAACGGTTTTTGCATCGACCACACCATCATTTGTGATGTGTTTATTCTTGACCCAATACTTATTTTTGTCAGTGGGGGGATTTACATTTGTGTTTTTAGGACCGTATTTTAGCTCTCCCTTTACAATAAGGGCTTTATCAATCTGGACACCTTTTTCAACTAGGTCTGTGGAATTTGTGCAACAATGCACCTATATTGCATATTTTAGGGGACCTAGAAGTGTTTGTACGAACATGTCAACCTTTTCCTTTTCGAGTATGTCAATGTGACAACGACTAGCTAGACTTCTCCATTTTTGGAAGAATGGGATGAACGTTTCACCAACATCCTCTAGCATGAGATTGCATAAGCTAGTAATAGAGGTGTCTGTGTCAATGTTGTATGCGTAATTTTTTATCAATTTGCATTTAAGTTCATCCCATGTTTGGATATCCTTTTGAGTGGAGAACCATTCAAGGGTGGGACCTACAAGACTTGTAGAAAAGAGTCTCATCAAGTATGTTTGTTCATAGGCGACGTCCATACAGTTGGTCACGAATTCTCGGACATGTTCGATAAGGTTTGTCTTTCCTCTGTATTTGGTAAAATTAGGTGACACATATCCCAGAGGAAATGGTGGCATGTATAAGTTCATGTTAAAGGGATATACGAATAAATCATATGACACTTTTGATTTCTTTCCGGATATTTGTATGTTTTCCATGGTCTTCTCTAGGCCCATTAGCTTAGCTTGCAAGGCATCGATTATAGGGTCATTTGTGGCCCCATACATAGGATTGATTGGTACACCCTGGGTCTCCATTTGTTGTAAGTGGATGTTGGTGTGTTGTTGAGGGATATGTTGTTGTGGCAAGTATGATGTTTTGGTTTGTGTGTTTAGATTGGGGACGCATTGATGGGTATGAATATGGGACGAATATGTCCCCCAGCCGTTTGGGTCAATATTTGGGGAATATGGTGACCAAGAATATTTTGGTGTCCGATAGATGCCATAGGTTGTGTGTTTTGATTGCCTTGTCGGGGTTGTTGGAACTATCCTGGGGGGATATTCATGTTTGTCCTTGGAGAGGGGTTGGTATTAAACTGTGTGGATGTGTTAGCATCTGGTTGTGGTCCTTGAATAAAGAGACGTAGTTTACCTCTATCCAAAGGATTAAGTGAGGTACCAATGATAGGATATGATGAGGATGCACTCATGGTACTAGATGTAGTTGTCAATGGAGGATTTGTATGGCTTGATGTTGCCCCCAAGGAATTTACCGAAGTGGTAAATAGAGGATTGGAATAACTTGCCCACATTGGAGAGGACCCAAAGGTGGCTTTAGCCGATTGTGATGATGTTGTGGATAGTGTAGGCAATGTGATAGATTATGTTCCTCCAATGGATATAGCGTTGATTGAATTAGAATTGTTTGGAATGTTGGAGAAAGCACTCATGGTTGTTGTGACAGTTTGCGAGGTAGCATCAAAAAGGTATTGTTTGTGTTGTTAGGAGGTTGGCCACTATTGGACATGTTATTTGTATTGTTGGCATTATGGTCAGGAGATGACAGTCTTAAAGTATTAATGTCAAACCCATGAGGTAATTTAGCTCCTTGACTTAAAAGTATGGCTAAATATATGTCTTTGTCATATAAGACCATTTGTTCTACGAAGTAGGCGGCCTCAGGATCTTGTGCTGCTACCTCTAGGTTTTCCTCAAGTATTTGTCCATATTCATCTTTACGTAAGAATGGTTCAAAAGGGGTGTTTTATGAGGATGGTATGGTCATAAAAGGTTGATTAGTTTCGTCACTAAATGGGTCGTCAAAAGTCCAATTTGGGTCATAAGTATGATTGGTGACATTGGAACTAGAATCTTGTCCAAAGTTTGCCATTTGTATTTTCTTTCTTTGGAGTCTAGTTTCCACCATAAAAGGGAATTGCTCAAATGAGAGTGATGAAAATGATGACTAAATGCAAGGATGACACTAGCCTATGTTTTTGTATTTTTGGATAAAGGATGACAATGCAAGACTATGTTTTTGGATTTTCGATAAAGGATGCTAATGCAAAAATGTTTTCTAAGGAACTGATTGATGCAAGATGACAAGGTTGTCAAAGCCAAAGTGTCAAATGAGGACTAAGATGATAATGTTGATGAAGGATTAAGATAATTAATGCCAAGTCTAGGTTTGAAATGAGGACTAGAGGTGGACAATGCAAAGTCTATGTTTAAAATGAGGACTAAATTTGGACAAAATTTGGAGAAGGGTTTGTCTAACCACTCTAAGCATGACTTATGTCTCAAATTTTGGTTATCAAAAGGGACTTGCTAAAGGGACCAAATGACAAGGTCAAAATGACGAGTGAGCCTGCCTAACTAGATTGTTGAATTGGAAGTTCTCACAAAAAGGACAATGATCGAAAAGGGGAACAATGACCAAGTCCCAAGATAACCTAGTTTTGAAAACAATGGTTTGTGAAAAGTGTGGAGATTTGGCATAATCCAAAGTTTTCCAAGATGAAACCTAAGGAAAAATCTATGTGAAAAATGATGATTATGACGCCTAGGGAATGCACCTAAAATTTGGAAATTTTAAACCTATGGTTAAAATGCAAGCTAATGAATGGAAATGATGGATGTTTCAAGAAATTTCAATTTTGGTTTCTAACAGAGACTTTCTGAAAAAGATGTTTGACAGTAGGTTAAGATGTCTGGATTTGAATTATGGTCTGAGACAGTGTTTGGTTTTTTGTCAGGCGATTGCGTTGTTACAAGCAGCAAATGCGTTGCAGTGATCAAATGCGGCTCTAGAAATGTCAAAGGTGGTGCAATGTTGCAAATGCGGCTTTACAAAAGGAAAATGCGGTTCCATATTGCAGATGCAACTTTACAAAAGGCAAATGTGTTTCAAGACAGGCGAATGCGGTGTTTGGAGCAGCAAATACATTTTAAAAGAGCAAATGCATTGTGAAGTCTTGCAAATGCGGTGTGACAGAGCGATTGTGGTTTAATAGATGTGTTGCAGGATGTAAAAAAGTCAAATTCTGATATTTGTGGTCAAAAGCCCGAATTGTTCAAAGTGTGACTGTATGTTTCAAGATGTTTGAGTGTTGTTTGTTTCGTTTCAATATCCAGCAAACACTTGGCAATCACGATATTTTGAAAAGTAATCAAGCACATAAGAGAACAAGTACAATCCTATGGTTAAACCAGGATAGTATTTGCTAGAATCCACATGGGTTTCCCCAACTGCATATCAGTAGCTTGTGAATCCAGAAGCTTGGTTGCATGGGCTCCCCCTTACAATGCACTCTCTTCTCAGGCCAACCAAGCTTCCAACCCCCATGAAACTCCCATGGCAGATTGATTACCTCTGCTAAAGACTACGTAGACATGGAAGGCTTCACACCGACTGGTGTTGTACTAGCAAATAGAAGGTTTGGGGCTTACTACACAAGATTTTTTAATTCAGGACCCCCGTTTGAGTGGTCATACATGGGGCGCAAGATTAATCTCCATTTAGGAGGCACTCCAGCCTAAAGAGGTTAAGTTCAACGGGGTTTTGGGGAGTACTACTTGGTCTGTATGACACATCTGCACTCATAATCTTAGGTTTTCCCTTAAGATTCACATTTATATACCGGTCGGGAGTAGCTTGGCTAAAGAGCTCTATTGCCAGTTTGAGTCACCTTGGGGTGAGTACTTTTTCCCACCAAGGAAGGCCCAAGTCCTAGAGTCAATAATAGTTTCTCTTACACCCAGGATCACACAAGTGCACAAGGGGAGAGGATACTTCTATTATTGAATCGAGGTGATACAAAAATAGATGGGTCTGGTTTTTTGATCACCTAGTTTGCACAAGGTGAGAGCATAATCACCTACCACCTTCAAGCACAATCAAGCAAAGTTCTTTAACCCCCTAATTAAATCTAAGTGAGACAAGCAATGGTTCTTTTTAAAGCACCAATGGAAGTGTTTGCTAATCTAAAACAAGCACAAATGGTTTCAAAATAAAAGCCTTGGACAATCGAACCTACAAAACCACTTGTTAGTAGGCTTAAAAAGATGTCTTGGACCCACGAAAATTTAGAGCATTTTTTTTTCACTTGATCCAATTTGTCATTTGAAGTGTTTATTTTTCCTGCACATTCACAAAACCAACAACCAAGCCAAAACCCTAACAAGATAATTGATCATTAATATTAGAGGGTTAGCTAGTCAAAATAAATCTAATTTTTGAAACTATTTTTTGCATCAAAAATAAAAACACAGAGAACAGATCCTTATTGAAATTTTGAGAGCTTTCGATAAATATAAAGAAATCCGAAAAATTCGTTGTTTTGCATCCAAAATTAATTTTTTTATGAAAAATCATAAAAAATTCAAAACAAGTCAAAAAAAAATCTAATTTTTTTACTGAAAATACCTGACATCATTCCAAATCTGCAAAAAAAAAATTGTGAACAAATCTGCAACCGTTTATGAGATATAAGGAAATCTTTGTGAAACCCTAATTTTGAAAGATCTATTTTTTGTCTAATTATTTTGCATCCAAATTGAAAATATGAAAAACAGACCCCTAATGAAATTTAGAGAGCTTTTCTGAAATATAAAGATATCTGAAAAATTCGCTAATTTTTCATGAAAAATACTAAAAGAACTATAAAAAATTAAAAATAGCTCCAAAAATTTTAATTTTCAGACTGGAAGCTCTTTATATTGTCCCCAACCTGCAAAAACAAAATTTTCAGAAAAAATGCAATTGTTTGAGAGATATGGTCGAATCTTTGAAAACTAGGGTTTTGTCCCAAAATGATGTAAAACCTGCAACAAAAAAGTTAACAAAACCTGCAACAAAAAGGATCCAACTCCAAAATTCCTCAAAATTTGTCAAAATATGTCAGGTTCACCAATGTATCAATGGGTTATTTTTCAGGTAAAGGTTTTAGCATATTAGATTAAATAAAAACCCAAAGAAGTTATGAAGTACAAAGAAAGCAAATAACAAGAATGATTATACCAGATATTCGTTGAAGCTTCCATGATTCACCTCCATAACACCTTCTAGCTTGCAGTGTATGATTGTTGCCCTCAGATCGAATGTGTGAGCAATTTAACTATGACAATATCCTATGCAAGTTTTGAAGGATTTGAATGACAAAAGACTATGCCTATGAAAACTAATCAAATCAAATAAGCTAAATGCAAAGTAAAATCTAAGCATAAAAGGTCTATATTAATGAAGTGGTTGTTCATAATCACGAAGTGGTTATGAAGTTGTGAGCAAAATTGACATTTTATAGAAAATGCAATTTTGGATGGACAAACGAGATTAAAAGCTAACAAAGCCTAAAATTAGTGGACAAGATTTCATGTGACAATCCCTAATTAGGGTTAGGGCAATATTAGGTCAAATTTGAAATGAATGGACAAGATTGATTTTTAGAAAATCAAATCAAGGGTTGACAATGCATGTGACAAGAGATAAGATTGGCACAAAAAAAGAGGTGGCCGGAGAAATTAAATAATAATAAAAATTATTTAATTTAGGTGGTTAATGAATAATTAAATAATAAAGATATTATTTAATTATAGAAGAATGTGACAAAGGGAATCTTTTGAATTAAATATAATGATTTAATTCAAAATTCAAGAGAGTGGACCAAACTAAATAAATAAAAACTATTTAATTTAGGAGAGAAGAGGCTAATGAATAATTAAATAATTAAAAATAATTATTTAATTATAGTGGAAAGTGGACAAAAATTAAATAAATAAGAATTTATTTAATTTTAGAAAGAAGAGGACTTAATTAGTGACGTAATTAAATAAATAAAATTTATTTAGTTAATCAAAGAGGAAGAAAGATAAAAGAAATTGAATTAATTAAATAATTAAAATTATTTAATTAATAGAAGAATTGTGACTTTAGAAAATAATTAAATAATTAAAATTATTTAACTATCAAAGACAAAAGGGGAAATGATGGAGAATTTAGAAATCGCAAAACTGAGACAATTTTTAGTGTCTATAGTTTCTTTTTGGGTAGTTGTGGTGGAGACAGAAGTTCTTTGGTTGTGGAAATTTGGGATTTCCTCTTTTTTGCTTGTTTTTGTTTGGTTGGTTGATAATGGCCCTTGGGTTTTTATGGCTTTCTCTTTTGTTGAGGGTTTTTGTCTTCCTTTCTACTATTAATTCTTTTTTGCTTGACCTGGTGCTTCCTTGGAGCTCTCTTTTCTTTGAGGAAGTTGTTGTTGTGGTTGTTGACCTCTTTCTAGAGCAACCTAGTATTTAATTTTGCCCTTATTTTTTGGAGGTTGTTGTTTTTTTGAAGTTTTTTTGTTTGGCTCTTGGCCTCCCTGGTTCTAATGTGCAGGGGTTTGAGGTTCATTATTGGGTTGAACTGCTTCTTGTTTTTATTTTGTTGGCTCAAGTTTTTTGGGTTTTGTCCAGTTGGCTGAAGTGTGTCTTGTTGTCATGTTTCTACACTTTGTTATTCCTAAAGAGGTTGTGTTGGTCCGTCCTTCCGAATTCTTTTCTTTCTCTCTAGATCTACAGGTGGGGTCTTCTATGGAGGTGGAGACTTCTCCCATTCAAGTGGAGCCCTCTTCTATCAAGGTGGAGATGGTTGTTGTAGATTCGATGGAGATTCTGGTCAGCTTGTTCCTATCGAGGTGGGGCTTGTGTGGGTAGTTGTGTGAAGGCTTTGGTGGGTGTGGCTCTCATTTCTTCTTTTCCTAGAGGGGAGCTCTCTCCTATTGAGGTGGAGGTGGGATTGGCTCAAGTGGAGTGTTGCAACAAGATGGCGAATGTGCTTCAGTGTTTTAGTGAGCTCTCTAACTCCCCTATTGAGCTAGGGATCTTAGAGTTGCTAGTGTTTTTGATTATGGGGTTGAGGCTTATGGTGTTCTTTACCATTATGTTGTCTTTTTTTCTTGGCTCAGTGATTTCTTTCTTGAGCGGATGATTTGCTAATGCCTGGCTGATGCAGGCGGGTCCTATGTGCTCTTGGCTCAATGATGTCTTTCCTGAGCAGATGGTTTGTTGATGCCTAGTTGATGCAGGCAAGTTCTTTGTTTACTTAAGGTTTCTAGGTCCTTGTTAAAATCTAGTTGCTTAGGGATCTTGTCCCTCTTTTTATCTGATGCAACTTGTGTAGTCATGTCTTCTTGTTAATTTTTGTTACTATTTTGTTGTTGATTGTATGTGATTTATCTTTTCTGCAACTTGCCTTCCTTGGACAAGGTTATGAAGCCCTTCAAAACCGATTGTAATGGGTTTTGGGGCACCATCAAAACTTGTTTTTCCCATAATCAAAAACATACGTACCAAAGGTAAACAAAAAAAATTGGCCAACATACAAACTAAATTTTCCTTGTATATATGTCAATATGAAGGGAGGTCAGCATGCATACTTAAATATCCATAAACTTGTATTTTGGTATTTTGATTTCATCCTTTACTTGAGTTGCTTTGGATGGTAATTAGTAGCCTTTGGCCATCATACAATTTCACCCAAATGCATTTGACATCAATGACAATATTCTAACAAGAATATTAATAAAATAATTGGAAGAGAAGAAAAATAAAAATAGAAAAAAAATAAGAAGAAATGGAATTATCAACAAATTTCATTGAGGGAATTTAGGATCTTCATCCAAGATTTTAATTAAAAAATAATTATAATTATAGGTACAACAAGTACTTTTCAAATTAACCATATTTTATTTTATATATATATATATTTCAGTGGGTGTAAAATACATTTCAAAGTAATTATAATTGGAAAGGATTTTAGTCATAGAACAAACTATAATGTAGTTGACACTTCATTTTATAATATATAAGTTCATATGCGCATGAGTATGAAAAATTCTATTTAAATATTATTTGCATAACAAAATTATCCTTGAAAGCATAAAAATATTTTTTTTAACAATGACAACAATTCAATTTGATTCGTGATCACCTATTTATTGAACCAACAATTCAATATTTAAACTATGATTGTTATTGATAGATAGAATATTATTAGTTTTCAAAATCACGATGTATTATTAACAATAAAATTAGCCATCATTTAATGACCAAGAATTATCTTTTTCAATAACAAATTTATATCTCACCATAATTTGAGTAAAGTCTATATCATTTTCAATTATTCATTTTTTTTAGCTCATTCGGGTAGCGAAGTTGGCTTGGGCCATGGGTTTGCTCCCCATAGGTCTTGGGTTCAACCCCCTACTCTCGTGGTTGATCGGTGGGCCTGTATGCGGGCTATGGCGTCCACCCGTAGGGGGCTAGTCTCACCTCAGCTCGCCCCAGGTACCCAAGGTATGGGTCGCTGGGCCGTTGGGTTGAGTCACGGGGACACCCTTGCCACATAAAAAAAAATTATTCATTTTTTCCTCTCTCTTAGATATTATCCAGTGAACAACGACCTCATTCACAATTTTGTCCCTAAATAGAACCGTGAACTAAAATTTAAAATGATATGTCAAGTTTTACAACCCAATCATCTTGGTGTGGGAATTTAATCCTCTAGCATGTTTATTCCACTATTTTTATTTCTAAATTTGTGATATCTTTAAGTTTGTTAAATTAAAATTTGATCTCATTGTTTACTCTCCTTTTTTCATTTTAGCTTCTATGTTTCATCCTAGATCGTGGAAAATTATATTGATTTAAACTTTTTACATGATAGTAGATTGTGCTAATTTATCAATATTTCATTCAATTGTTAAGAGGCATAAATGATAAAATTGTGGATTCTATCATTTTGATTGAATGTGTGTATTATGAGGTTGGTTGCAAAAAACAATTGCTCATTCATGTTACATAATTACTCTAATTATTTTATGGGTTTTTTGTTGGAATGATGGATGCATAGGTGTCCTTGATGAAGCTGCAATGCAATCTTCAATGGAGGACCTTTGCCAGGAAGAAATATTTAACCACAAAGAAAGTATGATAATGACATTCAAATAGAGATTCTATTATGATCTATCAAATAATTTACAAAGAGTACATATGCCTGATTATATAGGCAAGTGTTAAACCTAGAGTGCAAAGGATGTTGCCAAGTGTTCAAATCACACTTCATGTGACAACAAGAAACCCTAACCAACTACCTAGGGAATGATAACAAGATGGAGATAAGTTCTAGAAAAGACAACTCATCTTCTAGAAGGGAATCTTATCTCAACAACATTATTAAATGATTAAATGTGATTAATTAAGACCTAAGTTAACATATGCTAGTGTAATAATTAATTAATTACACTAACACCCCCCCATAAGTGCAACTTAGGGAGGAAATGAAAAATGCAATGATTATGCATGATGATGATGGGTCCCGGCTGATGGCCATTTTAGGTACCCATGTACAAAAGATGAAAATGCAACTCTCTCCCACAAACGGAGAAAAGGGGAAAACCCAGTGGGAAGAAAACCCCTCTCCGAAAAAGGAGATGAAATGCAGAAAGGTGATGATTGGAGGACTCAACATTATCCCCCCAAGGACAATAATCATCACATGGATACAATATAATCAAAAGCCCCCCCATAGGAGGGAAAAAGAGAGACTAAATAGCCCCCACAAAATATGTGATCACCTACAAAAAAGGTAAGTGTATGTAGACAAAATATGATCCAATGTCGACAAACAACTTGTCTCCCTTTTGGAAGAAATAAAACCATGTAGAGATGCAAGGTAGCTTCCCATTCCGGATAGGAATTGAAGGAAGGAAGGATGTATATGAATGTGGATGATGTCTCTAAAAGTTTCTCATGTGTCTCCTTGCCCGATGAAGATGAAGATGCCACAATCAAGTCAGGTACATGTTGAACAAGATCCAAAGACAGTGATGGTTTGACAACAGGAGTGCAATGGTTGTCATCAAACAAGAGAGATATCCCCTCAAATATGTCCTCCAAATCTAAAATGTGAGACTCCACAAACAAGGATGCAATGTTTGATAGATAGGAATCCCAATCAGGAAGATAGTGTGATATTGATTGTAATGAATCACTGGACATGCTCAATGAATCACTACCATGAGAATGTTCCTGTTGAATAGGAATGATAGGAGCCTCAATCAATGACTGCACATGGAATCACTGAAGGTGAAGGTAGATCAACTGTCTCTGATGGAGAAGCAGGAGCATTGGAAGAACCCTCTTCATCCTCATCCAAAGATTCAAAGTATTCCAAATATTCAAACTCCTGCATAGTATCTGCATCATAGGGTATCTTGTCTGAAAGATGAAGAGGCACAAGACAATCTGAAATAGGATCATCTGGGAATGGCTGAATGTCATGATCTCCATGTATCTCCCAAATTTTAGTCCAAAGAGTGAGAGGGCAATCACAATGATCAACACTTTTCAAGGTGGAAACATCAATATGCATTGCAATGACTCCTAAGACATGATCCCTTTTGCAATTCCAAGCAAATTTCTTACTGTCAGTACCAGGAGGGGGAACAAAATTATACAAATGCGGCAACAAAATAAGCCATCAAAGATGTGTGATGATACCATTTCTCTATTGTTTGTAGTTTCCCCATTTCAACATGATCAAAGCAGGATGAAATGAAAACCTCATAATAAACTATGAATAATCTCCAAGATTACAAAGACAATGACAGTGATATGCAACTGAAGTGATGTCACCCAAAAAATCCTTTTCCCAAGCTTTAGGATATCCAAGTTATTGAACAAATGCACCAAATTGAGCAAAACCAATGCAAGAGTACCTGGAACTGAAACTGATCAAAGTGAATGGACGGATGAAAAGAGCTCTGAATTACCTTCTTGATACCGCTGGGATCGTTGAATTTTGATCAACGGCTGCGAAGATATGAGCCTTTATGTCCAAAATGAAGGGTTGACTTCAGTTGACTTGAACTTTTGATAGCATAATTTTTTGGAAAAATGACTAGACCACTGGAAAGTAGGTTGAATCCTCTATTCGACAATATCTCGTTTGTCGAATTTTGACACTGTGGTGCAAAGATATGGCAATTTGAAAAAATCTGCCCTATTAGGGCCTGTAGGCTAATTAGGTGCAAAAAACAAGCACCCCCGGGCAAAACAAAATCGGCCCCCAGTCGCTGATATGATCGTGGGGCAAGCTAGCAATTTTTAAAAATTACCATCGGATGGGGTGGCGGCGAAGTGGCCCGTTGGCGGAGCAGTGAGAGTTGGGAGGCACCGCTCACAATAGCGGATCTCTTGGTCTTCGATGGGACCAAGTGCTTCTCGGTGGTGGGCTTAGAACTCCGCTGGTCGGTGGTAAGATGTCGGTGGCAGAGGAAAATGGCATGGGCCGGTAGGGAGAGTGTAACGGCTAGCGGATGGAGATAACGCCAGCGACAGACACTGTAGGAGCCGAGAACCCATGGGCAAGGTCGGATACCATGTTGGAATGATGGATGCACAGGTTTCCTTGATGAAGCTACAATGCAATCTTCAATGGAGGATGACCTTTTCCAAGAAGAAATATTCAACCACAAAGAAAGTATGATAATGGCATTCAAATAGAGATTCTATTATGATCTACCAGATAATTTACAAAGAGTACATATGCCTAATTATATAGGCAAGTGCTAAACCTAGAATGCAAAGGATGTTGCCAAGTGTTCAAATCACACTTCATGTGACAACAAGAAACCCTAACCAACTACCTAGGGAATGATAACAAGATGGAGATAAGTTCTAGAAAAGACAACTCATCTTCTAGAAGGGAATCTTATCTCAACAACATTATTAAATGATTAAATACATTTTGTTGTCCTCACTCTTAGCTTTTTGAAACATTTTAAATTTTCAATTTTCAATAAGAAACCTAAGAGATATGAAAATGTTAAGACTATTAGGTAAAATTTATCCTTTGAAACTTAGATTGATATAAATCTTGTTACATTTGTGATTGGAGTTTTAATTCAATAAAATTGGCTTAAATAATTCTAAATAGTTTTTAAATATAATGGATTGAAACCAATTTCATTGATTAATATTTTTTACTCTTATGTTATAGCTTTGAAATTAAAATGTAATTATTTGTGATAAATGTTTGATTTGTGTATTTAATTAAATTGCATATAAGAATTAGGTATTTTGGATGGTTGAGTAGGTGCTATGAATAGTTATTCATTTAGAGGTAGTTAATTACTTGTGTGTGATTTAATTGCTAGAAGAATGAACTATAGTGCATAAGAGGATGCCTATGGTAATATTTGGCAAAATTATAATAAATTTTATTTCTAAATTGAGTTTTTTGTTTCATAAACTATTGATATATGTTTTAAGTTCATATGTAACTTTTAGTGTGTGTGATAAGCAAAACATAGTTGCATAAGATTCTCTACATTCTAGATGGCTCATTTTTTGTTACCTCTTCGAGAGGGATTTCATCTTTCATGGTAAAGTATGGGGAAGCCTAACAAGCTTCATGATTGGTGGTTAAAGCACCATGATGTGATTCTCTTTTCTAGATCAAATACAAAGAAGTAATAAATTTAATGAAATATAAATTGTATTATTTACTTTGTAAAGATTTAAAAACCATTTATGATTTACTAATGAGATAGTATATGTCTCAAAATTCTGAAGGTTGATATTTAAAATATACATTTTAAATATCACCTTATGTGATGGTTTTATGAAATATTTGTAATGATGTTACAATATTTTTAATGGAATATTTGTACTCAGTTTAAACTGGTAAGTTTTAAGTGTTCTTATATAATTTTAATGATGTCACATCTCTTACATAGAAATGTTGATATTCGACTAAAGTGGAAACATTTTAATTATTTATTTTAATTTTGATCTAAATTAAATGAGTAATTTTGGGTTTTGGGGATTTCATCAATGGTCTTTTTTGTAAAGGTCTTACTGTCATATTCATGTTGCAAGAGCCAAGAATTAAAGATGTTGTATATGTTTTTATATATTAATATATATATGTGGGCTAATTTCCCTTTGCTTAAAAAAAATATTACATGTTGAATTATTTATTTTTAAAAGTTGCCAAAGGTCAAGCTTCCCATCCAATTCAATATTTCCTGGGGACCAATCCAATCTAAATCTAAGTCCACCTCATCTAAATCATCCAAACCAACCTTAATCATCTAATCCAAGTTACCCAATCCAATCAAAGGCCTTTTCATCTAAACCCATCTAATCATTTCCTCTAAATACTCATCTAACCAACCTAGTCACCCCCTTAGGCTCTCTTATTATTTCTTCTAGACCGTCATATTTCATATTTGAATATTCAAATATTCCTAATCTTAATCAATCCCATCATTGAAATATTAATGACCTTATCTCCCTACTAATACTTCTTCTAATATAAATTCCTCATATCTTCTAATTCAAAACCTTAATCAAACCCTTTCATCCACCTAGTCATATCCATCTCCAATCCTCAATCCTACCTATTCCTCTAATCATTTCAAACTAACCAATTCCCCTTAAAATAAAAATCAATGACCATCAGTGATCAAGACCCTAATCAAATCAAATAAATCAAACCAATGCTTACTTAAGAACTTGGCCTATCTTAAATAGGTAATAAAAATATCATTACTTAGGAACTTATCCTATCCTAAGTATATAATCAAATCCATTCAAATCATCATTTAAGGTCTCAATTCTTGAAGCATCTACCATTCAACCCTTTCTCCTTCTTCCATCATTATATAGTCATCAAAATCATCTTTCGATCCTTTTAATCTCATTATTTTAGTTCATTCCCAAGTCTTCATCCTAATGTCTTAGGTCCAAACCCTTGAAAAAAAGAAATTTCCATCTAAAATCATCAAATTTCTACTAAATCCATAATTTGGTGCATCTCCGTACTAGTCCAATACATCTTCTTTAAGGCCACTTCACCCTTGAGATATCTTCACCTTACTTCAACATTCCTATGCTATTTCAGTGCATCTATTTCATAGACCCCCAAAACTACATCTCAACATATCTACACCCTAAAATAATAAATATTTTATCCCTCAACATATTTACTTAATCATTTCATCTTTTAGATCATCTACACCTTATTTTAGCACATTTATATTGAATAAACACATTTTCTTCTAAATTTAATACTTTTTCACTTTCAATGTTTCTATATTGTTTCAATACATCCACTTAACACACTCAAAATTATATCTTAGTGCATACAAACCCTAAATCAATGATTATGCCATCCCTTAGTGCATTTGATTCTTAAGTATTTCATCTACACCTTGTTTTAGTACATGTGCATTAAATAATGCATTTGCATCCTACTATGGTATTTTTTCTTCTTAGACCATCATTTCTATATAAAATTAATCCAATCCATTGTACCTTTCCTCTAATGATTTCTTCCCATCCAATCTCATCTTTCATTTCATCCATATTATTAAATGACCATCATGAATTTATTTTATTTTGATGAGTTCCTTCATCACAACCATCCCAAAAATCCATCTTATCTTGATGATGATGATAGTCTTTTTTATCAATATGAGTATAAAATCAACCCTTGATGCCATCATTTCTATAAAACTTTCCTAAGTCTTCCACCACTTACCCATCCATAATCAACCACCTTATGACTAAGAATTGACTAGCACACACTACCAAATTAATCCTACATACATATTTATTGGTCACCCTTATGATGCCTTTGACAAGGGAAATCCATCATATTCCCCACCTATATCCCCATCCTATCCCCCATCTTATCTCTCATCCATGTATAAGTCTCCATCTTTCCATGATATCCATATTGTCTCCACCTTTTATCCAATTCTCATTTTCCACTATCTAACAACTAATCCTCCATCTAGCCCTCTATCTAATCCTAATCCTAAGCCATACCAACCATTCATGTCCAAGTCTCTCTAAGGACTAAACCTAAATTCCAAAGTTGTGGAATCATGCCACCCCACTAATCCAAATCTACCTATGTGTGTCATTAATGAGGCCATTACTCCTCCACCACCTACCAATCACATCCAAAATCCTAACCCCATTCAAAATTTAACACCATACAAAGAATCAAACTGTCAAATTCTCATCCCATCAACATATAAAATTCCCCATCCCCCCATCCAATCCAAGGAAGTAAGGCATGTTGAACCCCCTATCACACCACCCAAGTAAACCCAACCATATAATAAAAATGTTCCAAAGCATTCTAAAATATCCCCCCTTCCAAATCATGATCTTTCCATCTCATCCAATCCCCCTCATGATACCTTACCACCTCCTTTTCAAACCATTGAACCTCATCCTCATGGTTTCCTTACCTTGACTTTTGGTGGTTCTCTCAATGTCAAGGAACAAAAAATATCCACCACCAATCCCATTCCATCTCAAACTAGATTCATATCTTATTTTCAAAACAACCAAAATCCTATTTCCAATTAAATGCTCAAGAAAAACATGAACTATCAAGGTAAAGCATATTGGATCCCATCCATGTTAAAGAAAATCCATAATCATATGGCCTTGGAACCATACATCCCAAGGTACACAACCAAAAAATGTTGTTACAACCTTTGTTTCTCCTAAGGAAGCTTCTTCTAGATCTTGAATAGATGCCTCCTATTCATCCTCCAAAATTTTTATCACCATCCTCCATCATATCATTCCAAAAATATTACCACTATCCCACCTCCATCTTCCAAATCCAATTGAGGTCCTTATGTACCAAAATATTTCATCATCCATCATACCAACCTATTCCTTATAACTCTCCATCAGGACAAATAAATGCATGCATCCACGAACGACTTCCAACATGTTACATTCATCATTCATCTCATGCAGTACCTAAATCATCCATCCTCATGCACCCGTTCCATTTCTTTCAGAGGAATTTTGGATGCCAAATAAAAAATGTATAAAGAAAAAAATCCATAAAATTCCTAGGATCACCAAAGCAAATAAAAATATAATCCAACATCAAAATAAATCCAAAAGGTTAAAAATTACCACCAAAAAAAAAAAAAGCCACGTACACCCCAAAGCAAAAGGAAGTAATGTATCCAAACATAAAATCCAAAATGACATCCAAATCTACCCTTCTAAAAGCTTCCTCTACTTATAAATACCTCACACCTAAGAATATCCCATATTCAAAGTCGATTTTGGGTCTTTACGTTCCAAAATTTGCTATCCTAAATCCTCCATCATCCTCTAACTCCATCATTAATTCTCATCCCTCACAATGTGTATAAATACCAATCTTGGTTCCCTTTGATCTCATGGCCTTCTACTACCCCTCCATCTCCTCTCCCTTTCATTATCCTACATATCTCCCCCATTTATATTCCTTTAATCCCCATCTTGGCATAATCAATCCTTCTCCATTCTACTCCCAAAGGCACCCTGGAGAAGTGTACCTTCCAAACAACAAGATTCTACCAACCTACAATGATCATCCTACATGGCCTCCCCCTAACTTCATAAAAATAAGATGTTTAAGTCCCTTCTTCACATCCACTATCCACCAAATATGTTTATCCTTCTTATCCTTCATTTCCATCCATCTATCCCCCTCCTATTCAAAAATTAAACAAGCTCAAAAACAAAATAGTAAGCAAGAAAATTGGTTCAATAGTGAAAACCTAGCAAATAGGCACCTTGGCTAAGTACCATGATGAAAACCTAACAAAAAATGTCATATGTAATCAACCTTTCTCTTACACTCTATAGTTGGGGGCAACCTCCATCCACTCCATCCACTTTCCTTCCTCCCATATTCTTATCCCTTATATCCACATTTGTCCACCATCTCCCATCTCTTCACATATTTTTAACCTTCTTTTGATATTGATAAGGATAGGGGAAAAATATCCAAGTATGCTTTAGATAACATAAACCTTAATTTCTCCATCATCCATCTGTTCTTTGTATCCTATATCCATAAATATTTTACTACCTTCAACTATCACACTAGCCACCCAAGCCCATCATCCCACCCTACCATATTCCATAAATTTGTTAGAATGACACTGTAGACATCTAAATTTGACCACTTATATTTGGTCAAATTTACCTTTTTCGTCTAAATATATTCTTATCCACATTAGTTAAATAATGTTACTATTATTTAATTAATATCCCTAAAGTCTTATAAATCCCTAAGGTATTTAGTTAAATAATTAAATACCTTACCGCCTTTATTCTTTTCTTCCAAAGAATTAGATAAATAACCCACTTATTTAATTCTCTTTATGTCCCATCCACACTTAATCCTAATTCATCTCCTAATCCCATCATTAGGGATATGACACATCCCTAATCCATGATTAGGATGTGTCACATCCTCCAACTTTTGCAAGTTGGCTCCTAATCATCATTAGCCACCTAACCCTCTTCTAATCATTCATCAACTAGTCTAATCAACCCCCCTTAGTCAACTCTTCCCACATCCCAATGGAATTTTTGACTCTGGTTTATTCTTCCAACACCCTTTATGGAATTTTTAATTCCATTTACAATCCCCATGTACTTCCCATGTACTTTCCAATGGAATTTTAAATTCCATTTATTAACCCAAAGCTTCCCAAGAAATATTTTATTCCTTTTGTCTTCCCCACGCCTATTAAAAAGGAATTTTTAATTCCTTTTGGTCAACCTTTGATCTCCACCCTTGATCTCTTGTCCTTGGCCAAAAATGAATCTTGACTGTTCATTCCATCTTCCTTTGCTAAATGACTAACACTTAGCCATTATGCAACCCTAATGATTCTAGAAACCATCATCACATTCATTCACATTCACCCAAGAACCCCAAGCATTCTATCACAATCTCTCACAACCCATCTCAATCTTCAATCAACACAACCATCCTTGCATCCAAATCAAGTGTTTACAAGTTGTTATGTTGCTAGAATTCATCTAGGAGCACACAAAATCGAACAATCAATAGGGCCAACCAACCAATCAACTTGGACAAGGTAACATCGTTCTTTTCTTGAATTTGTTCAAGTTCAACTTAGGCCTAATTGTGAGGTGTTGTTTGTATTTCTTTTCGTTTTTCACTTTTGAACTTGGTAAAAACACCTGCACACATTTCTATCATGCCCGGTGGGACCCACGTTACGGGTCTTGTCTTTCACTTTTGCAGGTTCAAATTTATAGTTATAGAGGCGAAACTGCCCAGAGGGGCGAACCTGACTGCCCCCAGGGGCAAACCTGCTTGGAGGGGCGAATCTGCTTCTCTGCAAGGGTGAACCTGCTTAGAGGGGTGAATTTGCTTCTCTGTAGGGGCAAATATGCTTGGAGGGGCGAATTTGCTGCTCTGCAGGGGTGAATCTACTTCTCTACAGGGGCGAATCTGCTTCTTTGTAGGGGTGAATCTATTTGGAGGGGCAAATTTGCTTCTCTGCAGGGGCAAATCTACATTTGCAAACAAAGAGGCGAACTTGCCTCACATAGAGGTGAATCTGAAACCCTAATCTTCCATTTTCTATGTCATTTTGCTTCTGTTTTTAGATACTAATCCGCTAACTCGGCTATTTGTGAGTGTTCTTGCTCTCTCCTAACAATTTGTCCAGTTGTTTCTTGTTCATCTAAGATCGATGGTCTAAAACTACTAATGCATCTTTTGCATGACGATCGGTCTGGGTCCCTTAGTTTGTTTGTCATTTTTCATACTAGCTAGGCACACGTAGCTCTAATTAGAGGTTCAATTCACTTGTTTGTCGTGCTTGTGAGTGGTTTGTTGATGTATCCACTCCCCTTGTGCCACTTGGTGATCTTGGGTGACAAGAAATCGTAACTCACTCTTGTCTAGTCTAGTCTTCCTAGGAGGTGCTAGTCCGTCTAAGCTCTCCCCTTGAGCTATGTGCGAGCTTGAGGACCAGCCAAAACATCTAGAATCTTCTTCCCTTAGCGAGACCTGCTTGGGATTTCATCACTCGAGGGATGATTCAAACCACACGTTACCGGTGAGGTATATAAAGGGGGGAGAGTGAAAGTTGTACCTCAATCCAATCACATCATGTCTAGTGAAGTTTCAAAGCTAGGGTGATACCTAAATAAGACGTGAAGAGTTGGTCCAAGTTTCTAGTACCTCGTTGGGGCTCTCGACTCACGCCTGTAGATGGGTTGGTGTTCACGGTTGTGCCCCACGTATCGTGCGTATATCGAGGACTCACGAGATAGCCTTGTTCAACCTAGATAGACATCATTATCACTAGTCTTAGGATCGTGTTGCCTTATTTTCTTTTCGGTTCAGTCCAGCCTTCTATGTACTATTTTTTGTACTCGTTGTCCTCTGCCACAGTCCCCCCTTGCCTTTAGAGATGATCTTGCTCCTAGTTCCCATGCCATTCGTCATCCTGTCTTTGTTCTGTGTTCCCATTTGACTCTGCTTGGAAGTACATTCAACATTAAGAGCCTTTGTCTAGGTCCATTCAGTGTTTACTATCTGTTTGAGTTGTTGATTCAAATCCATTTAGCTAAGCCTATAGCCCCTTTACACTATTTAGAGAGTCAAACCCGCCCGTTCCTCTACAATTTATGTTGTTTAGGCAATTTTTTTTGTTGTTTGGGTGAACTTGATCCTCTGTAGGGGTGATCCTGCTCTCAGGGATGAATTTTCCTTAACAGAGGGGCGAATTTGCTTTTTCTTCTTCATCCGAGATCCAGTTTAGGTCCATTATGGTGTCCGTTCGGCTATTTTCAGTCCCGTTCTTTGTTCGAGTCCCCATCCCACTCATTTTGGGTGTATCCATATGTCCATTGGTGGTCATATCCTCCCTTTGAGTCTCCATCCCAATCCATTTAGCCAAATCTGTTCATCTATTTCATCATCCCGTTCCCCGTTCAAGACCCTGTTCGGGTCCATTCGGATGTTCATTCTTCTTCCCCTTTGTAAATTCACCTATTCCTTGTACTTGGGTGAAATTTCTTAGTACAGGGGTGAACCTTCCCTAACAGAGGGGCGAATCTACCGTTTCTTCCTCATTCGAGACCCCGTTCGGGTTCGTTTCAGTATCCATTCAGTCATTTTCTACCTTGTTCTCCGTCATCGTCCTAATTTGGATCCCTTTAGGTGTATTCATTTGTCCATTATCGGTCCTACCCTCAATCTAAATCTCCATCTAGGTCCATTTAGGCAAATACATTCTTTCCATTTCTATCCCGTTCTTTGTCCAAGACCCCGTTCGAGCCCGTTTTAGCATCTGTTTCCTCCATTCCATTCTATTTTTTCATTTGAGTCTTCATTTGAATCCATTTAGGTGCAATTTTCATCCCATTAGGAAAATCTTCAAGGTCACACTTGCCTGTTCTTCCATCAGCTCTGCCCGTTCTTCAGTGTTTGCAACTGTTTAGGCAAACCTATCAGCTATTTGGGCAAACTTGTAGCTTTTCTTGGGTGAATCTACTGTCTTAGGTGATTCTACCTTTTTGTTTGGGCGAATTTACTGTTTGGGGTAGTTTTTCCTTTCTATTTGGGCGAATCTGCTATCTTGGGCGATTCTACCTTTCTATTTGGGTGAATCTGTTGTCTTGGGTGATTCTGCCTTTTTGTTTGGGTGAATCTGCCTCTCTGTTTGGGCAAATCTACTATCTTGGGTGATTCTACCTTGGGCGAACTTGCTCCTAGGGGTGAATCTGCTTCTCTGCTTGAGCGAATCTGCTTCCCATACAAAATACAAAGGCTCAATCCTTCATGCCACAATTAGCCTACATCTTCCTTAGTCCAAAACCATAATCTAATCATTTCTCTTCTTATTCATCCCCAAACCATCCAAAAAAAATTTTTAAAAGGAATTTATTTACCCCAACTTGTTGGGGTCATAACTTTCTACTTGGTGCTCAAAATTCAAAATCGTTTACACCGTTGGAAAGGTCTCCAAGAGTAATAATCCAGTCCCTAAAATAGCGTGCCTTTGGCAACCCAACTTTAGGGATTGACACAAGTTTCAACCCCAAATTCCGCTTCGAAGACCTCCAAAAATGCAATTTACTACGACATAGAAAAAACTGATTTTTTTTGAAAATTTTCATTTTCATTTTTTCTCAATCCTATCACCCCTGGACTGTCTAGGGCCATAATCTAAGCTTTAATCCCATCATCCCAATCCGAGCTTCAATCCAATATGAATCTGAGCTTTAATCCAATCCTCATTTGAGCTTAACCTGAATCCCAACTTGAGCTTTAGTCCACATATATCTTCTTCCATCTCCCAATCCATCCTATTTACCTTTTCATCATCTATTCCCATCTTTTCCATTTCTATCCATTCCATTCAATATCATGAATCCTTATCCTCCTCCCACACAACCAATAATAGTAGTTAAGGGGAATCCCAACTACGTTGATGATGATAACGAAAGTCTTGTTGATCAAGATGAGTATAATATAGATCCCCTTGATGTTGTTGTTGCTAGCAAGCTTCTTTTGATCCCATCTCCAAGTCCATCCGTTCCTCTGAACTATACCCCATGCCTTCATCTACATCTAATAATAGTCCTTATGCTATCCTTGACAAGGGATATCCAACACTCTCACCATCCACGTATCCATCATGTCCTCCCTCTACATCTCTCTCCTATCCAACATCCACACCCTCCTATAGTAATCCACCATCCCCATATTACTATCCTTATCATTATCAACCATCACAATATCTCTACCTTAATACCACATCCAAATCTTCCCATCCTAATCCAACACCCACGCCTTCCTATCATAATCCACCATCCCAATGTTCCTCTTATCCTAACCCACCATCTCAATCTTCTTATCATAATCCTCCACCCATATCCTCCTATGCAAATACATCACCCATGTCCTCTTATCCTAATCCACCAACTCAATCTCCCTATCCTAATCCTCCATCCATGTCCTCCTATGCCAATCCACCATCCATGACCTCTTGTCCTAATACACCACCTCAATCTTCCCATCCTAATCCAACATCCACACCTTCCTATCATAATACAGCATCCCAATATCTCTACTATAATCCACCATCCCAATCTTCCCAACCTAATTTAGCATTCACATCATCCTATCTTAGTTCATCATCCACATCCTCTCATGTCACTCCCCCCTTCAGTGCATTCTATCATAATCCTCCCCCCAATCCATCATACCTTAATCCTCCATCCAATCCTAATCCACCAATCTCTAATCCTAATCCTCCATCTCCTCTTAGTTCTACATCCAATCCCATCCCCTTATCTAATCCTAATCCACCAGTCCCTAATCCTAGTCCTCCATCCATTCCCATCACCCCACCTAATCCTACACTCATTCTAGGTGTCATCCAAGGACTCATGACAGGAGAGACATCCCCACATCCACATCTTGATGGTGTGGAACCATGCCTTCCCGCTCCATCATGTATGGTCACTTGTGATGAGGCCCTTTCCCATCCTATGTATACCACTCCCATCACCATTCCTAACACCCCCCAAGCGGTTGAAACCATCAAACCCAACGAATCCATTGCATCTCCATCTTCTACTCCTAGAACCACTAAAACTAGCGAAGCCACCAAGATCCAATCCACTCCCCCTAGTCCTAATATCACCCAAGTCCAATCCCATGACCTTCATGAATCCTCCATCCTGCCATCTCCCCCACTTGAGGAGTCCCTCCAACAATCCCCCACGCAAGATGAGTCATGCCAAGAGCTTGATCCAAAATATACAAGCATATCCCCTCCTCCAAATCAAGATCCTTCCATCCTATATACTCCATCTTAAGATCATGGTCCCTCATCCATTCCATCTCATGATCCCTCTCCTCAGCCTAATCCTAATCCTACCATCCTATCCATCCCATCTCAAGATCCCACTAGTTCATCCACTCCATCCCATGATCCTCTTATCACTCAAGATCCAATCACTCCATCTCATGAGCCCTTATCATCCACTACCACAAATCCAGATCCTATAATACCACCTAATCCCTTGTCACTCATTCCTCCTGATCAAGATCCTCCCATCCCATTATCTCCATCTCATGATCCTTCATCACCGTCTAGTCCTGTCACCCCAACGCCACTTTTATATCACCTTGGTAACATTTCACTCATCCATGGTGGTCTTCTTGCAGAAGAAAAATAATTTATATGCACCACCATTCCTCCACCTGCTAATGGACTCGCGTCATGCTTCCAAAAGAACAAGCATCCTACCATAGATCGAATGCTCAAGAACATGAACTATCAAGGAAAAGGTTTAGGTCTTCATGAGAAAGGTATTTTAGAGCCCATCCAGGTGCACAAGGTCTTGGATATATCTCCCAAGAATCACAATCCAAAAATTTTGGTACAACCTCCATACATCCTAAGCGAGCCTCTTCTAAAGGAATGAGAGGCATTTCCCATCGCTCCACCAAACCATTTGTCGCCATCCCCCCTTCTCTATCATATTACCTAAAAACAACCGTCCATCTTCCTTATTCATCCTCTAAGTCCATTTTGGGCCCTTACATACCTCCATCCACCATAATACATCCTCCATATACAACATCCATTTTGGGCCCTTATATCCCAAAATCACCTCCTCCATCTTATCCTCTTCATCCTCTCATCCATCCATCACCTATCCCTCACACACCTCATAAAAATCCTAAATTTGTAACCCCTAATCAGGATCAGTAAAGGCACCCCTCCATGCATCCCCCATCCATACATCATCATCAAAAGCCTACCTCTATCACTCCATTTGCATCATCTCCACATCATCCATTGCCTCATACCCATCCCATTGCAATTAAAATCTTTGGATGCCAAAGCAAAAATGCATAAATCCAAACCTCCACATGAATCTAGCGTTCCTCATGTCCCCTTAAAAAGACATGTTGACGAAAAGAAAAATACAATCCAAAATCCAAATCCATCCAAAAGGCCACAAAGGCCCACCAAAGCAAAAATCAAAACCATGTGGATTCCGAAGAAAAAAGATACAATGCCTTCAAATGAAAAATCCATAACAGCATCCAAAGTTTCTAATCTACCAAAAAATCATTCACATCCTCCATCTCCTAAATCTATTTTGGGTCCCTATGTCCCAAAATTCACTATCCCAACTCCTCCATTATCTCCACACTCTCCATCCATTCATCCTCCTATCCTTTCACATCCACCACCACATGTTCCAATGTTGGTCCTAAACACCTTCCCCCATCACACATCCACTCCATCATTCCATTCATACACTTTCCAACATCTCATCCATTATCCCACATATCTACCTCATCAAACACCTTTTATCCATCCTCTTGCATAATCCATCCATTCTAATAAGTTTGTACCAACATCTGAATAGTAGCTTTCAACATGGGCTCTTATTACCTCGTATGGAAGTTATTGTTTGAGTCCTTCATCCATCTCCTTATCACCTATCTTCTAAATACGCATATTGGCATCCCTATCCTTATCCATCTCCATCCGCATTTTTGTCCAAAAAGTCAAAATACAAAAAAAAAAATTGTCAAAAAAATCAAAAAAGTCAAAAATCTAAAAAAAAATAGTAAAGATAAATAATTCGTCCAATGGTGAAAACTTGGAAAACAAGTGCGTTGGATAAGTACCATGATGAAAACCTGAAAAATGGGCGTCATGCATAAATCACCCATTCGATTTACTTCCACAATTGGGGGCAACCTTCATCTATGCATCCCTTTCCTCCATCTCCTACATCCACCTATCTTCTACATCCTATCCATCATATCCCATTTGTATCTAGTCCCTCCACCTTCTTTGTCATCTTGATCAAGACAGGGGCACATATATACCTGCTTTGGACATCTCTTGGCATACATTCCCCTCATCCATACACTATCCTATCCCTATCCCCATCCATCCACCTTCCTTATCCATGCATCCTATCCACATCCACTTATCTTCCATTGTCCACCCATCCTACTACGATCCATCTCCATCCCTTATTTACCCCCCTACTATCTACTATCCCTCTTGCCTCATCACACACAACATATCTAGAGTAGGGCATCGCCTTCTTTGTGACATAGTCCTTGGCAACATCATCCCTCCATCCCTCCAAGTAATCCCTTCCATATTCCAAATCCTTATCTCCCTATCCATCCATCCACTAGTCCTTTTCCATCTTTTCATCCTTATCTCCCCATCCATTTATCCATCCAGTAATCCATTATGTCTTTCCAAATCCTTGTCCCTCCATCCATCCATCCTCACATCTTTCTATCTCCCAATCCATTTATCCATCTAGTAATCCATTCCGTCTTTCCAAATCCTTGTCCCTCCATCCATCCATCCTCACATCTTTCTATCTCCCCATCTTTATCAATCCTTCCATTTACCTCTATTTTTTCCTTTCATCTCATAATCCCTTGTCATTGGTATCTAGATATAGGCTACACCCATGCAATCCAATACCATTTGTCTCACTATCATCACTCCTATCTATTCCTCACATCTTTCTGATCTCCTCTCTCTTCTCATCACTCATCTATTCATCATATCATCCTCCCAATTTATCTTTCGATGATTTGGATAACTATCCCATCCCTGAACTTCACATTAATCCACATCTTAGGCATATTGACCATCCCATCCGCACAACCTATCCTAGCTCATCATATCGGCTCCATCATTTTATCCATTTATCATGGTCATCTCCTCATCCCTTGTCCCTTGTCTGTCTTTGGCCTTGTGTCGAACTACGTGGCCTTTGTGCTTTCACGTAGGCAAGGTCGATCATTTGATCCGCCCCCAGGGCATTTGTCCATCTGTCTTTGTCATTCACCACAGTCTTCATTGTCCTCTTTTCATTTTTATCCATGGTCTTTTGTCAAACTATGAGGGCTCTATGCTTTCACGTAGATAAGGCTGATCTTTGATCAACCCCTGAGCCCCTATGTCTTTAGGGTGTGGCGATCTTGTGTCCCCTAGGTCTTTAGGGTGTGTCTGTCTTGTCATCTCATCATCTTGTCGCCTCATCGTCTCTTCGTTTGGTCCATCTTGTCATCTTGTTGTGTCATCAAGTACATCCATATCCTAGCTAGTGTTTAGAAACAAAGGTCATTACTATCAAGAGGTTCTGTTAGTTTCAGACATCCTGCGTCATGTCGATCATTTAGTTTAGTCTTCATCTTTGGTCTCAACAAGATGCATCCTTCCTAACATACCACATCAATCCCATCCATCCTTTTGATCTTGTGGCAAAGGATGTTTGAAATTTGATTGTGATCTTTTGATGCTTTTGACATTTTGCTTATCATTTGAGCTTCCTATCATACCTCGTCAGGGTCGCCACAATCCATCATATCATAGTGCACTTTGACTGGTAAACATAGGAGTATATCTTGATCTTTTTATTTGCTTTTGTCTTCCTGGTTGTCCCACGTAGTACCCACCAAGATCCCTACAGTCTTGTGTTATGCTAGGGTATCCTTTGTGCTTGTGGTTATCTCAATGCCTAACCCGACCAATGTCCTTGCGACTTTGGGGTGTTGGGATAACCTTCTTGTCTGTTGTGTTTGTTTCATGCATTAGACACCTATCTACCTTGGTTCCTCATACCTTAGCATCTTGTGTCTTGTGCTATATCAAATTAAGTTGTCATTACATGGAAGCATAACACATCACAATTACCTTGCTTGATTTGGTTACTATCCATTGTCTCCCTACCTCTCGTCCTCTCATCTATCCAAATTCCCCTATCCATTCATCATAACATTTCATCCTTCTGCAATATCTCATCTTCATCCAATCCTACTCCGTACAATCTAGCACAAATCATCTAATCACATCCTTAGTCTTGTTCCTAGCCTTGCTACAAGCCTCGATCCAATCATCATCGTCCTCATCATCGGGATGTATCCTTCCCTACCCTGTTGTGTTGTTTTGGGATGTATCCTTCCCTCGTCAACAACACTCTCATCATCATCATCATTGAGATGTATCCTTCCCTATCCTTTTTTGTTGTTTTGGGATGTATCCTTCCCTCGTCAACAACACTCTCATCATCATCATCATCATCGGGATGTATCCTTCCTTATCCTTGTGTTGTTTCAGGATATATTGTTCAATCATCAACAACACTCCATCTATCATTAGTCCATCCTGGCTTGTAGCTTGACTGGGGCAGCATCATACTTGTCCTTGAATCTGTTTGTGCATCCTCCATCCTCTCTACCATCCTATCTTCTATCTGCCATCTCTTATTATCTTCCCCATCTACCCTTTCATCTTCTCATTCATTTCGAGAGCACACCCGTGTTCTCTTGAACCCACATGTCCTCTTGAGGGGGCATCCTCAATCCATAATCTTCATCTTCACTCCCATCATCTTTCCTCCTAGCCACTCCTTTGAATGACTGGGGAATCTTTTGCAATCTAATCATCTTCTTCCAGGTTCTATATTTTAATATTCTTTGAAATGATGCTACTTTGTAACACCATCTCAAAGAGGGGTAAAACGTAGACATCTAAATTTGACCACTTATATTTGGTCAAATTTACCTTTTTTGTCTAAATATCTTCTTATCCACATTAGTTAAATAATGTTACTATTATTTAATTAATACCCCTAAAGTCTTATAAATCCCTAAAGTATTTAGTTAAATAATTAAATACCTTACCCCCTTTATCCCTTTCTTCCAAAGAATTAAATAAATAACCCACTTATTTAATTCCCTTTATGTCTCATCCACATTTAATCCAAATTCATCTACTAATCCCATCATTAGGGATGTGACACATCCTTAATCCATGATTAGGATGTGTCACATCCTCCAACTTTTACAAGTTGTCTCCTAATCATCATTAGCCACCTAACCCTCTTCTAATCCTTCATCAACTATTCTAATCAACCCCCTTTAGTCAACTCTTCCCACATCCCAATGGAATTTTTAATTCCAGTTTATTCTTCCAACACCCTTTATGGAATTTTTAATTATTTTACAATCCCCATGTACTTCCCATGTACTTTCCAATGGAATTTTAAATTCCATTTATTCACCAAAGGCTTCCCAAGGAATATTTTATTCCTTTTGTCTTCCCCATGCCTATTGGTCAACCTTTGATCTCCACCCTTGATCTCTTGTCCTTGGCCAAGAATGAATCTTGATCGTTCATTCCATCTCCCTTTGCTAAATGACTAACACTTAGCCATTATGCAACCCTAATGATTCTAGCAACCATCATCACATTCATTCACATTCATCCAAGAACCCCAAGCATTCTATCACAATCTCTCACAACCTATCTCAATCTTCAATCAACACAACCACCCTTGCATCCAAATCAAATGTTTGCAAGCCATTATGTTGGCAGAATTGATCTAGGAGCACACAAAATCGAACGATAAATAGGGCCAACCAACCAATCAACTTGGACAAGGTAACATCGTTCTTTTCTTGAATTTGTTCAAGTTCAACTTAGGCCTAATTGTGAGGTGTTGTTTGTGTTTTCTTTGTTTGCATTTCTTTTCATTTTGCACTTTTGGACTTGGTAAAAACACTTGCACACAACCATAATCACTTTATATATCCCTTGCATTACACCTAGTGTTTCATCCTATTCCCATTGGATTGAATCCTCAAATTTCCATCCTCCATCCCTGTTAATCCATCCATCTTGTCCATCCATAATTTTCACTCTCTATACTCACACTTCCTCTAACTCACCTAGCCCAACACAACCATCCTTACTATCCTACTAAATAACCCTATTATGAATCTCAATACCTTGTTATACATGAAATATCTAGAGCGGATCATGTTCTTCCTCCACCATGTTGTCCTCAGAGATTTCCTACCCCCTCCATTCATCCATCTATCTTGAATTCCCCATCCATTCCTATCCACTTTATTTTCCCTCATCCCATAATTCTCTTTCCCCTCATCATTACTATCAAGCTATAGGCTACCTCCATACAATCTAACACAATCCCTCATCACAATATAATGTTCCTAGCAATCCAAAAATGGCTATCAATCCCAATCCATGCAATCTAAGCAAATCATCTAGTTGCATCCTAGGTTTTGTTCCTAGGCTCGCTATAAGCCTTGCTCAAAATCCAATCATCATCATTAGGATATATTGTTCCCAATCCTCATGTTATTTTAGGATATATATTTCCCACATCAAAACCACCCTCCATCATCAATTGATCAATCTTGACTTTTTAGCTTGATGAAGACAACATCACATTTGTCTTTGTATCATTTTATGCTCACTTTATTTATTTTTTGTATGCATTATAATTTTACTTGCATATGTATTAGTCCTTGTAAGCCTATCTACCATAATGGTATCATAGTCTTCCATATCATGTCATTATATAACGCATGGTTGCTTGTGATTTGTCTTTCTTTTCTATGCATGGGACACATTATCACTTATACCTTGGCACACAACATCTTATGCTATATTAAATAAAGTGATTAATTCAATTTAGTATAAATAGGCATTTCATCCTCGATCCATTATCATTTCATCCCTTTTATTGCCTATCCCTCCTATTGCATCCCCTCCCTATCTTGCATCTCCTTAAACCCATTTTGAGACCACACCCATTTTCTCCAAACCCACCTATCCTCTCGAGGGGGTATCATCATCCCTACCACCCTCCTAGCCACTCCTTCAAATGATTGGGTCATCCTCCTTAATCCAACCATCCTCTTCTTCCAACCAGTTTTATTTCTTTAAAATGATGCTACTTCATAACACCACTTCAAAAAGGGCAAAATATAGACCTATGAAATTGACACCTCATCAATCGCTTTAAAGAGGGATAAAATGTAGACATATAAAATTGACACATCATCAATCACCTAATAACCCAATCATTTCCTCTAAAATTTCTTGAATAATCTTATTTATCCAATTAATTATCTAATTTTTATCCCCTTATTAATTAAATAATAGTATTATTTAATTAATAAAATCACTATCCATCTACTATTCATCACAATTCACTTGACCCCATTTCCAACCTAAAATCACTTAATCATCCTTTTGATATCCACCTCAGATAAATAAATCTAATAAGTTATTTACCCAATTCTCCTATCCATTTCCAAAAATTAAATAAATATACCTATTTATTTATTCCATCCACCTTTTATTAGTGGGCTAAAAATATATACCCAATAACCCCCCACTTGCACACACAAACCTTGGTCAAATTCCCTCAAATATTGCACACCCTCACATGTGTACATATGTGTGATCTCTGTACACAAGGCATGATCCCTTTGTACATGTGGCATAGGCCTTGGTACCATGTCACACATGCACATGATTTTCCCATCTCCTAGGGTACTCTAAAGTACCACTTTTCCATCTCATCCCTCCAATTTATCCAAGGAGTTTCTCCCCTATATAATCCCCTTTAATCTTGGATTTTCTCCATCCACCAATGAAGTGAGGAAACTTGTTTTCCTCTTATCCCTCCAAGGGTCTCAACCAATTTGAGCCCTTGATCTCTACTTTTAATTCTATCCATCCAATCTTCTATCCAAAATTCTACAAATTAGATGCCATCCCAAGTCATTTAAAAAAGACTCCATAAAATATAATATTATGCTACAGGTAGGTGTACTCACATATCACCATCTTGAGCACAACCACCATAGACTTGGTGCAACAAGGGTTAGTGTTGGCAAGATTCTCTTATGTTTTTATCAATGTTTGCTAACCTTTATGTTTAATTTGAGTGTTGTATGGATTGTGAATATAATAGGTTATGTGTTGATATGTGGAGCTTGATAAGTCTTGGCCACTTTGCTTGGTGTGTTTTCCCCCCAAATTGATTAACGAGGGAATGCAAGGGGGCAGAGCCCCTTTTGTGGGGTTCAGGGTCTATTATCCCCTCGACGGGGGCCCAAGAGGAAACCTCACAGTGGGGGTCTGTGGACAGCACCCCTAAAGAAAAAATTGCTTAATTTTTATAAAGGAAATTATTATCTTTTGCCATTATTAATTTTGTTATTATGTTACTTTCATAGATGATGCAACTAGGAAGACTTGGATACATTTCCTTAAATAAAAATTTGATGTTTTTGAAACATTTAAGAAATGGAAAAGCTTGGTTGAGAATGATATGGATAAAAGATTAAAATATCTCAAATTTGATAATGGTGGTGAGTATTACAACAAATATTTTAAGGATTATTATTCATCTAATGGAATTCCTAGGCAAAAAATGGTTCCAAGGGCTCCACGGGAAAATAGAGTGGATGAGTGTATGAATAAGATAATAATGGAACATGCAAGGAGTATGAGATTACATGTTAGGCTTCCTTTAAATTTGTGGGTAGAGGCTGTCAATACTGGTTTTTATTTAATTAATAGAGATCCTTTAGTTCCTCTGGGTTGTGGTATTCTAGAGGAAGCATGAACAGGTAAGAAGGTGAGTTATTCTTTTCTCAAAACCTTTGGTTGTGAAACATTTACACATATTGATTTTGAAAATAGAACCAAGCTAGAAGCTAAATTTAAAAAGTGTAAAAAAAAACTGCCACCCCAGGGTCATATGGGCAACTAGTGCCCAACCCCTAGGGGACTAAACATTTTTTTGTTTTTTTTAGCAATTTTAGCAACATTGAGAAAATGGGCATAACTTTTCGCTCAAGTGTCAAAATTGGGAAAATGAGATATCGTCGGAAAGCTGGTTCTAAGCACTATCCAATAGTGCTAGACTCTCTCTCTCTCTCTCTCTCTCTCTCTCTCTCTCTCTCTCTCTCTCTCTCTCTCTCTCTCTCTCTCTCTCTCTCTCTTGTTGTTGGTGCATTTTACAACCTACCAAAGTCAAAGGTGTTATTTTCATTCCCGAGCTCATAACTTTTGATCTATTTCTCTATTTTCACGGTTCCAACAGTGTTGGAACGGTCTCTTAGAGATCTTCACATCCATCCACATTTTTTTCCAAATTTATTTCCAAGTACATTTTATTCACTTTTTTGTATTTTCACATTCTGATGAATTACTTGGATGTCTTAGCTCATGAAAACTTTTTGTTTGCATGCAAAGACTTATTTTTGGCTATTCTATATGTATTTCTAGAATTTTGTCTTATTTGGGTATTGTAGTCATCTTTTGAATGTAATTTATCTTTTATAGTGCACCGAGATAAAGTACCATTCTAGTGTATCCTTTTTGGAGATTTTGCACATCTTGTTGTGCCTTTTGTACTCACACTATGATTAAAGTGCCATGGGGGGGGGTTGTGTAGGCCTTTTATTTTTCCATCAAAACTTTGTCAAGTGAGTGTCCCTTCCATGACAATGATGAATCCTTGTGATTCTTTCCTCATGCATGTGTGCCTTAGTTTGCACACCCATTTTTGTGCAAATACTATTTTGTGAATGTTCAAATGTTATTGTTTCTCCTACATACACTTCTCGGTTTCACACAGTTTTCGTGTACCTATCTTGGCCCTCTCTTTTTTGCATTATGGGGGGTTTCTACTATTGGTGCTAATGCTTCATTGGTTTTATTTTTTGAGTGATCCGTGTATCTAGTTCTTGTTGCTATGTACTAGGTGGATACAACATACCCATTCATTTAGAATTGATAGAGAATTTACCATATGGACACTTTTGCATGAGGTTCTTCATTTCAACACTATATCGGTCATCTTTCAACAATTGTCTACAAATTCTTTGTGCTTCAGTGGTGTTCTACATGTTCCTCTTCTTTTTGGTATATTGTTTTGGAGGCTTCTTCAGTCCTTCATTCACCTTTCTCTCTTTTGGAGAGGAGTTTTTCCCATGTGGTTTTCTCCTTTTTCTCTAGTTGTGAGAGATTAAATTGTTTGTACATGGGTACCTCACCAAGCCTTATTTGTTGGGACCCATCATGCATTCTCTTTTTAAGGTTTTTAGCTACTCCCTAAGTTCATCTTAAGGGGGGAAGTTAGAGTAATCATGTATTAGCTAATACTTAATTATTCTTTAATAAATTATTAGTCTAATTTATTCTCATGCACTTAAGCTAAAATTAGGAGTGATTTTTTTATGTTAACTAGAGAGCTATTAGTAGATCATTCTATCTCATTACATGAGATGTTGACACTTGTCATGATTCAATTCTTTTATCATTTAGGGTTGCTCCTATATAGCACTCAACCCTCATTATATTATAGAACCTCTTTTGATAACCTCTTCTCAACCTTTTCGAGAACTCTCTTCTCCTTGAAGACTCTTGAGGTTCATTTTGTAGCTTTTTCTTGTTGAGAATACTGCATATTATTATTTACAACTCTCTTGTGTGAAAGGTGTCTTTATTCATTGTTTGATCTTGTGGCTCATGTTTTTCATAATTCTAACACCATCATTGGATATGGCATTGAATTTGGTTATAGATTGTGATATTTTGAAAATCTAAAAATTGTTAGAAGTACATATGTTGTATTCAATGAGAAGGTTTTGTACAAATATCAATTACAACTACATGAGAAGAAAGAAAAATATTATGTGGTGTTGGATACTTTGAAAAGTAATGTTCTAGTGGTTTCTCATGCTCCATGACAACAATATCAAGAAATACCACAAACTCTAGTGAATGTTAGACGATCAACAAGGATAAGTAGACCTCCCAAAAAATATTTTCCTTCTTTGTATTCTATATTATTAACTGATGCTGGTGAACTGGAATGTTATGAAGAAGCTATTCAGGTGGATACAAAGGATCAATGGGAGTGAGGAATGGAAGAAGAAATGGATTCTTGCTGAAAAATCAGACTTGGGAATTATGCAAGTTACTTGTAGGTAAAAAGGATTTACCAAATAAATGGGTTTACAGGCCGAAAGAGGAATGAGATAAGAAAATATTTAAAGCCAACCTTGTTGTAAAAGGATTTACACAGAAAAAGATGTTGATTTTGATGAAATATTTTCTTTGATTGTTAAAATGACTTCTATTCGTACTATTTTAAGTATTGTGGCTGCTGAAGATTTACATCTTGAAGAGGTAGATGTGAAAATTTCTTTTCTCCATGGAGATTTGGAAGAGGAAATATAAAAGCAACAACCACAAGGATTTAAGGTCAAAGATAAGGAGAAAGTAGTGTCCATATTGAAAAAGAGTTTATATGGCTTGAAACAAGCACCTCAACAATGGTATTTAAAATTTGATAGCTTTATGATTGAGCAAGGTTATAATTGGTGTCATTCTGACCATTGTGTTTATTTTAAAAGGTTGGATAATGATAGCTATATTTTATTATGTTTATATGTTGATGACATGCTTGTAGCAAGGTCTAACATGGATCACATAAGTGAGTTAAAACAAAAAATAGCAAAATATTTTGCTATGAAGGATTTGGGGTAGTAAAACAAATCCTTGGTATGAGAATTTATAGAGATAAGGAGACCATAAAATTAACTCTATCTCAATTTGATTATGTTGAAAAGGTGTTGAAAATATTTAACATGGAAAATGCTAAAGCTGTCGACACAGCTTTGCCTAGTCATTTTAAATTGACTAAGGAGATGTGTCCAAAGAAATAAGAGGAAGAAGAAAAATATCCAAGATTCCATACTCTTCAGCTGTTGGAAGTTTAATGTATGCAATGGTATACACGAGGTTGAATATTGCACATGTCATTGGAGTTGTAAGTAGGTATATGAGTAATCCCAAAATGAAGCATTAGAATGTGGTTAAATGGATTCTTAGGTATTTGAGAGGAACATCCAATAAACACTTATATTTTGAGGGATCTAATACTATTTTGCAAGGTTATGTTGACTCATATTTCGTAGGTGGTATTGATACTAGGAGAAGAACTATAGGTTATGTGTTTACTGTTGATAGGACATTAGTGAGTTAGATTTCAAGGTTGCAAAAGGTTGCTGCTTTATCAACCATAAAGACATAGTATGTAGCCACAATAGAGATAAGGAGATGATTTGGCTATAACCTTTCTTAGAAGAATTGAGCAAACAATAGGCTTAAAATTATTTGTTTACGAACAACCAAAGTGCCATTTATCTTGCTAAATTTTTGCCTTGCAATTAAAGAAAAAATATACAACTAAGATATCACTTCATCTGATCAGTGTTGGAGGATGGATAGTTAAAGTTGGAAAAGATTCATACAAGTAAAAATCCAATGGATATGTTTATGAAGGCCGTTACATGGGAGAAGTTGATCTCCTCTTTAGCTTCCATTGGTAGGTTCAAAATTTAAAATATTAAAATCAAAATAGCTAAGTCTAGAGATGTTGATTTTCAATGGGAGTTACAGGGGTAACAATGTTGTTTAATTAGTCTCCAAGTGGGAGATGATATGGTGTGGAGTCTAATCAGTCTCTAAGTGAGAGATTGTTGGTATGTGGAGCTTAATTAGTCTTGGAGTTTAAACTTTAGCCACTTTGCCTGACGCGTTTTCCCCCCAAATTAATTAATAGGGGAATGCAAGGGGGAAAAGCCCCTTTTGCGAGGTATTATCCCCTCGATGGGGGCTCGAGGGCGAAGCCCATAGTGGGGGTTTGGGGGAAGCACCCCTAGTCAGGGGCTTATGGGTGTTGCCCTTGAAGCAAAAATTGCTTAATTTTTATAAAGGAAATTTATTATCTATTACCATTATAAATTCTATTAAAAATAATTGAAAAAATTGCTCGAAAATGAAGAGTTTTATTTGCTGCAAAGAATTGAAGAATCATGATATTTGAATTGCGAGTAGAAAGGGCACACACAAGAAATGAATGGTCGCTTAGTATAGTTGTTGCAAGTCACACAATTTGGTGTGAGGATCATTGCAAGTTTGGTGATGGGCACATGCAACACGGTGCATGGTAAAACATAGTAGTGAAATCATGGATTAATTGTTGCACATTACAACCACTTGCTGCAAGTAATTTGTAATCAATATTTCGTTGGAAATCAATAAAATAACTGTTATGTTATGGATGTAACACAACAAAAGGGTGAACCACGTTAATTTATTATCTCATCTCCTATTCTTTGAATTATTTCATTCCTCCATTCTATTTCTGTTCATGTTTATTTAAATCTGCATATAATTGGTAATTTAGTCCCTCTATTCCCTACCTACAATTCCTAACATTATATTTTTAAACTTGTTCTTGTATATTATAATTTTTGTGAACACAAGTATAAAGGGCTTAGCTCTCATAAAAATAATACATGAATTTCCCACTTTTACTGGTAAGCTTTATTAATGCTTTTAAGCACCACCTAGCCCCTAATATGTAAAAGTATACAAGCTTTTGAAGATCAAAAGTTCCTAACTCAAAGTAATGACTTACTAAGGTTAGTCCTACACATGTAGTTCTGAACTTAACAGAGCACACAAACATTTAAAAATTTGTTGAAGCTCTACTATCATAAATTTGATAACAAAATTTGAGTTAAATCACATAAATAAATATTTTGATAGAATATCTATTATCACACATAAAATTAGACACCTCTAACCTTCTTTATTGCTTTTAATATTAATTATTACATATATATATATATATATATATATATATATATATTTTGCATTAATTATTACTTGCATTAATTGAGATACCTTTAGATAATTTATTTTTACCTTTTTAATTATACAGATAATGATTATATACCCCCACCACATTTAAGGAGATTTTTCCTAAATAATGTACTTATATTACACATTGGTAGTGCAAAACAATATCTTCTACGCAATTCTAAAAATAAAACACAATTATAAATTTGTTTTCATACTACACATTTTTCAATGAAGAAACATAAATCTTTTAAATAATTATGTAGATATAAGACATAGAGAAAACGAAAATTAATGGAAGAGGAAATAAATAAACTAACTAATCAAATTTCTTACCTACATCGCACATTTCTCAATGAAGAAATTTAAATCTTTCAAATAATTAAGTAGATATACATAAGACAGAGAGAAAAAATAATCAATGAAAGAGGAAATAAATCAATTAACTAATCAAATTTCTTACCTACATTGACACATTTCTCAATGAAGAAACACAAATCTTTCAAATAATTATGCAATATACATAAGACATAGATAAAACAAAAATTAATGGAAGAGGAAATAAATCAATTAACTAATCAAATTTCTTACCTACATCTCACACATTTCTCAATGAAAAAACACAAATCTTTCAAATAACTATGTAGATATACATAAGACATAGAGAAAATAAAAAATAATGGAAGAAGAAATAAATCAATTAACTATTTAAATTTCTTACCTACATCAGGCTCAAATCTCAATAAAGAAGCATAAATGTTTCAAATAATTAGGTAGATATACATAAGACATAAAAAAATAAAATTAATGAAAGAGAAAATAATTCAACTAAGTAATCAAATTTCTTACCTACATATCATTGACTCACATTAATGCAATGCAAAAGTGAACACATTCCTTCAAAAAATTATAATGGGGACCATCATCATTCATTAAAATTAAGATTCTTCTCAAACACTCATTGAATTTCTCAATGGATTCTCAATACAATTATAGTTCTAATTAATATCCTACTCGTAATTCATAATTATATTTTTAATTAATTACAATAATTTTTTTTATATTTTTAAATTCAAATTTTATAAAAAAAAAAATGAAATCATCTAACATAATAGACTATAAGAAACACCTTCAAATCTTTCCAATGTAATCAAAGCTCTTTTAAAATCTTTAATGTCACAACAGCTTGTCTATTACATCTGCTAGATCTTGGGTAAAAATTAAGGAGGCCTTTGTCCGTTAAAAGACAGAATTTGGGAGTTAAGAGCACCCGATCGGACACAAGGGGGTAGAAAAGGTAGTTGGTTGAGCAATTTGTTTGTTTTATGAACGTCACACCTTTAAATTGACGGGGCTCACAAGTCAAATAGTTGTTTGACCACAACTGACGGCAATAGATAAAAATCTTTGTTAGACAAATCTCAGCACAAATTTCATTTTGTTTTTGTTTGCTCAAAATTTCCGTCTTCTACATCTTTTTGCCGTGGTCCAAATATATAGAGGAATGAGAATTTGGGTGAATTGAATTTAAAAAAGTGCATGAACAAACTAGAGAAATGAAAAGAAAGCAAGGATTTGAAGGCGCAAGAAAGATAGTAATTGAATTGGATCAAATGGAATTGACTTTGATTGTGAATGAATTCCGAGGCAAAAAATCAGATGAAGAAAAAAAAGATAACAAAAAACACAACACCAACTTCACCAAAGTAAGACGAAGACGCCGAAGAAGAGCAATGATCAAACCCTAACGTTCCGATTTGGATTTGTATGCTGATTTCTGTGTTTACACCCCTCGGATTAGAGTTCTGCGGCCATGATTAGGCTCTGCAACTGTTTTTGCTGTGCTCGCCGTGGAGTAATTAGGCTGTTTTGACTTGATCTCGTCGGAGGGAGGCCCTCGAGATTTTCGTGCCAATGTCGAATTTTCAGGTGTCGCCGAAGCGCGTCAGGCTGGGGTGTAATGTGCTCGTTGTCATTTGCAGAAGGCGCAGGGTTTCATCTTCGCAGGGTTTGAAGGCCGAGGAGCCGAATGGTTTCCAAAAGCCCGCGCATGCCAATGAGTTATTAAGGACGGCCAACGTGTTTGCTGATATTGCACTGCGCTCATCAGTCGAGGTAACTTTTGCTGGGAGCTTTATTTTCCTTTAAATTTTATAATATCTTTGACGTTCTGCACCGAGTTTTGTTTATGTATGCTCTATTTTTTTTCTTCTGAAAATGGATACGCAGAGGCATTTTGGTTTATGTTTAACTGTAATGATCATTTTGTTTGGTTTTTCGTTTTTCAAATCGATAGCGCTTTACTGAATCGTACAATTTTTCTCTTAAGCCTATACAGATTCTTCAATTACGCATAGAAACTGTAAATTTTGGACGTTTAACTTTTTTGGATTCGAAATGCAGAGGGTTTTTTTGTTCAAATTTAACTGTAATTGTTATTCTGTATCTTTACTGACGTGTATAAGTTGCCTTTCAAGCGTATGGGCAGTCTTCAGTTATACATAGTGATTGTAGGTTTGACACATTTTAACTTTCCTGAAGTTCAAATGCGGGTTTTGATTCAAATTTAACCGTAATTGCCTTTCTGTATGTTTGCTCGTTTTTTCTGTTTCACTTGAGCAATGCTCTAAGTTTGTTCTGTATTAAGTCTAACCGTGGTTAGTTCGCTACATGAAAGGCCACGAGACATCAGAAACTCAGCTGATTCAAGAGCTTATATCAATTCAGAAGCCTCTATCATTCATGAGGTTCGTGGAGAAACAAGTTTATTCCACAGTGTGATAGATCATACACCTGGAAATCTCCAACCATAATTGTTGGTCCCATGCTTCATCATATGTGACAATCCTACTTAACCTATACTTACATCAACCTTGACTTCTTTTGCAGACATATTTGACTAAAGAAACTTATTCATTTGTGTAGTTTTTAAGTAGTTACAAGAAAATTGCAATGCAAATCAGGAAAGTTATACTTAATTAGCACAAGCTACTGATATAGATACAATTTTTTCCCTTTCTTATTGTTTTCTCTTCTTAAGTATACCGTATTGGGGTTTGAGCAGAAAATTCTGTCGTGTATTTTCCTTCAAATACGAGTAAAATATTTTTCTTTTCCTTTTTAGTTTTTTCAACTCTTTTCAATTAGCTATTAGCATAAGAAGAAATAGATAATTTAATTTGTGATATTTTTAAGAAACTTCTATAGGAAATTTTCAGTTTTCAAGGGACATTTACGGGAGACAGGTGTGTGGCTAAGCACAACAATTTTGTTATTATAATAAATAAATTTATCTTTTAATTCATGGTTTTCTAATGTCGTCAAGAAATAATGTTTGCCCTACCCAATATATGTTATATGTGGACATTGCACCCTTAGAGAGTTCATTGTATCTAGCCAATGTGGTTATGTAGGAGGCTAATGTGAGAAGCTTTCTCTTTGTTGTAAATAGGGGATTAATCTCTCTCTGGAGCATTTGTCCTTCCCTCCCTTTTTTTGGATTTGCGGGTGCATTATGTCTCTTTTTGTCCAGGTGCCCTCATTTATCTTATGACTTTGTTTAGTTGTGCTTAGTGTAAATGTAGGTTGAAGTCTCTTGATAGGCTGAGACATACCCTAATGGATCTCTTGTGATAGGGATGTGTTTCCAAAGCTGGAGACAGATAAGGGGTCAGGGTATGAGTTTCTGAGTAACTATGGTGATTTATGCTACTATGATTGGGATTTTGAGAGACTGGGAAAGCAATCATTTTGTCTCTGTCTTCTCATGCTTAGTTTTTATCTCTAAGCCATGACGGAAGGAGTTGAATTGTTTTCTTTTTCACCTTTCTAGCTACCATTAGTTGAGGATGTGTTGATATCAAAATACAATACTGCAGAAATGTGGTCTATAGCTTGAGATTCTCCCTTGTATCATGATGATTGTCATGTGTTATTTGATCAGATACTGAATTTAGAATTCTATATTACACTGCATGATATTTTCTAGCCCTGTATAGTCAGTTCCCTCAATGAAGAGGTTAGATGGTGAGTTACTTAGGACCTGGCTGGCCCTCAATGGACCCCAAAGGGAAAGATTCTAGTTCTTATTGCGTGATGATTTTTCCAATATGTTCAAACCAGACAATGATATAGCCCCATGCTAGCTACCATATAATTTTTTTGTATTTTGTATAGTAGTTAACAGCTAAGGGAGATGTTGATGTGGACATAATTAATTCTAATGCAAGTCACCTCTTTCTGTTCATACAGGTACAAGTTTTGGAACCTTTAAATAAGGATGAATTGCAACAGAGGTTGGAATTTTTGCAACCGTCTGCTGTATATTTTACAGGCGAGGTTGACCATTCAAGACAAGAATTTGGGCCACTTTTTGTTGGTGATTTGGAACTTTGTAATGCTGATGATATTGCCTCATTATTCAAAGGAAAGCTCCCCAATTTGGTAGGTGTATTAGGCAAGAAGAGTGTATTCTCTTCTGAAGATTCTGACATTGCAATGTTACTGATATATCTGCTGCATAATTTCATTCTGTAAATAGCTCAAAAAATGTGTTTTACTTTCTGTGAAGAAAATGGATCTATTCGTTTGATTATTATTTTTTGGGTATTAGTAATATAATTATAAAAAATGGCTCTTCCTTCTTTAGCTGGTGGAGGACTAAGACCATTTGGAATTTTGTGTTTCTGTGCAAAATTCACAACTATTTTACTCACATACTGGAATTTAATTGATATATAACTTGACTTTGGAAGTGACTTTGATTTAAAAATGACTCTGTAAGATGGGGAATAATTTTCAGTACACCACTTGGCAATAAGTTAATAACTTGTGAATTTAAAATATAAATTCAATATCAAGAATTTCACAAAAAAACGGAGTTTATGTTTGATGACAATTATAGACATAGATTACTAAAATAGTCAAATGTATACTGAATATAAAATTAGGCATACACATCAAATGGTTGTTTGCTCAGGTAAAGTAAGATTTGCATTTATATGAGGACTTTTGCAGAAAATATATGAAACTTTTGATGACAGAGATTGGATGATGGCAGATTGCCCTAAATGTGTAACTGCATTTGAAAATCAATCATCTTCCTCGGAATTAGTTGCAGTAAAAACAAAAAAAATAGAGATAACTAAGTTCCAAATACATAACTAATGCTATGGATATCTACTTTTAAAATTATTCCTTATATTTTGACACCTCTCTGTTGCTATTGTAATTAAATTATTAGCTTCAACAAAATTATGTGCTAATGAATGAATTAAGCAGAGAGTTTATTCCATAGTTGCTATGCATGCAATTTGATGGAGAATTGGGATAATAATGGTAGTTAAAATCATATGATATGCATTGCTGAGAGCGATTGGAATGAAAATACTAGTTAAAATAAATGATATACATTGCTAAGGAGCATGTGCCCCTTTCTGTTTTATTAACTTCCTTTTTTGACCATAGGTTTGCATGGAGATTTCTGATGGCATCAAGTTGGGAGAAGGATTATGTTCTAAGGTGTTAAGACTATTTGAATTTCAGTTTAGAATTGTTAATGTGGCCATTCTGTTATTTTTTTTCAACTTTCTAATAATTTATAAATAATTGAACTGAATGATTTGCTTACTGTAGGCAACTAATTAAAGATTTTACTTTGCTGTAGGGAATACCATATGTTGTTGTTTGGAAAGGTTGTCTGACAACGACATTTACAACATTGTTTCGTCAAGCATTTTTGCCTGCTTTACAAAGGTATTCCTTGTTATATTTCCTCTATTTTATATTCAGGTTTATATCCAATAATTGCAACTGGAATCAGGAACACTGATATGCTAGTTCTCATCTAAAGTTTGAAGGAGGTGAGATTTTTTTGTTTCAGCAGGTATAAATTTTTTGATTTCAATGTACATTAAGAAAATAAGGTGTTTTATGGTCTTGTGCAAGTGCAACTTCTTGAGTTATGCATTGTACAGAATACATATACGATATATTCAATTTATTTTCTAATTTCTCCTGTCAGTAGAATTATGTTCCATAGATATAGTTTATTTCTTTTATATTAATTAGCTGGTGGTATCTATATGGCTCCCCTCCTCTGAAATTAAAAGTGAGGACTATATCCAGTAACATCAACCATGAAAGAAAATATAAACTATTAAGGCACAATAAAATAACCTAAGGCTGGTAACATCTGAAAGCAGCAAAAAACCACCACCCATAGAACTCCAACATGACAGAAGAACCACCCAGTACCCACAGAACCGAAATCGACATCCCACCTTTCAGACAAAAACACCAGACATCAAACTACAACCCACCACCTGACACCAGATGGATCTGCTATTGGCAACCATCTCCTCCATTTCAACCTCATCTGGACACATTAAATATGGAAGCAAGCCTGCTGTCTGAAATAATACCTTTTCTTAGCTGGTCCCTCGAACACCAACCATTCCTCTTGTGAGCCATGCAGCCACCTATCTAGCCAAGAGCCCAAAGGCACCACACCCAGAGCCAACCTGCCAGCCAGCCTACCACAAACCACCAAGTAAACAGAGACATAATACTACTGTCCAATGCACATATATACATCACATGTGCCTCATAAAGGAATTGATCTCCGCAGATGACAATGGAGATCCTTTGTAATACCGTAAAACACCACACACTTATAATAAATGCACCCTGCTGGCAACCAAAGACCATAAGGTTTTCAAAAATAAATGAAAGAAAAATCCACAGGGGCTTGAAAATAATATGGGACTCTATCCCATTCCATGAAGAAGAAATATGATTGTAAAGAGCTGTTAAAGGATCCTGGTCCACTCCACAGACAGTAAAAAAATCTGCTGCAGTACTAGCCACCCACCCACAATGATGGTATCTAATGCCTCTTTTGCATAGTGCCTAAGATACCAATTTGGGCATGAACCTTTCTTCAATGCATTGATTACCAACAAGGAATCCCCTTCAACGATCACATTTTGCACTCCTTTGCTTGCTGTGTCAGCCATGCCAGCCAGCAAACCTTCCCATTCTACTCATATGTTGGTTCTATCTCCCAGAAAGAGAGAACCACCATGCAAAAAAACAGTCCTTCATCTCTAACTAAGAAACCTGCACCTGCATTAGCCAGATTACTGCGGGGTGTTCCATCAAAATTCAATTTTACAAAATTTTCAGGATAAGATTCTCTAATCTTGTTCATCTCATCTGAATGAGAATAATTGGGGCCCTCCTTGTATTACCAATTTAAATAACCTTCAATGGGGGCCTTGATTTAGTTTATTATTCACCCGGGAATAATAGAGAATACTTTGTATAATCAATATAGGAAACAAACTCCTTTTTGGTGCCAATTTGTACTCTATTTGTCTCATCTGATATTTGATTTATTTTTTTCTATCATTCATTTGAACTTTCTTGTGAAATCTCTAGAATGATTGTTCATTGTTTTTGTAGAATAAAGTAAATGCCTCTGTCTTATGGATCATGAAATTAATTTGCCTGAGATAATTTTTGAAAATATAATTTTTTAAGGCTATATTGGGGATCTCTATTTGATAAGAATTGAAATTCATCTTTACTTTGTATCCTTATGATTTACCTGTACTAATTCCATTATTTTGCATCTCATAATTCTGTAGTGGAGGAGAAGTATGGGATTCTTTCCAAGTTGCCAAAGCATCTTTTCAGTTTCACTCTTCACGATTACATTTGCAGTCATTTAGAAATGGGAAACATAAGGCCAGCTCAATGTGTTGCCCCACTATAGTTGGGAAACTACCTTCTGTCATGTATAATAACTCAATATATAAAGAGGTTAGTGAGGAAGGGGTTGCGTCTATGGCTTCTGGGGCCGTACAAATTTTTGAGGACAATACAGAAATTCGTCTTCTCCTACGCACAGAGATTGGTGCCGAGGTATTCAGTTTTCCCTCTGCTATGAATGATTGTAATCTTGCTAATAGTTATTGGTTAAATTAATTATATGTACTTCGGGTGTTATTAAAGTTTATTATTATTAATTAAAATATCTTAGAAAAAATGTTCCTGACAAATGTTTATGTTGTTCATAGGAACCAATTCAATTGTCAGCATTGCAAGATGGAATTAATGCTTTATTGACTGCTGAAGTAAGTATATTGGCTATAGCATTCAATTTGATCGGAATCATGTGAAATATGCATAGAAGTCAGAACCATTTGAATCTCTTGAAGGCACTTCTATCATTTATACTTGAATCTCTTCTTTTTCTGTTGAAATTGTTTATTTGAGATGGGGTGAAATAGTACGAGGATAAAACTTTCACGTTGTTACTATATTTAATTATTGTAAGGTATGTGTGGTTTCTAAGGAAGGATTTTTGCATTTCCACAAACTTTTATAGAAGCCAGTTTATCAAGATTATAATGCTCTGGCTTCTATTTCTATGATATGCCCTTTACCACCAGAATGATATACATTTCAGCATATCTTTATTTGAAGATTCAAGATAGCAGTTAGCTTAGTATATGCATGATATTAACTTGGTAGATGTAGTCCAATTGGACTTGACTATGGCATATATAAATGATCAGTTTGGTGTAAATTTTAAGCAATATAATTGAAATCCATTGGAGCATAGATTATACAATCTTTAATACAAGAGTTTTTAAATATGAAAAATAAATAATCAGTGATCATCTAGAAATAATGCAATGTTTATCCGAGTTACCAGGACAAGGGGATGTGGGATTCAGTTTTGGGGACAGCAAAATTTTTCCCAGATTTTGGGGATGGCAATGAAAATAATATATAAATATTGTAAAGATATAAATTTTGAATAATATGTAAATATGCAAGTATTTGCTATTATCTTATATGGTTCATAAACATTATTTACATTGAGCACTGGTTTCTCATTCATTAGTCACATTGTAGTTATGACATGCACACAAATAGTGCAAAGGTTGCTGACTTCCAATATAGCAACAATTTCTGTTTTCAGCGTGTCATCCAAAATAAAAAGGCTATTTAAAAGGGAAGTATTATTCTTCAGAGTTCTATCACAGAATGTGCGAGAGCCTGGCCACTGCCTATTAGTAAATGCAATAAACTAAAGCAACATTTGTGCCATGTTTTGTGGACTCTTCTCTTGCCAGTGATAAAAAGTCATGATGAGTTATCTGATAGATGGGAATGAAGATTGTTTAGAATCCTTATTAGAGTTGATTGTCTGTTCTCTCTCTTGTAGAGATCATCAAAGATGTCAAATCATGGTTTAAAAATTCATATTATTTTAACCCTAGTGTTTCAAACATCCAGCATCCAGTGGGACAGTAAATAGGCAATAAGAATCCAAAGCAATGGGATATGTATGTAAAGTGTATCTGCTTAGGGTGAACTATTTTTAATTTTTTTAATGCACCGATGATTCTGACCATTTGGGGATGCCCTAATGTCCCTGGGACAGTTGAGGGACATCATGATTTCCCCTTGGCCATCATGCAGACATCAAAGCATACTTGGATGTTTTAAAAAACAAGGAACATATTCAGACACTTACAACTTATTTAAAAAAAGGGACTTGAGAGGGACGTCCTACTTCCCTTCCCCCCATCCTCGGGATGTTACCTACAACCTACTGGAACAGTGAAAAAATCTAATAAGTTAACATGCATTTAGTCATGCTTGTGTAGGAGTCTCTAAATTTACTTTGCATCTATGGTGATGGAAACTACATGCTTGATATAGATATGATCCATAATTTCCCCATAAAACTATTTAGCAACTAGGGAATCAAAGTAATAAAGCTACTTTTCTATTTGGAATCCAAATAATAATCATCTAAGTTAACAGTCCTGGTACTGGTACGGGTTTGGGTTCAGGGGTTCAGTTTGTGGGTTCGGTCAAATTTTTTTGGGGTTGTGTTCATTTTGGGTTCGTCCATACAAAAACATATATATATATATATCAAGTTCAAAATACCACACATAGCATCATATATTATATAATAAATAAAACCACCATAAAAATAAAAAATATTACAATGTCAATTAGTTAAACTCGAATGTCATGATATATATTATATATTAAAATTAAAAAATAATAATGTCAAGCATCAACAATCAGCCATCACCGATCAAGCATCATGATATGGGTCTTCAAAAATATCATCCTCATTAGATGATGTAGGTATTGGTAAATTAGAAGAACCACAAACAATGCCATTGGCATTGGCACTAGCACTAGTGCTAGTAAATGCATAGTTGTATAAACCATATTATCGAAACATAATAATAGGCATTGTACACTAACTACATTATCCCTCCAAATGAAAAAGTCATCTTCCAGGCAACAAGGAAAACAAGTAAGCATCAAGTAACATTAGGGAAGATCGTCCAATTTGATGATGATATTGTAGATGAGGACCTATAGGTAAACTTGGAAGCATAGTTTACAAACTTGGGCTTGGAGAGTAGTTGGAAAATCAAATAAGTTTGGTGGGGGTTCAGGGACAACATCCCCAATAGGGTTGAGGGATAGTGCCCTTTGCGGGGGTTTGGGGGTAGTCCCTCCAGTGGGATTGAGGGGCTTCACTCACAATAAGAGAAATGATTTTTTTTTTGTCTTTAAAATGCATTGGAATCCAGGATTTAGGGTTATGGGGGGAGTTTATGGGTTTTTGGTCAAAATATAGTAAATTTTTTAATTTTCTTTTTGCAAATCTGACACCTAAGCGTGAAAACCTACCAAAAAAGTTGCGGGTTTTCGTGGGTTTGTCTCAGATGGACCCATAGGTCTGGAGCAGGACCTTGGACGGCCCCTAGGGCAGACCGGACCTGAACTGATAGACGAAATCCAATAAACCAATAACATAGACAATGATTAATGGAGCAATTAGAATCCTGCTACCTACATAAATAAAGACACAGAAATATAAAATGCAACAGAGCACAAAAGCATGAGTTGGGAAAATCCCTATGAGGGGTGAAAAACCCAATTGGTAGGAGCAACTGCTCTCTACCAGAGTGTATTGCTCAGAATGAACAACTACAAAGCGATTCCAGTCCTTTGTCAAGCTTATGACCTCTTCAGTGTTTACTTTTAGGAGATGCAACCTCCAAATGCCCTCCTCCTTTCCATTAGACCCCCAAATGGTTCTTATAGAGTGCAAGAAGACTCCTCTTACTTGTTCCAAGCTTTCTAGTCAAGAACTGAAGAGATAGGGATGGTGGTTCATTTCAAATTTTACTATTTTTTCCCAGCTTGGGCAGAATCACCCCTTTTGACAGGAGGCAATTGTGAAACCGCCCTTTTGATTGCAAAATTGCAAGTGTTGATTCTGAAACTGCTACTCTTGACAATTTTAATCACTGCTTCTTTTGGAGGCCATTACTAATGCATACGGACTCAAAATGAGGCACCATTTTTTTTTGAAATTGCATAGAATTTCATGAGGAATGTGAATATATAATCATATTCAACTTTTGGTGCCATATGAACATGGGTTTTGGGCAGAAGTGTCTTTCTCCTTAAGAATGAGTATTACTCCTTGATCAGATACGGATCAAGATGCTGCTTAAAAAATGTTACATGATTGCTAACTTGGGAACGCAGTTCTGTTTGCTGATTCTATTGCTACTCTCCTGCTGATTAATGTAGGTTTTAAAAAAGACTCTTACCATATACTACATGATCAACATTTCCTCTGCATGCTGCATTTTTTCAGTTTCCTCTAGTCATGTTCATCTAAATCTGTAATTTTGGGAGTCTTATCATAATAATTAAGAACCCAATCCGGTAAAAATCATTTCATTTATTGAATAATAAATATCTTAACAAATTGATTTCTTCATTGATTATGTATAGTGCAGGACGAGTTAAATATTTCCCTCCCTTACCTTGTAACTAATTCTAACATGATTATTGTTAATCTTTCAAGTTAAGGTTGAAAAATTACTGTAGATTGGTTGTCAACTAGATCTAGGGAAAAACAACAAACATTGTACTTTTATCCTCAACTATGTATTTTGGGGTCTAAATGTTGTCCTAAATTTCTGTATTTTAACTTTAGTGTCATTCCTTTTTATTATTCATGTTTGTTCACTTGGCCCTTCTAATATTGTTTTTGATTTTTCTGCATTTTCAGGTTAGGGGGACACGCCTTATGCACCGAAACAGGTTGATGAGTTTTCTACACTTTTAACTCTTTTTTGATTCTATTTGTCCTTTTATACCATTTACATTTTATGCATTATGTGGGGTTAATAACCTTTCTAAATGATAAATTTTCTATATGCTGTTCATCTTCTTTGTACAAAGAAAGATCTTCTCAACTCATTTATAACTTTCTTACTTTTATCTTGAGAATTTAGTTTTAGCCATTCATTGTAGGCTATATTTTTGCTATGTGACAGTTGTTGCAAATATCCATTTCATCTGAAAAGCATTGTCTTTTTACTGGTTTGGCATTTGTGCTTGACCATACTCAAAGGACTTGCCAATAGCTAGGAAACATTTGATTCATATTCAGCTCAAATCCCTGTTGAGATGAGTTGTATGAACTGGGAAGTTTTATATGAAAGTCATTGACTAGGCAAAAACTTATTGAATTTAACTCCAAAAATGTTGACAAAGTATTTCGGTACAAAGAATACATAAAACATTAAGAATTTTTAAATTTTTTAATATCTCGAGTTTTCACAAAGTTTTTCTTTAGTTCATATTTCATGAGTTTGCGAAGTTCAAGTCATATGACGATGTGCTTGACTCAGTTTTTCTAAGAGTATGACAGTTGTTAGACCATTCTGCTAAGAAGTAACTCAATGTTACTGCAGTGATTTGGAAGAAGGAGCTGACAAGAAAGGCATGCTAAAATTTTGTTATGCATATTTTTAGGAATTTAGAATGAATACGAGTCAAAAAATTTCATTAGAAACATCTACATCAGAATAAACTGGAAGTCAATTAGTTGTGACAAAATTTAGTTTGATTCACTGTAAGATGGAAGGCTCTTTGCTGTGATGGTTGTTAGTCATAGATTGATGGTTGTTAGTCATAGATTGATATGTTCATGTAAGTGCACAAGTTATAGCAGCACACGAGGAAATGCTTGGTTTTATGATTTATCTTTGTGTGTCAGAAACACCATATTTTACCAAGGAATATGTTTAGAATTCCTACTTTCCTTTGTCATCAAATTCAAGTGATGTGATGTTAGAGGCTCTCATGATTGGGGTATACTTGTGACTAAATGATATTAATGGAGTTTATTAGCTCAAATGTAGGAATCAATCTTGTTAAAAGAAATGCATTGACAAGCCTCAAACCTCTGATTTTGACATAATGTATAAAAAGGGAAAATAACATGTGGTTGTTAATGCTCTCTCAAAGAGATGAAATATGTACATTAAATGGCATCACTAGGACAAACCAACATGGGTTGAGGAAGTACAACAATAATATGCTACATACACCCACATGAGGCAATTAACATGAGAATGATTGAAAGAAAACTATGTTACAGGTTTTGGTATGGATCTTGGTTCAGGTTCGGTGGATCTACTTTGTGGATCTGGCAAAAACAAATTGGGGCTTGGTTTGTTTTGGGTTCGTTTGTACAAAAAAATGTAAAAATCATAAATACTATGTTACTACTTCTAGTTTGGGTTTGAGGATTTGGTTTGTGGACCCCACAAAAATATTTTGGAGTTTGGGTTCATCTATACAAAAAACATGTATAAATAATATAATAATAAAATAAAATATTAATTTAATAAATATTTATATAGTAATATATAAATATAAATATTGTAATTTTATAATAAACAAATATTAATAATATAAATATAAAATTATAATATTATAAGTATAATATTATGATAAATAAATATTAATAATTTAATATAAATATAATAATAATATTATATTTATATATATTAATGATATACTATTATAATATATAATATAAATAATGTGTTTCGAAAACTAAAGTCAACAGGGCACATATGCCTCTGTTTCAACTTTATGCACCACGAAATATAAGTATAAGAAGCAGTAGATCCTGCAACTTAAGAAGCAAAAGTAGATTTAGACTCATCAGTAGCAGATCCAAGTAATTGGAGTGCCTTTGTTCTTTAACCTACTCATTGGGAAATTGAATCGAGAGAAGAGAATGGCCATGATTGGATTATTGATGCCCTACTCGTAGACAATGCCTCATTGAAACAAAAGGGAGAGACAACTTCCACGAACTAAGCCTAACCCTTCAAAACAACTGAAGAAAAAAAAGTCTTTCTAATGGATCCCAGCCACACTAAACCAGATCTCAAATCTAGTTTGAAGCGGACTTGGATTTGGTAGCTTGGCCGACAGATCCAGTAATATAGTATTTATATATTTGCAAACTAAAAACAAGAATTAAATTTAGAATACCACATGGCATAATTAAATCAACAAAAACACCATAAACTCCAATGTCATTTAAAACATAAATGATAAATATTATAAAATATTTATTATTTAAAATTCAAGTTTAATATTAAAATAATAATATCAAGTTCAACAATCAATTTTTTGTGTCATAAGGATTTTCTAAATCATCAACACTAGTGTCATCATTGACATTAGATGATGTAGTAACATTTGAAGGACCACAAGTAATGCCACTACCATTCGCACTAAAAGTTTGGTCACTTCTGGACACAAGTGTAAAATGTTGGAAAGTGGAAGCATCCAAGTTAGTTTGCTATGGCTCCATATCCCAAAGCTTCATGGGGGTCTTGGGGTAGTGCCCCCAGCAGGGTTGAAGGGTAGCGCCCCTAGTGTGTTCCTTGTCATGATACGGGGCAAGGTCGAGGTGTAGAGCCCTGTCACAACCCCGACATAATTAAATAATTTACTTTATAAAGTTAAATAATATTTCCTTTATTTAGAACTTATTTCTTATATAAAAATCAGCGTATCAGTGCACATCATCGCTCAAGGAAAAATAATATAATTTACTAAGCATATTGATCATAGCCCATGACAAGTGATGCGTCGCTCTAAAGCGTCGCTCAACAGTGCTCTTGGTCACAAACGACGCAGCTCCCAGAAGCGTCACTCCTAGACCATACAAAGAGGCGAACGGGGCTAAGTCGGGGGAAAGAAGAGAGAACGCGCGACGAGGAGCACAAGGCAGGTGGACGCGACCAAAGGTAACTTAGTTACCGGTATCATAAAATTAAGCTTTCTTTTCCATACTCTTTATACGCATATTTGTAATGGTAAATCAAGGCTATTAATTTAAATAAAATCGAATTGGGTTTCTCCCAATGATGAGAAACCCAGGTCGATCCATCTATCTCTTCCTCATATGGGTTATTCTTTACGGATACTTAAGTATATGGGATTAATTCAAAGTGCCTCAGCATACCCGACTCCTTAGGAAACAGGGGTATGTGATTCTGAGAGATCTCTGAACTGTGAGGAATTGCATGGTCGCACAGGCCATATTCATATCTAGAATTAAATATAATTAGAAGAATAAATAAACAGAATCGTGAGTGAATTAAATCAATAAGCAACCACTATCACATTTCTGTAAACATTTACTTCCCTTAGTAATTAAGTAACATAAATCCACTTTTGATTGACAATTCATCCATGAGTATGGCTAAAGTAATGAAAGTTCACACTTCATAATCACACACTAGCAGTAAACAGTAAGGCGTATGACCTCCTAGCGAAGGCTCAAATTATTAAGTTAGTTTTTTGAGATTTATTCACAATTCTAGCTATTTAATCAATTAAATTAACATCGAATCCTACTCACAATAGTGGCTTCAATCTTAAACGAATGCACTTTACAAAAAATAATATAATGAACTAATTGACCAAGGTGTAAAGCAACTAAAAGATTTATTACAAATGCAATTCACAAATAGAATTAGATCACTTGCTGTTCCATTCTTCATACATATCTATTTGCTCTAATCTGCTTGCTAAGTGCCTGTAAACTCATTTGGGAGGAAGGGCCTGAGAAGTGTGGTGTCTTAAGACCCTCCCAAGGATAGCCCTTGGGACCCTAGGATGAGGGTTGGGCTAGGGATGGGTACTAGACCTAGGTTGCACATAAGCTTCGCTAGCTTCCCCCAAATGGGTCATGTGTTTTCACGAAGAAGTGGCATAAGTGGAGTATGCAGTTACTAGTCACCTAGAGTGGGAGGTTGTAGGTTACAACCCCTCGAACTTGGCCAATGGCTTCGGGCGGATCTACCTTAAGGGCGAGAGTATGCGGTTATGAGTCGCCAAGTGAGGGGGGGGGGTTGTAAATTACAACATCTATACTAGGAGCCATGGCTACGGGCGGATCCACCTTTGACACCCTTATGTTTTTTCCTAGGTTTCATGATTGTTTATAGAAGGGATTGCTTAATTGTTATTGCTAATGGACTTGTGCTTTGTGGGATTTGGCTCACTTTGTGGTTGCAGGGAAGATCAAGTCCAATATCCCCTACCTTAGAAGAACCATTTGACGGTAATTCCAAGCCAGCCTCGACGGGATCAGGTACGAAACATTACAAGCCCCCACCACCAAGCTCAAATGAAGACCTTCAAACTACATAGACCTTCATGGTGCACACCATTTTCATAATTTTTAAAAGGCAACATCAAAGGTGGAAATTTATTAAAAAAACAAAATATAAAAAAGTTAGAAAAATGGACGGATTCACCCTAGGTTTGTTTGGATTCCCCTAGATCTTGCTTGAGTTTGCTCGGGTTTGTCCTAGATGAACCCAACCTTGCTTTTGCATCCTGCACGTATTTTCACAGGTGGATCGGATTAGATCTTGGATCCGGTTTGAACCAAACCCACATTTGGTTGGTTTGTAGGCAGATCTAGTAATATAGAAAGAAAAGGTGATTGATGGATTTCCAATAAGATACTTGATTAGATTTAAAGACAATTTTTTTTCTAGGGAACTCTAGCTTTATAAATATACTTTGGAAGAAATTTCAGTATTAGCTTGCATCAGTCCATAACAATAGTGATTGATGGCACAGTTTAAGTAAAGGATGATATTGCCGATGTTATTAAGGATAATTTAACTATGGCCATTGGAATGAAATGGCCTGAAAATTGAGGACACGAGGAAAAAAGCTTGGAATTGGTGATATATTATTTATCTAATAACTCTACAACCATGTAAGCAAACTACACTAGAAGTCAAAGGGAAAGCTAAAATGCCAATCAAAATTCTTTGGTTTGATGATTAGTGTAAAACCATGCATTAGAGATTTTACTTAATCCTTGTCCATCACCCTTACTTCATTTCCATCACCTATTAGGATTATCGTTATCTCCTTAGGTGTAAGAAATGCGAGATTCTTGGGTTGAGGTGAAATGAACTCCTTGTTGACCTCGATCACTCCTCTAAGGTCTTTTGGCGTACCTTCTTCCCAAGGAAATTCCCTATTGTTCATATCACCCTTTTTGCTTGGATCTCCCATGCTAATTCTCTTTATGATATCCTTCATAAGCCTACTATAGAGTCATCTCTCTCACCTTGTCTTGCCACTTGTTTTTTATAGGGGTTTTTTAGAGAACTATTTTGAAGCTTTGCTTGAGCAAAGTGGCTGATTGTGGGGGGCTCTAGTCTAAGTTTCTCAAATATGGTGTAGATTCACTTGCTTACTCCACCTCATAGCTATACAATGAGGTTGTGTGTCCTTGGTTCTCTTTTGCGATATCTACCCATTCACAAATTTGAGTATTGCTTCAATCCAAATGGTTAAAGTATAATTATGATTGGGCATGCTTTTGTGAAACTTTATGCCATAGTATTGATCAAGTTGCTTTTTGAGGTGTTGGAGAACAAGAATCGAGGGCTACGGTTTAGGTTGGTTTTGAGAAAGATTTCTAGACAGCTGAGCACATTTTTGCACTTTGTGCTATTATTGAGGAGGCCCATCATCGATCTTCTAAAGTTTTCTTTTGTTTTCTGGACTTTAAGAAGGCCTTTGACTCCATCCCTTGACATTTATTGTTCCAAAAACTATGGGGCATTGATATATTTTATACTCTCATTATCGTCATGATGCAGCTCTATGAGATTGTCATTGTTGGAAAGTTGGTGCTTTCTGAAGGTTGGTGCTTGTCCAGCCCGCCACGGATTCGTGACATGGCTCAACCGCTTTCCGTGGATCTTGTATAAATTTGGCGTTTGTATCATGCGTTAACAAGTTGATCTTTTGGTGCAACGACAAAGCCATTGCAACAATTGGTATCAGAGCAAGGTCACAGGTTTGAATCCCGCGATTGCGTTGGGGGAGGGGTTGTTGGAAAGTTGATGCTTTCTGAAGGTTGGTGCCTTTGTCCCCTTGTTTGGTGCTTGCCAATCCGCCATGGATTTGTGACATGGTTTAACCGCCTCTCATGGATCTTGTATAAATTTGTCTTTTGTATCAGGCGTTAATAGGTTGATCTTTTGGCACAATGACAAAGCCATTGCAACAATCACTTGGTGTTTCTGGACTCCTCATGCCTTTGACTTCGTCTAGAGTACTGCTAGAGTCAAGCAAGGTCGTCCTTTCTCACCCACTCTCCTTGTCATCTATATTGATGAGCTTCAGGATTTTCTTCATAGACAACGTACCTATATGAATGGTGGTTACTTGGTTCTTTATTTGTGATTGTTGTTTTATTCTTTGCCGTTGACATGGTCTTGTCTTGTTCTCTTGATAGTTTGCAGAGATAGCTTGATGCACTTTCCAGGTTTTGTGATCATTGCCAACTTGTGGTGAACCTTAATAAAACTAAGGTCACATTCTTCAACACCATCAAGGGCGCTCTTTCAAGTTTTTGTTTCTTTTAGAAAGGTAGCAGTGCAAAGGTAACTACTATTTATACTTATTTGGGAGTTCAGGTTACAAATCCTCTCTCCTTTTGGCCTACCTCAATCTCAATTTTGCAATGGATACACGTCACTTTTTGTTTTTGAGGGTGAGTGCTGCTAAGCACATTACTAGGACATCCCTTCGCTTCTCTTTGATGCAATGAGTAAGTCTACAACATGCATGATTTTGAGGTCCAGGGCCCTAGTTTGGGTTCTTGTGATGGGGCTCAGGCTGGGAGGGTTTAGACAATTACAGTTCAACTTATGATCTGGTGTAAATAGATGGTTCTTTAGTATATTGCATAGGTTGAATTTGCTGCCCAACCTCTTCACCTCAAGAGTATCTTTAGACTCACTTGGTTTATCTACAGGCTAAGATCATGGGTGGTTCTCATTCGTCCCATGGGAGATATACATTTTTTAGCATATGTTCCTTGGAGGAGATTGCATCTTTAGCCCGCCTTGGGGGTCAGTGTTGCTAGTTCTCCAAGGTCCATCTACTCTTCTTGTCTATTGGCATTTCTTTTGACCAGCTTCCTCCTTTTAGGTACTCCTTATGTGCTCCTCCTCACTTTCTTTCATGGAAAGAGGTGCTCAATTGATCAGTTAGAGAGAACATTTATTGTCGGTACATCTAGCTCACTTGGACATCCCGTTGCATCCATTCAGCCCTGGGTTGGTTTTCTACATAGCACAATTCTTATAGGTTGTAGATGCGACCATTATTCCGCCCAACAATATTCAACATCATTGGTCTCATGTCTTGAAAATTTCTCTTGGCCAATTGAGAGTGTGCTCCCACCAGCTATAAGTTGAGATTGACCCCTGTAATCTACAAAGTGAAAATGTTTGTTGCCTTTGTATTCTCCAAGAGGTGGAGACTGAGAAGCATTTTTTTTTTGGTGTTCTGCCTTCAAATAAATGTATAGAGACTTTGGTCGTTTTCTATTTGCATTCTTCTACTACCATGATCAGAGGTTCTTGGCCCTTTTTCCTCCCGAGGATACAACATTCAGGCATGGAATCCTATATGGGGGCTCAAGAGCTACCAAATTGTTCATATTCTTCTTCAGCCCATCACAACTGTTGGAAGTGGTAAAATTATTTTGGATATTGTTGATTCGCCCATAGAGGGGGGCAGATCAGTGGGACTTTGCTCATCCATGCGATCTTCTATCACTAAGGCTCTCTGACTCTTTCAACTCTCATTCTAAGGATTGTGGTTTTACCTTGTCTCAATGTTGCGGGCCCTTCAGCACTTCTCACTCACAATGCAGGTCTTGGGTACAAGCTCACATTGCCAGTTTCTTCTTTGCTACCAACAGTTCTTTGGCCTTAGGTTTTTGAAGAGGTTCTAGAGAGAATCAACTGCCTCCTAGGATTGTCTAGCACGATCAGTTAGCTTTGGACTCTCCCTGATGAGCTTTTTCATATCATGCGTTGGTACTTCCACAGTGATTGATGGTAATTTCGTTGGCTCTTCTTATGTTTATCAAGGCACAAGTATTTTATGGTTTTTATTCCAGCCTTGGTTGCCATCTTTACTCTTCATCATCACCCACTTATTTAGGGTCCTCCCCTCACACATTTTTTATAGTTATACTTGTTTTGGGATTACAATGTTAGGTTTACCCCACTTGTCTATTCCATTGTTTTCTTGCTTTATTTTGTTAGCTTTGAATCTATGGCCCTTTTTACCCTATTACTTTTCCAATGTAGCAGTTGTACATTGCATTCCATTGACCTATTCTTGGTCATTTATGGACATTATGATTTCTTTCGTTTCTTTCTTTTTCTCTTGCCCCCTTTCTGCTATGTTCTCCATGAGTGCATTGTTTTGATGCACACATCTTGTGAAACTAGACGGCATAGCATCATTCCACAACCCAAAGTTCTTGCAAATGTGATACTTCAACCTATTACCTATTGGCAAAATGCCTGCTATCATAACTGCATTCTGATTCTCGCTATATTTAATTTCCCTACAAAGATTCCCATACCAAATCATTTTTTTTCTTGTGTATGTAATCTGTTAAATTTATGGAGTCTAAATAGTTTTTGGGGAAAATAAATTAGCTAGGGTTTGACAGTAGAAATTTGGAAAAACAACCCTTAGAAACACCTTCAAAATTCAAGAAGAATCTCAACCGATGTTAAAAGAGCCTCCCAAATCATTTGTACGATGAATATTAGAAAAAGACCAGCATCTTCTTTGCCCATGTGCCACCTGCGAAAATTGTATTAAAAATTAAAATCTAAACCAATTCTGTAACAGTAAAATTGATTTTATGAAGTTCCCACCTGTGAGCTTTGTTGTATAATTCTTCAGTTTATTTTTTTTTCATTCAATATGCTCTCCCATATGGGATGACCTCCTCAACTATATTTAAAAAAAATTGAGTGTGTTTTTATTTTTTTTGAGATGCTTTTGGGACATGTTTGAGTTCTCATATCAGACATGCTGAGACTTGGCATATTTTTGTGAAGTCAGCCTTCTTGAGCTGTATGGACATAACTCAGGGCTCATTAGTCCTAGAAAAACTGAGTTGGTCCTACGACTATGGTCACAATGTATCGACCGAAGAAGAAACCTTAATTATTCTAAGGAGTCTGTAATTAGGGCAACACAACTAGGATGCTATGTATATAACATAATGCAGTTGCCTTCATCAGTAATCTAAATATAAAAATCACTGCATGACTAAGTTCAAAGCATGGTTACTAGCATGAAGAGCTGACATGCTATGTCCTGGATCTGTCCAGATGGTCATGAATTAAAATTTTTATAAACAAAAGTTGTATCTTGATAGTCATGTTTGGCACACATTGACATAAAAAAACAAATTTATTAAAATTGTTGCATGCTAGAAAGCATTCAAATAAATCATGCCTACACATAACAATTTTTCGTGTATTCACATTAGATTCGTAGAAAGTTTTTTAATCAAAAGAATACCACTCAATTTTAATTACATTAACATCTATCCGTATTTTTATTACAATGATACTAAACAACCATCATAAAATTGAGGCCATGCATCATGTCTGTCACATGCTGCCCACAAACATACTTAGCATATAGGATTTTTCATTTCTTTATATCTGTTGCTGAGAAAAACTTGATAAAAAAAAAACTAATCATAAAATCAGCTGAGGTAAGTTTAATGTATTAGTACATTTCAATAATCTATCGCTGTACTGCTGACACTAGAAGGGATCTATTCATATAATTATATATAATATTGAGAAAGAACGACCATTCCAATTGTTATCAGAATTTGTTAACTGTACTTAGGAGAGTATGATACAAGTCTCTCACATTGTAGAACTTCAGTTCATGTTTCCTTTTGTTGCTATTGATTTATTTTGAATGCATTCACATGTTACTTGGGAAGATACCAGCTGATTAATCTTGCACACAGTACAACTTATCATCCCATAATATCTTCATAGTTCTGTTGTTTCAATTTTAACTGGAATATGGTAAAAGATAGATAGGTGCTCACAAATCCATGAGAAAAAGGTTTTTTGGAAGGGGTGTGTGAGGCTTCTTTGGACTATACTTAGACGTCCTTGATGATGATAACATGGATATGACTTTGATGTTCTTCAAATTGCCAATCATATCAATTTATTATGAAATCTCAACTTTATACTGCCAGTTTCCATAAGTAACAGAAGCCTTATTTTGTTTTATATTGACTCTATTACAGTGCACCCTTGCCACCTGCAGCAGCCTCGGCACTAGTGCGGGGTATGGTAGCAATGAGATGTGATGTTTGCTCTTCCAATTTTGCTCGAATATCACTTGTTGTCTCTGGTAGTGCAGAGATATGTCTGAAGGATGAGGTTAGTGGCTTCAAACGACATGTGCCATATAATTTATCACTTAATGAGCATTATCAGTAACATAATGGCCATTTGAATTATCAGTTTGTGCTTATGATTGTAGACTTAACAGCATCAACAAGAACTGCATTTATAATATTCTATATAATGAACACCTTTCAAAAAAGTATCCAAGTAGATGTAATTAATACTGTAATGTGCCTAGTGCGTGGCTTTTTAGGTCAAAGGGTATCATCCCTCTGGGTTTATAATCATTGATTTGACTTGGGAGGAAGCTCATGTATGTACTACTGCATACATAAGCTACTTTTCAAATGTTTCTCACCCTTTTCATTCCCTTGTGAATTTTAATGTTGAGGATCTATAGGCATTGCTCTGCTCTCAATCAATTCATTTTTCATTTTGAGTTGTTATTCTATCCCATTGCCTATGTGTTCAATTTCAGTGTGAGATGCCATAGAATGTAGTTGCTTATTCACTGTTAAATTGTTAACTTTTATGTTACAGGGAGTTATATATTACTGTTATTCATGCATTTATATTCTTTATCTTTTTGAGTTTTTCATCTTTTCTCATGTGAGAATGTCTTCTGCTTTATCCTTTATGGCTTGTATTAATCAGGAGAATTCATTAGGAAAGGCCAGTTGGTTCACATCTATACTTTGATTTTGATATTCTATTTCTTAACTGATCTTATTGTTGGATATTGTTTACTGACATTTATTTCCTTTGCATGGAACAGTTGCTGGAGCATTGCATCAGAAAGCAACTAGTAAATAGAAGTCCATTTGTGCAGTTTATCACTTCAGGGGATAATAAATCAGCGTTACGACCTGGCATGCGGCAGACTGTGTGTGTTGCATCTGGTGCTTCTACAGTGGAAGCTTGCATCAAAGCTCCCACTTGGGCAGGACAGGTATTTTTTAAATTTTTTTAAAAACTCTGATTGCATAACTGTTGTATTTTGCGGCTACACTTTAGAGGCACAACTAATTGAGGGTTCACTAAATATTTTTTCCTTTCTATTTTTACAGATTCTGCGTCAGCTTGCACTTCAGCCATCCTACTGGAATTTGGTTTCTCTGGGAATAGCTGGTGTTGATGGGGTCCCTGTTGCTGCTTTCCACAGAGATGATAGTAACTCCATTGCATCCTTGAAGCAGAAAGATCATGATGAAATTGATCAAAAATTTCGTTCTGAACTAGTAAGCAGGTCTTTATTGCCTGTCTGGTTTGCCGCACCTGTGGGAAGCAGAAAGAGGGTCAGATGGGACAATACTAACATTGACTACTCCAATGGTGACGGGAAGCAAATGATCTCCAATTTGGATGATCTGGGCAGGAAAAGATCAGATCAAGAAAAAAAGCCATTCATCAAAACTGGGAGTTCAAGCAAGCAAAGGCTGCGTTTGCTAGAAGCAATGAAGCCTGTACCACATTCCAATAAAGATAAGCTTGTACCTTTTGGGACAATGATTGGAGGTCCTCCAGGTAGCTTGTCAAGAAAAGCTGTTATGTCAAATGGGGGAGTTGTAAAAGGCAACCATTTTAATGTGCCAGCATCTCCTTCTGTAGCTCCTGGCAATGATGGTAACTATCCAGCAGCGGGAGTTGTTCCACCACAGCATGCTCTTTCCCTGGGATTTTCAGCCACCAGGAAGCATGGGTGCACCCGGCAGAGTTTGGATGAGTGTTTAGAGGTACATGCTTAACTGGAACCCTTTTGTTGAAAAACTGGATCTGTTAACTAAACTTTTTTTGATGTGAACATAAGAATTCTTTTAAGTTTCAATTAATATCAAAGTTTAAAACTTAGGGGTAAAATGCACTTAACAGTAAGGTTTGAAAAACATGGGTCATTTTTCTCTTAACAAATCATATTGAACATCATAACCTATGTTCTGAAAAAATTAGCAGGTTATAACTAACTGGACCTTAATGTTTTTGAATTCATTCAAGTTTAAAAAATTCTTGTTGTATTCTATACTAACCAAATTGTCTCACCCCTGAATTTCCAGACAACTGGATCATATCATTGAGAGCGATTTCTTTAAATTATGGATGTTTTCCCTTATCTATGTTGGGATTGTCTGAATGTCATTTTACACATTTTTTTTCCTCCTTTCTATAAATTCACATGGTATCCTCCTTTTGCAAGCATTGGATGGCTTCAACTTACCCACTAATCCATACCATTTCTACCATGACATGCCAAGCCATTCCACCATTCCCATGCATGTCCGAGTTATAAAGGCATTCTAATGTGAGTTGAAATTGTGATGCATATATAGTCACAGAATAATTTCTTGACTGTTGCATAAAAGGGTTCTTTGTTCTAATCTATATTGACAGCGATAGTAATTTCTTGACTGTTAATGTATAAAGAATTTAAATTATGTTAAAAAAAGGTGTCTATTTTTTGAGGATAATGTCATTTGCCTATATAATTTTGCTTGGCAGCCTGCACCTTCATAAGCTGTTATTTCTTAACATGAATATTTCTCTGGAAAATCTTTCAGAAAAAGCATCCAATCCCTTTTTTTCGAGCCTACTGCAAATTGTTAATGAATAGATCATGTTTGATGTTTTATTGTAGGAAGCAACTTACCTAGATCTTATAGCAAACCATTGTAAACATGAGAAATACAAGAGATCAGGGACACCTTTAAATGCTAAAATATACTCAAGCTAGAATATATCACCTACTTGTCTTCAAAGCTTGAACTGTTTGCTAATGTCCCAGCAATTAGCAATTGTTGTAATTTCTAGTGCATGTTGTTAACTATAGTTCATATTATGCCTTTTTGCAGGGGGAGTTTTTAGAAGATCTAACACAATTCTTGGTCTCTAGAGGGCATGGACGACTTATTCCACTAACAGGAATAGATCAATTCCCTAATGTTGTTTTAAATGGAAAGAGGCTAGACCTTTATAACCTGTATCGTGAGGTATGGAACTTTTTGAAATTCTAACATTGGCTGTTCAAAACAATAAGTATTCTATGGATGCTAGACTTGTATCTTTGAATAAAATAACAAGTAAATGGAATATTGTTTTTCTATTGTAGGTGGTCACAAGGGGAGGTTTCTATGTTGGAAATGGTATTAATTGGAAGGGGCAAATTTTCCCAAAGATGCGCAATCATACAATGGCAAATCGAATAACGGTAAACTGTTAAATGAATTTTTGGGTAATTACTATGGACTGAAATCTAGATTCAGAAACAATACATTGAAACCATATATATTCTTTCAGGGTGTTGGAAACACACTAAAAAGACATTATGAAACTTACCTCTTGGAGTACGAACTAGCTCACGATGATGTTGGTGGCGAATGCTGTGTACTTTGCTACAGGTAAGACTTACCCTTTCTATAGGACATATTAGAATAGTTATATACGAATCAACAAGTCTTTGCAGGATTCCTTGGTGAAAATGCACTTCACCTTTTCTGTATCTCATTAATGCAAAATACTTTGCTGGCCTTTACAGTGGTGCTGAGGGTGATTGGGTCAACTGTGGTATTTGTCGTCAGTGGGCACATTTTGGTTGTGACAGACGAACTGGTTTAGGTGCATTTAAGGTCAGCATTTCTTATTCTTTATTTAATTTGTTTCCTGATGATTAAATTTTTTCGTCAGGATGGTAGCCTCAGTGTTTCATATATGGAAATTTGGCACAGGTCGACTGTATTGCACCGCAGATTTAAGTTTATTTCTAACCTTTTCCATGTTAAACTCTTTTCCCATGTGTGGTCTACTTTGCTTTCTACCAACATTATTGACTTCGTTGTTTCTTTAATTAGTAATACGTGATTTGTTATGTGGAATTTTTTTAACTATTTTTGTTCAATATGGTGTAGAAATAACATTTGAAATTTGTTTCTAAGAAGTTAGGAATCTTTGAGGAAAATGGATTGAGGCTTTTTCTAGGGAACAGGGTATTTATGTATGAGTTCCCCCCATTCCTTCTTTAGCAGCATTATCCTTCTTGGCTGACTTATGGCTGGGATCCCAGTTCACACATAATATTTTGGTTCAGTATATAAGAATCCTAAATAATATTTTGGTTTCCAACAAAACTTGATATTATAGGAATGTTTCTGCAAAATATTTTTGTCCAGTTTATTGACTATAAGCAACACAATGTGGATTTTATAGCAATATTCTTTGGAACCTGGTCTCTGGGCTACATTTTCTAGTGTTGATTGTATTTCAGCTTACTAGAGTTTGGGCCATCAAAGCTAGTAGTTCTTAATCCAGACAGATATTGTACTTTCTCATGTCATTTTGGAGTGATTGTAGGAAACTTATTGGGGTTGTCTTCTGACTCCTTCAGATTTTGTTATGGTATACAAATCAATATGTTACTCTGTTTTGATTTTGTTTTCAAGGTTGCGTGGAAATTTGTCTGTTCCAATCTGTTTTTGATATAGTCACCAGGAGATGGGAAGTGGAACTGGTACAGGAGATGGGGATGGGTACCAGTACGCCATTTTCAAAAATAGCTAGAGATGGTGATATATATATATAATTATATATACAAAATTTAAATTAAATTTAGAAAAGTAGTCATACAATGGATATGCAACTTAAGGAATTTAAAATACTAAGATGCTTATAAATTAAAAATTAACATTTTAAAGTATCGAAATAGATTTCAATGAAAGCAAAGATTAATTATATTAGTATATGATAATCATCATCAATAAATAGAAGAACAAATTTTAAACCATAATCAGCTGGAGATAGCAGACATAGACTGGGTGGATGAAGGGCGGAGAATACCATTATTTTAAAAACATGATACAGAGGTCCTTGGAGATGGCTATTTTTTTGATCAATTGATAAAACATCAATGCATGCACACATCTTAATCCTTATTATTTTTTCTCTTCATACTAGTACCTCCATGGGATTTGATATGAAAAATTTCTGCTACAAAATAACTTGTAAATTTTTATTCCAAAGATAGAAAATTACAAGTCTATTAGTGTAATTTATATGCTATATTTGAGAAAGATGGGAAGTTTACTAATTTTCAAAGGATGCTTCTAAGATACAAAATTCATCTGAAGTCTCCTGATGTTTGGAGACCTACCTATATTGGTCTTTGAGATGGGGGCACCTTTCTGTTAAGGGAGATGAGTACCAAGGGTCAGGGGTGTGAGTCTTTGGGTAACTATGGAACATTTTTCATAAAGATTTGCGCATGCCTTTTACTATTCTGGTTCCAGATTATAAATTTCAGTGCTGTCATCCTTCTTGTTGATCCCTATTTTGTGGAACATAAGACTCTTCACTCATTGATATTAAAACCTTATCCAAGAGAAAACAAAACCAGGGTTCTATGGTAAGGTACTGAATTTTATTAGTGTAGTGCTCGTATATAGGCTTGTGTAGAGTAAAGATTCCAAAGATTGCAGGCTCCTTAGGAGATGGGGACTGGAACTGGTATGGAAGATGGGGATGGGTACTGGTATGCCATTCTCAAAAAAAGTTGTAGTATATATTTATATATATAGATATGTAGACAGACAGACAGATAGATAGTCATACAATGTATATGTGACTTGAAGAATTTGAAATTCTAAAATGCTTATAAAATTAAAAAAATAATATTTAAAACTAAAAGTATTGAAATAGTTTTCAATGAAAGCAAAGATTAAATATATTAATATATGATAATCATCATCGATATATAATCTTTTTTTTTGATAAACTATAATCAGCTAAAGATAGTGGACACAGGCTGGCAGGGGAATGCAATTATTCTAAGAACAAGGTATGGGGGTCCTTGGAGATGGCTATAATTAAAATCAAATGATAGAATTTTAATGCATATACACATCTTAATTCTTATTATTGTTTCTCTGCATACCATTACCTCTATGGGATTTGATAATAAATTTTTCTGCTACAAAAAAGTTAGTATATTTTCATGCAAAAAATAGAAAATTACAAGTCTATCAGTGTACTTTTTAGTTCTTTCAGCTTTGTCAACTAATTATCAGCACTTTAGGAATACCCACTGTGATTTATATGTTATATCTGAAAAAACTCTATAGCAAGTTTCCTAATTTTCAAGGGATGCCTTTAAGAGACATAGAGATGTAAAGAAAATATATCCAAAGTCTCCTAATGTTTGAAGACATCCTCATATGGGTCTTCGAGATGGGGATGTGTTTCCGATACAGGAACAGAGTACCAAGGGTTAGGTTATGAGTCTTAGGGTAACTATGGACCCTTTTCATAAAGATTTTAACTTGCTTTGTTCTATGCGTATGTTGAATTTGATGATCTTGGAACTTCATGGGAATACTACAGCTGTCATGCATAATTTGCATTAGCTTCACTTGCATATCATGGCTTTTGAGGTAAGGGTCAAGACAATGCCCCAGAAGTCAGTTTCCATGATTACCCTCTGAAACTTGAATTGGATTGCTAATAATAGTGCTTTCCAAATTTCAAGAGCTTTTGCTGTATCTTTTCACACTATTCCAAGACTACAACAGAAGCATAAGATTGGATCTCTTGTACAGTTACAACTTACGACAAAGCCCTTTTTGCTCCTGCAGCTCTTGGATAGCTGCAGGATGCACCACCTATGTGAAGTTTCCACCAAGTGTCTGTCAGCAGTTATCAAGAAATGTTGTGATCTTTCTTTTCAAGTACCCCCTGATTGGAGGAAATTATATAGAATCTTAAGGAATTAGAAGAAATTTTAAAATTATGCTGAACCAAGAATTCAATAGTAGTTAATATTTGCAAATATTTCTAAACTTCAAAAACGTAGTCCTTGAATGGTTGAGATATGCTTTGTGTCCTTTGACATATCCAGATATGTTCCATTTATGCTGTGACATGTACATATGCAGTCTGTGTGGGAAGTGACACAATTGGACATGGTATTGGATGTGGCATGGATATAGATAGGCCATGACCTATAACAAGTATGACAGTGCCATATCAAGTCTGTAGACGCTATGTATCTTTGCCTGTATCTGAATACAATATGGCAGATACCCTTCCCATGTGTATTGGGAAACATAGGATATTATCACAATTGTTGATTGACTGTTTTAGCAACAATAACCTCATATTTGAGCTACTCTGTTTGCTTACCAAGGGGATACCTTCTGTCACTTTTTCAAACATAGTCGCAAAAGTGTAACTACTGGAGAATCAATCAAAAGATTCTCACTTGAAGAAGTATCAATTTAGTAAGGTTTCATTGAAAATATGCAAAGTGCTGTAAGTTTTGTGCATCTCCAAGTTCCATTAAGTCTTTATCCAGCCCTCTTTTTGATGAGCTAATAGATAGATTAGTCACAAGATAATAAAATGGCTGACCGCTATTATAGAGCAAGATGATCAGTAGTCATAAGTCATAACTTCTTTTTGGACAAACTGGTAGAAGTGTTATAGCCACTAGGCAGTATCCTGGTCAACCTTGTGGTTTTTACTTCGTAGCATTACTTTTGAAAAACTTGTGATTAATCCCAACCAATGACATTTATCGTACCATTTTTTTGAGTTTTAAAAAGTTATGATTTTTTTAATATATTCCTATCTTTTCTTGGATCACTTTTACATTTAGAGGTAGAAAAATATGGAGCATGGGCAGGCTATATTCATAGTTTAACCCTTAGGGCATTTTTATTATAAAAAAAAAGTTTTACTTAGAATGCATTTATTTTAGAAGTTAATTATAAACAGTGGTGAGAGATTTTTCTAATTATAACCTAATGAGGTTTTAGGTTAAAAAGAACAGGATGGCCCTAAAATAGTCAGCTGTTTTCCTTCATGGCACAGACCACTATTTTAGGGTGAGCTCTCGGTTTTTAATGCGAACCTCTTATGTAAAAAATACAATAGTTTCTTTTTGCCTACACATTTTGATTTTTTTGATTGATATTTTTAATGTACAAGGTTTTTTTTGCTTTTAAAAAAGGAGTAAACGCTTTTGACCCGGAGCTATGAACGTGTGAGGTCACAAACAGGGGACCTCATCCCCAATATAAACATTCAACAATAACACCCCAATGGGGTTTGAACCTTGATGGCAAGAACAACAACATAACTTAACCATCACACTATGCCACTATTGGCATTGTACAAGGTTTATTGGTGTGACATGAAATAACAAAATCAGCTTTTTTGTTTTTTTTTCCTGCATTTTTTACGGATACTACATCATTTTTTAGTTTCCCTCTTTTTCTCATATTAAACTCAGGTAACTAAATTCCATTTACAATTTTGACACACCATGCCATTGCTGTGTTAATGGAATGTAACTATGAGTTATTAATCAGCCATGGTACAAGAGCAAAAATGAAGGGCACGAGATACAATTGGGAGTTCTGATGAATAAGCTACATAATGACTGATAACTCTTGTCACAGGTTCTTAGAAATTCCAGATGAATATCAGATTTAAATGCAACTTACTAGTGATTCATCTGCATACCCTGCTCAGTAGGAGGAGCTGTAGTGTGGGTTTCCTGACAGAGGAAATGTAGTAAGCTTGTTAATATTTTTCTTAAGGCATAGCCGGTGGCTCAAGTACAAAAAGCAACAAGGAATTGAGCTTGTGTGATAGTGCGGGATAGCTGTTTCAATAACCTTCACATCTTCTTTTGATTCAATACTGAAGAATTCACAGAATTTTTTTAACCTGATCTGTTCTGTAAATTGACCCAGTTGTTTACTTTATTCAAGATTTTTTTTTGAGATGCAGATATAGATTGCATTTGCGAATGTCCATGTACAATGTAGATGGCTAAGGGGTGCATGGTCCAGCAAATGTGTAAGTATTTGCACAGGGGACAGTCATTAAGGCGGGAGGTTGGGAACATGGGCATGTAGCTGGATTGATGAACATGGAAGAAACATAAAACTATTCCCTTTCATTCATTGTGGTTATCCATATTTCTAGTTATGAACTCCAAGTAGTTTGTAACTTTGTACTATTATGTGTTTCTATATGAAACGACAGGAGGAATAACACCCACCATGATTATTTATTTGCTTATGTGGTATCTGGCTAGGATTAATCGCAGCTATGAAACTCTCAGTCATTTGTTACACTAAATTAATGCGGGAGAATATTCATTGAAATAAAAATGCACAAGAGTAATATGGTAGAAATCTGCTAATATCTGAAAATCATGATATGGAGTGGAGATACCATTGCTTTGGCCCTTCTGTAGACATGGTTCCAGAATAGCTAGAAGTGCTCTTACTATCTCCAAAAATTTACATAATGTTTTCTGTTAATATTGACATGTGTTGATTTTTGTCATCATTTTGTCACTTGTCATCTATATGCACTGATGAATCAATGATAATGATTTTTTATCTGTGCAGGATTATGCCAAGACCGATGGGCGTGAGTACATATGCCCCCGCTGCACTGTTAGGGTTCTTACTGGAGGTAAAGATAGTGAGAAGCCAAGATGAGAATCCACACCGTCCATAGAAAAGTGATATGATCCTGAAATGATGTGTTGATGTATCTATTTTTATGGTACACCACCATATTTACATGTTTTCAGAATCATTGCCTATTTGCCTATTTGCAGTTGCAAATAGAAGGCAGATGTATCTTATGTACATTAGTCTTAATTAACCCATGATTTTGGGTTCTGGCATTTTTAGATGAACAAAATTCATATTACATTATCACATGTATTGTCGCCTCAATTGAATGTGTGACCTTGGTGGATACACATCTACCCCACTTCTGATTAGCCTCATGAGCTTGTGATGTAATCATATATATATCTAATGTGTGAAAGTGTCAGGTCTGGACACCATTGGTCCAAATTTTGATCATGAATCGGAGATTACCTCTCTTGAGAATGTAAAGCTTTATTGTAAGGTTATCCAATCCAATTGACCTGTGCACTTCTGGCATGGGAGATCAGAAATCGTGCCATAATTGTGTGCAGTGGGTATCTCGATGCATGTTTGACAGAATTGTGCATGTAAAGGCTTAAATTCACGATCCACTAGTTTTGATTGACATTTCTTGCTTTTCTCTAATGGTTATTTTATCATTAGGTAAAGTTTGGCGAGCCTTAAATTATCCAATGTTCCACAACCAACCTGAGATCAAACAAAAAATATCTTATGCAGAGCAAGCAGTTCTCAATCTGGTCAACTGGAACACGCATTATTCTATCATAATATTAATATGTTAAGACAGGCATTAAAACAGCCACAATCTAAGCATGCATTTTGTCTTTTATATGGAGAGCAGCAGTAAATCTATTCTGCTGGCTAAAATCTTCACAAGCTATTCCATGAATAGTACCAAGGTTGACATTTTCCACTTCATTGTTCATCTATTGAGGGGATGATCATTATGCCCATTCGAGAATGCCTTGTAAATAAGAGCAATGTTTTTGCAATAATAGCAATGGGTTGTGGTATGTTTTGATTGTAATCATACCAAAGCATTCGCAGGTATCTTGCTTTCAAATGGATGATGGTGGAAATAGGAGTATGGATAGTTGACGTGATTATTATTAGTTTTGGGAAAGTTGGCCTTTGACGAATGGCCCGAAGATTTGTACTAAATTTCAAAATTTATAAACATGCATTAAACCATAATCTTACATGTAATGGATGTGTAGCAGAAAGTTAGAAATGTTCTAATGTCTAGAAAGATTAGCGTCTTTAGCCTTTTAATTTCCTACCATGTGTCGATCAACACCTTGTCAAACGTTTAAATTAATTTTTCTTGATGGACATTTTCTGATTTAGCTCATACAATCAAACTACGAATGATTGTGCAACAAGAAACAATAGTTGCTATAGTCTGATTCAAATTATCTTCAACTTAATTTTAACCCGGGGTATCCTTGCTAAAGTAAATTCAGCTTTTTTGTTAAACCATTGTCTCCTAAAACAAGTTTATTGATAATTTCTTGGAGTTTGGTATTTGAGGATAATTGCATTTTTAGGGGTCCATGGTAAGTGAAACCCAAGAACGCTAACATTTTATGTTTAGAAACCTGTGCAACTCCTTGACATTGCACGTTGGTTGATTTGGAATTGGATTTAAAAAATATGGTAAAAGGTATAACATGGGATTTTAAAATATACCCTGCGATAGCTAAGCCTAATTAAATAATAAATCATATAATACTGATTAGACTTGCATAAACCTGAGCTTAGACAACTACATGATAAAGTGATTGAGAAGGTTAGGGGTGCGTAGTTCTATTTGTCGATTATGGTAGTTGGTGATAGATATTTGCAGTTGATGGTTGAGCATTGGTTTTTTTCTTCCGATGGCAGATAACTATTGTAAATATTATCAGACTTGCCTCTGAATTCTGTTGTCTATAGAGATGGAATTGCACGTGGTTTAGTCTTAGAATGGCACGATTCTGTCCTTTTGGCTGTATTTTTGTTCTTTGATAACATATTTGCAAATTGTGCATCGGCAAAATATATTTGATTTTGGGCCTTGATGGTGCTAAGAAGCACTTTGAGGAGCTTGTTATTGGTCAAACTCTTGTTGATTGTAAAAGTTCAAAGACATGAAAAACAAAATATGCAAAATGTATAGATGACAAAGTTGATGCAATACTTTTTTAAAGCTGTCGAAGTGATGTGATTGATGATGGAGAAGATAGTCTAATAATTTGATAATTTTTTGATGATGAGTAATGCTCTATGGTGTTGATGTTATAGCAGTGGGAGATATCTTTCTCTCAAATTTAAAAATGATGGATAAATAATACCAAGGCAAGTCAGACTTGATATATATAATAATTTTATGCAGAGTCACCTTGTTTCTTAAAAGAGGCCAACCCAAATGAAGAATCACCTAGTTTTGTATAAATAAAGGGGATGATCATTCATTTGATCATCAAGTTCATTCATCATAATTCACATTCTTCTAAGAAGTTCATACTCGAGCAGCTGATCATCATTTTGTAGCAGTAGATCATCATTTTGTAGCAGCAGACCGATTTCAAGGAGAAACATATTCATTTGTATCTTTGCATCTAGGAGACGTGCTATTATTCATTGTATCAAATTCGGCATTGTGTTGGGTCTGAGTTGTAAGCAGATTTCTACTCTTATTCCTTCAATATATAAGAGATATATTTGTTGGGTTTTTCTCCTTCGAGTAGGAGGGTTTTCCCAGGGTATCTTGTTGTGTTCATTGTTTTATGTGTTGCATTTTCTGATTGCTTTCATTTCTGATCCTAAATCTAACATGGTATTAGAGTTGGTCTAAGAAAAGATCCGATCAAATTTGTTTAAGCAGTCAAGTCAACTTTTCATCTAGGGCAGATCTTGAAGTATCGCAGATCTAAGGTTCAAAATTTGTTCTAATCTAAGGGTAGATCTTTGAAGGTGAATTTGTGCGAAAAAAGAAGAATGTGAGTGGTGTCAAGGTAGAAGACAGGCTTGATGGAGCTTCAAACTTCAACTCTTGGAAACCTAGGGTATCCATTGCATTAGAGGAGAATGATCTTCTTGATTTCGTGGAAAGTGATATGCTCGAGCCTTCCGATAATACTGGGAAAATCTAGTGGAAGAAAAATGGCATGAAGGCTAGAAAGGTCATGATAGACTTTGTGATGAATCACTTAGTACCGATCATCTCCAAGTTGAAGACAACTAAAGAAATGTTTGATACTCTAAAATGATTGTATGAGATCAACAACACCAGCAGAGCCCTTGCTTTGAGACAACTTCACCATGTAAAAATGGCTAAAGATGATTCAGTCATCTCATTCTTTATGAAGATTGCTGATTTGAGAGATCAGTTGAGCGCTATTGGGGATATAATTGCAGACATAGATCTTGTTATGTTGGCACTAAATGGTCTTCCTCATTCTTGGGAAAGAGCATCAGTGGGAGATCCAAGTTGCCCAAGTTTGATCGTCTTCGAGTTGATTGCATTCAAGAAGAGTCCAGGTTGGCAGGAAGAGGAATTGGGCGAAACTATCATGATGTAGAAAATCAAGTTCTTGCTACACATACTTCTAGAGAAAGAGGCAAAGGAAGAAAGAGGAATAGAGACAAAGAATCATATTTTGCCCCAGAACCGAAGAAAAAGGATTTCACATTCAATGTTTCAGGTATGACAAGTACAGTCACTTTTGCTCGAGATTGCAAATTAAGGTCTACACAACATGTTTCTACTGCGAAAATTGACATAGGGACATCTCAGAAGGAGCCTGGCTCTAAAGTTGATTCAAAAGGTTTCTTATTTTAAAGTCGATCAATTTCTTTGAAGAGGAGGAAATGACATTCAGAGGGAGTCAAATTCAGAGAATTCAAGGCATGAGTTGAGAGCTTGTCTAGGAAAAGGATTAAGGTTTTGAGATAGATCAATGGAGGGGAGTTCACTTCCAGAGGATTTTTTGAAATCTTTGAGGCAGGGATCAAGAGGGAGTTCTGTGACTCACTAAGAAGAAGTGAAGGTTGTAGTGTTGCAAGGCCAAGTGCAAAATCTTGGAAGACCTCTTCAACAACTGAGAACAAAATTGCACAAAATAGTTAATCTCGATTTGACATTGGTAGCTCCACAAACCTATTTAGAATAGGGTGATTTGGGATGAGGTTGAGGACGACAGTCCTGGACTCGAGCAAGTCAATAGTGCGGGAAGCGTGCATTGGAAACCGCTCCTCTAAGGCAAGCATTGCAGATAATCTTGGACGAGGAGGTCAGGAGGTTGATGCAAGTACTTGGAGCTCCAGAGGGAGTCACATCATCATGAAGATTTGTTGTAATGTATATTTCTCCGAGACAAAGAAATATGAGGTGAAAGCCCTTGTAGTGTATATTTTTTTGAGATAGAGAAATATGAGGTGAAAGCCCTTGTAGTGTATATTTTTTTGAGACAGAGAACTATGAGGTGAAAGCCCTTGTAGTGTATATTTCTCTAAGACGGAGAAATATGAGGTGAAAGCCCTTGTAGTGTATATTTCTCTGAGATAGAGAAATATGAGGTGTGAGCCCTTGTTCATCTCTGTGACTGAGATGAGACGTCATGTTGAGAGACTCCATGACGACATCACGTTGAGAGACTCCGTGATGAACCCTTGTACTTGTGTTTCTTTCCATACATGGGAGTAGCCATGGTGGACGTCATGTTGAGAGACTCCATGACGACATCACGTTGAGAGACTCCGTGATGAACCTTTGAGTTTTCCACAAATGGGTGTAGCCATTGTGGGCATCATGTTGAGAGACTCCATGACGTGGATATCTGGAAAGATACCTCCCTAGCTAAGAGGGAGTGTTGATGTTATAGCAGTGGGAGATATCTTTCTCTCAAATTTAAAAATGATGGATAAATAATACCAAGGCAAGTCGGACTTGCTATATATAATAATTTTATGAAGAGTCACCTTGTTTCTTAAAAGAGGCCAACCCAAATGAAGAGTCACCTAGTTTTGTATAAATACAAGGTGATGATCATTCATTTGATCATCAAGTTCATTCATCATAATTCACATTCCTAGAAGTTCATACTTGAGCAGTTGATCATCATCTTGTAGCAGTAGATAATCATTTTGTAGCAGCAGATCGATTTCAAGGAGAAACATATTCATTTGTATCTTTGCATCTAGGAAAGGTGCTATTATTCATTGTATCAAATTCGGCATTGTGTTGGGCCTTAGTTGTAAGCAGATTTCTGCTCTTATTCCTTCAATATATAAGAGATATATTGGTTGGGTTTTTCTCCCTCTAGTAGGAGGGTTTTCCCAGGGTATCTTGTGTTCATTGTCTTATGTGTTGCATTTTCTAATTGCTTTCATTTCTGATCCTAAATCTAACATATGGCTTGTCCTTAAAAATGACATCCTATGCTTTCAATTCAAAAACCTTTGGTAGATAGGAAGATAGTCCAATAATTTGATAATTTTTTGATGATAGTAATGCCTTATGGCTTGTCCTTAAAAATGACATCCTAGGCTTTCAATTCAAAAACCTTTGGTAGATAGGAAATAGTTAAGCTAGACGAAAGGGTTGGCTTGAGAAAAACAAGATGAGGATTTGAATTAGGAGGATAAGATCGTGCTTTTTTGCATATACCAATCAAGCCTTTATTGCTGATTGTACAAGTTTAGAGACACCTAAGACTAATATGAATAACGCTAGTTGTAGTATTGGTGATGCGAGATGTTGGTGCAATGCTTTTTAATGATTTTCAAGTGATGTGGCTAGTGACTGGCAAGATAATCCAATGATTTGATGATCTTTTTAGAGATGATGACTAATAGCCTAGGGCTTGTCCTTAAATGTGACATCCAATGTGCTCAATTTGAAGCACTTAGTGTGGCAAGTTGATAGGTAATAATTAAAATAGTTGAAATGTTTGGATTGGGAGAAATGGGAAAATGATTTGAAGAGGACAAGATTGCTTCTGATCTAGTCTAGGTTGTAGGAATGGTTGAAGTACCATGATAGTTATGTATGGCAAGGCCCAAAGCAAATGTAAAATGAGAGGGAAAAAAGGTAAATTATGCACTCTTCTCTACATTTTGCTTCAACATGGACATGCATGTGAACTACACGAATCATGCATGCTAGGGAAATGACAATGGTAGTTGAAATAATCAAGTACATTAGAAAAGGATATACGTTTGGATGATGCCTCACTTCTCTCCTTGTCCTTGATAGAAGTGCATTCAAAATCTAAACACATACTTATCAACAATTTATGCAATAATTGCATCAACAATACAAAATAATCACCATTTACAAATGATTGAGCATGTAAGAAAATAAGTACAAGGTAACATTATGTTGAGCATGAATCTAAGTATGAGAGATGAAGACATGGGGATATGTCACCCAGTTCCTCCTTATCAAACCATATAACCTTGGTGTAAGACCCACATAATAGAGCCACTTTAAATCTTTTTAGTATAGGACCCCATGATGAAGTCAATTTAACTAGTATAGTGTGGGACTCATGAAGGGATCACTATAACCATTGTAAGATGTGGGACCCATGAAGGATTCACTTTAACCAATATATAGTGTATACCTTTGATATAATTACTATAACCATTATAAGATGTGGGGCCCATGAAAGAGTCACTCTAATCATTACATGATGTAGGACCCATGATGGAATCATTTTAACCATTGTATAGTGTCATGATGGAATCACTTTAAACATTATATGTATAAGATTATTACTCTTGAAATTGGATGCATGATATCATTGTAGAATCAACCTAAGAAAAGAGAAAAAAGGTGTAAAGATTACATTTGTCAATTTGTTGATCCTAGTGTGTGAATTAAAAGATGTAAGCATGTAAGACCCATGTGCATGTGAATACAAGATTTCATTTAATTTTGCCTCCAAATGTGAGGACAAGTCTCATATTAAAGACAAGTCATGTAAGTGCAAGAGTGAAAAAGAGTTAGTATGTCATGTATAAGGTAAGCATGTAGGAATTATACAAGTCTATGTCGTGTAAGATAATACATGGGAATACAAGTGAAAATGCTATAAAATGACATCATATAAAAGCAATGGAAAACTATTATCGGGACATCCATGTTGAACCAAAAGGATTGTTTGTTCTCTCTCTCTCTATGTGTCATTCTTCCTTTGTGCTCATTGTTCCATGAGTTATTTGGGGAATGATGATGGTTTTGAGATCAATTATACCACTATAGCAAAGACATACACTGACCCCAAATCCATGGATCCCTTATGTGTTATATTAGGATTGCATATGGGGGGAAACCTCCTTTCCATGACGTAGCTTCATTTGGAAACATATCAATTGCATAGGGCTTTCCACATAAGCTCTCATGTCTCTTTTATCAATTGGCATTTATCATCTTCTACTTTAAAGTAATTGCTCACAACATGGTGTGTATAAATTTTTTTAAAGTGGGGGACATTATGCCTCTCGCTTGTTGCTTGCTTGATGACATGAAATTTTATTTAAAGTGTGGTCTTCTTACTCCATGCGACGTGTCTTCTCAATGGTGACATTGGGATTGATGTCCTTCAAGAGTGTGGCCTTTCTTGGCATATGTCATTCCTCTTAGTGGTAATGCTATGGCTTGCATTCCCTAAGGTGTGAATCTTTTATCCCTCGACTAGTCCTTTCTTGATGGTGATATCGAGTGTGATGTTCCCTAAAGTGAGACCTTTCATGAACTATTCAAAACCCTTTTGACTATCCTAAACCAAATTCTTGGCCACCAAGCATAATACAACTTGCTTGTTAGTGGTTCCTTTATTTCACGAGTGTCTAGCATAATGCAACTTGCTAGCCTTGTGAAACCCGTGACCATTCAATGTGACACCTTATCAAAGTTATCAAGGAGTATAACTTTTGGTATGGTTGATGTATGTGATCCTATAGAGTTGGCATGAATTTCCCATCTTTCACCTTTTTATGGGTACACACTTGGTGTATATCTGATTGCACCAAACCATTGTGTGTTTCTCATATTGCCTTGGGGCTCACCTAGTGTATATTGGATTGCATTAGACCTTGTGAGCGTATTTTTGGACAAACAACCTAGGCTTGATCCACCCCTTCATCTTTGCATTGATTTTGACATTTTATGATGTTGTATCTTGTGTCATTGCTGCATGCGTGTGTCTCTTTGTGCCTTTGTTGGTTTACCATGAGATTTTAGATCCTGGAGGTTTGATCATCCTCCTTGATCTTTGTCATCCCATCTTTCTAACAATTGTACAATTAGACCTCTCTTGACTTATTTGTCTACTTTAGTGTGAGTTTGAGCATGGGCTCATACTCTCACTAAAGTGGGGGCTAAATGTAGTGTAGAAAAATGTACACCTTTACATTTTCACACTATGTTTGCATCCCCTTAATTAATTAGACTTAATTAAGCTTCTAATTTCCTAAATTATGCATTCTAAAGCCTTATTATTCCCGTTTACTGAAAGAGAAAACTTATATTAAATAATTGCCATCATTAATTTAAACACCTTGAAAATTGTGTCTTGGACATAGGTCTTAGGACCCATTCGCCCAAGGGCGAATTGGTCCCCTTTAAGTCCTAAGACCCAATATTTAATATGTTTTTGGTGCCATTTTTATGATTCAAATTCAAGTTTCAAATGTCAGCTTGTGGAATCTAATTTTCAAAAAATTAGATAAACACCTATAAATACAATTATTTTATCAATTCGAGTCTAAGAAACATTATCTAGCATTAAGGAAACTTTCACAAGAGAAAATATTATTGTCAAGAGCATTGACGAGCATATTTATCAGTCATCTACAACACCAATCAAGATCATATCATCATGTCAAGATTCATGTGTGTTCATATCATGTTTTGGAGCTAACATTATGATGTAGGTTTCAAGCATTCAAGCAAGCATTGAAGCATCAAATCAAGAAATCATTCAAGCCAATTCAAGCAAGATCCAATCCTTAGAGAGATGTGTTAGACTTTAGTCCTCTAAGGGAAACCATTAAGGGTTTGGTGAGCTGTAGAGTTGTAGCATAACTTTGTTCATTCATCAATTCCATTCCATTTATAATCATTTTATCATCAAGGTTTAATTACCAAACCAGGGTTTGACCAAGGCAAACCCCTATTCACCCAAAAAAAAACATTTTTATTCTATCTTTGTATGTTCAGATTTACAAGTGAAGGACTAAAAATAAATCAAAAGAGCAATTTTACAAAGTTTTTAAAGTTGTCAACATTGTTGCCAAGCCACGAAAACTCACCTACAGATTTTATTTCCGACTTTTTCGACGATCAAACCTAGAGAAATCAGAAGCCTAGATTCAGGATTTGAGGATTGTCAAAGCAAATTTTGGATCCTTGTACAAAGACCCATTCACCCTTGGGCGAATCTGTCCAACAATGTTCTAAACCCACTTTTGGTGCCAGGTACATACCACTCTGCCCTTCTTAGATCTCCCTATAACTTGCTGTTTCTATTTCTGCTATCTTAATAATTTGCATTTCAACTATTAGGTCATATAATTGAGTTTGTTAATACATTTAAATTTATCACCCAAAACAACCAATCAATCATTTTTTTCATAAGAAAACAATAGACCTATCTAATAGGGTTGACTCACCTCAAGGTTGAAAGTCAATCCTATCCTTGGGAGATCTCTTTTTCTAATGAAATTAGGGAAAATGTGTGTTTGGGGTGTCCCATTTTGGTGGACTCTAAGATCCCCCCTCTTTTTCAACCATTTCAATTTAGGGTTCCCTCTTTTTCCTATATTTCAGCCTACAAAACCATACACTCACTTGAATAGATAGGATGTTCTTGTATCTTTATTTTGATATTTATCGTATCAAACCCATGCAAAAAATTGAGTGAAATCTTTTTCAATTTTAATTTAATAAAAAAGAAAGAAACCATGAACCCCCTTTTCAACCAATCCAACAATCCCTTTGATTTTGATGATGATGATGATGATGATCTTGTTGATTAAGATGAATATCATGAGGATGATAATTTTATGGATCAAGATGAATATACCAATGAACCCCTCAATGAAATTATCTCAAGAAATATTACCATAGAACTTAATCACCTTGTCATAAACCATCAAGACTCCTTAGACCAAGAACATCCTAGCATTAACTATTTTACAAAACCAAGTAAAAAATGAATTGATCTCCATGGAAAAATAAACCCCCCATTAGATTATATCTTGTGGCAAGAAAAATATGCAATGGTTAGGTACCTTATAAGAATGGGAGCCAAGCTTCCTTTGAACTATAACCTTGAACAACTAGGTAGAGTAATCCTTCTAAACAAAAAAAACCACACATTGGTAATCTTCATCAATCAAATCCTCACCCTTTGATCAATCCATCAATCCCTATAGTCTATCATTCATTATACCATCCATCCATCCACATAAACCCTAATCCTAAATCATCTAACCATCCATCAAACCCTATAGGCACACATTAATCAAACCATCCCTTACCTTCTTTTAATACTAGAGCATCTACCCATCTATCAATTCCAATCATCCATGATCTTTTAGACCTTCCATCATCCCTATTCATTGGTATTAATCATAATATTAAACCATCAATTCCACCATCTACTCTCATAGACCCCAAATTATTAAACCACCAATTAATCTCTATGAATCCTAAAACATATGACCATCCATTAACCCCCATAGGTCCTGATATAAATAATCCACATTTCAACTCTCACCAAGAAGAAACTATTATAGCACAAGGGGGTCCTTCCTACCAAATCCAAATCTAAAAAATATATGTGCTTGACCAACTCCACACCTCAAATGATCAATTGACATCACATAAACCCTCCATCAACCCAAATTTCAAATCTTAAGAAAAAATATAAGTAATCCAATCCAATCAACTTAATCGATCTAATGAATCCAACATATCTATGAAGGATGTTATCTAAGGGATACTATTAAGGAACCAAAACTATGAACTTGGGGAGTTATTATACACCACTTGTAAGCATGAGCATGCTAAAATCATTCAAAATATCCATAACATTCCCATTCTCACAATTCAACGCACACAAAAAATATAAGTGAAGGAAATACAACCCTTTTATTTGATCCAGTATATATATAATACAAGATCAAGAAGCCTCATTAAATCCAAGGAAATCCCACTTGTTGCCACTTGAAGTTGAAGAACTATATTCAAGATCTAATTGATCAAAGAAATATCAACATTAAGGTAAGTGAACCCTATAAAAAAACATCATGATCCTTATCCAATGCATGATCAAGATTGTCTACAAAAAATTAAGGTCAAATAACCCATGTAGATGCATAAATAAAAAAATAATCCTAAGAAAATATCTTGATGGATTTAGAGAAATGTGGCAATAAGTGTATCCATCAAGTAGGCTATGTAGTACCACTATTGATTATCCCAAGATTGTGTAGAGAGAAAATAAAAAATATACATTTATCCTTCTAATTAAGCTTAATATCTATGCTTCCTAGTTGAATCAAATTAAGGTTAAATGCATTTAAATTCTTGGCTATAGAGTTTCCTTCATTTTTGATGATTTTAGTTTCTATTTTAAATATAATTTATTAACAAGGCTCTTAGTTTGGCATATTTTATCTTTCTTTCTCCACAAACTATGTGATAGTATAATCAAAACACTAGCTTACTATGAGAGTAAGTAGATGCATAAGGGTGATTCCACAATACTGGTTTACAACTTTTAGCCAAATTGGACATTGAACTGAATTTTTTAACTAAATCTTCACTTTCGGGCACCTATAGCTTCTAAATCGTGAGGAATTTGAAGATGATGCAAACTAGTGAATTGTAACATTTTGTCTGTAGATTATATATATATATATATATATATATATATATATATATATATATATATATATGTATTTTAAATTTTTGGAATCAAATTGCATTTCTTTTTCCATCTCCTTCGAAAACTAGTTTTTAACAGTAAACACCATTTTAAAGAGTGACGTGTACTTGCTAACACAACTTTTTTTCTATGAAGGATAAAATTCTAATTTCTTCAAATTTAGATTCGTAACTACAATATCTAGTGCATGCAATTGGTTTCATAGCATTTCATTAAACATGTTTTTCTTAATTAAGTTTTGAAGTCAAACTAGTTACAATTTAGACATGATTTACTTGCTAACACAACTTTTTTTGTATGTATCGAAATTCATTTTTTTGTTGGATTAGGGACATCAATATCTAGTACATAGATATTTTTTAATTTTTTTTGATAATCTGCTATTTTTCCACATGTGTAGAACAAAGGGCTTGATTTTTGGTGAAAAATCTATGCTTAATTAAACTAAAAAAAATAATAAAACCAAAACATATTAAAATTATATTCAATGGATAGCTCATTCTGAGGACTACCATCATCCAATTGGGTTTGTGAAGTGTCCTCCATTTTCATCCTCAACCCAAGCTTCGAAAGGCAAAATTTTGGAGAAATTTGGTAGAAGAGGGGGAGAAGGGCAAAAAAGGGGGGTTCGAGCGAACCCCCCTTGACCCCTTCGAGTGAAGGGGGTTTTGATCGAAGCCCACTTGTTTTTCAAAATTTCCTTTTTTCCTTAAAAAACGGCATCTAAAGGGATGCCATCATCAAAAGGGGTTTGCTCAAAGGGGGGTTCGAGCGAACCCCTAAAAACCCTTTTTTTTTTTATGGGAGTGTTTTGGCAATTTTACTTCCTCAATGGAATTGTAAACCAGTTATGTGGGATCACCCATAAATACAAAATAAAAAATTAAACATCAAAAAATAAAGAAATACAAGTTTATAATGATGAAAAACATTCTGATGCCACCTTGGGAAATTAACATGATGAAAAACCATTTGTGGGAATTATGTGTAAATATTATTCCTATTTGTACCTTGCACTTAGGGAAAGCTTCTTCCACCCAATCATCCCCTTAATCCTCAATAACCACTAGCTAGTCATCCATATCATACCATCATGTCATCCCATCAATCACGTATATAACCCCATACCATTCTAGTTATTGTCATATCCTCTTTTGACATTGATAAGTAAGTGTATAATATTTTAAAACATGTTTCAACAATGCTTTTATGTGTCCTAGCATACCACATATACAAGGGGCATATCATTCTTATGTGATGTATTCGTTTGAAACCACATCCTACATCCCCTCCTCATGTCCATCCCAAATATCATCTACCATTGCTCTCCATCATACCATCCTTCCATCCAACACCTTCACCCTTGGCGATAGAGTAGATTTTCCCCTTAAATAGTGAAATGTTGGCCAATCCTAGGAATGTTGTGCAACAAATTGAATCTTGACACAAGATCCATAATATTATATTCTAGATCCTCCAACTTTCAATATTGTGATCTCCTACCTTGTACCCAATCCATATAATGTAGGAGCATCCTTGGGCATTAAAAAAATATTGTATTATTCTAGAAGAGTGGCTTTTGAGATTTATTTAGTTTTTTCTTGTTTATTAAGTTTGTGATTACTTGTCTATGAAAAATAAAGTTATCATATTTCATTATAGTTGGGAACTGCCTTATATAGTTTTGAGAGTAGTTAGAATAATTTTTTACGAATGTCATGTTAATGTTTGAGGAAAATTAGGGAAAATTGGAGTAAATAATTATAAATTATTTTTTAAGCATCTTGTAGGTTGATAGGTTTTCATACTTGTGGTTATTTTATTTAATGATTTATTTATTGTATGAACTAGTAGAGGAGTGTTTGAGGAGTTCCATTGGAGTGTTGAGGAAACACATTGAGTACCACAAGGAGATTCTTCACCATCATTATTGTCTATATTTATAAGTTGTTACCATTAGATGAATACACATTTCATGATGTCTTAGGCTTGGAATTATTTTGTAGCTAACACAAATCATTTGAGAAGTTAGATAATGGTATTGATACAAGCTTTAGGATTGTTTGAAAGTGACAAGGAAGAGGAGAGACAAGGAAACCATGATTTGGGAGTTAGATATTTTGAGTAGAGGATGGAGATATGTGATAGGGTTAGTACTAAAGCAAGAGTTTGATAGAGAAACATGTAGGAATGTAGTGGATATCATTGTAGTAGAGTAACACTATAATTTTAAAGTTATGTTATAGTTTGAGCTTTCACAATAAACTAGTGTAGAGGCTTTTGTACTTGAACTATAATTATGCAACCCTAATGATAAGATCTAGAAATTGTAACATCATAATTTATGAGGCTAAATTTGGCCTCATTATTTTCATAAATAATGTACCTTCTTTTCCTTCTCCACCCCTCATTTCATGATAAATTATTTTTTCTTAAGAAGTTATTAATTACTTCAAGTGAAATAAATCACATAACTTTGGTTTAATAATTGTTGGTTAATAGGATCCAAATGTTGAAAATTTATTATGAAGAAAGAATATTTTTGGTTGAGCAAGACAATTTGGCAATTATTGGAGGATTCTACTCAGCCCTAGAATAGTTTTATGATCTCCAAAAGGTTCGAGTAGTGGAAATGATTTCACCAACTTTGGAGGATACAAGCTTAAGAAAAGAGGGAAGTAGAATTCTTAACTTTGGAAACCTTAGCTCTAGAGAAGATGACATTACCTAGTTCCATAATAATCTATAATGAAATTTACACTCATAAATTGCAATTTTCTCACACCATATTCTTCATGTGTGACAAGATGATAAAATACCCAACAATTCTTTAGTTTATTAGTTGCAAAAATAACCTCTACCAATGGTACAACCCTATTAGGATTCATTCTTGAAGATATTTTCCACATTATATGATTGAAAATAGAATTTACAGTAATTTTATAACAAAATTATGTATTTTCATTTAATAAGACTCCTAATAGAATTTTAACAATATGTGCATGTTCAACACATTGTTGTATTATAAGGATCTATCATAAATTTTTATAAGTAGTGGCAATTAATTAGATGTTAGTTAGTTAGTGACATTTTCATCTTTTATCATCAGTATTATATAGAAAATCATTATAAATATTATCATTTTTTAGTTCAATATTAAAATTAAATCATGTGGTGTATTTGATTATGTGAGATCATCAATGAGAGGTTTTTTTAATTGTTGTAAAGTTTTGAGTTGAATGTGATGATTTAAAAGACATTCCGACCTCCAGAGAGTTGGCCTCTCAATTGGAGAGTAAGAACCTATGTTATTGTAGATAAGTATTTAATTTTTATTGCATGAGTATGTTGAAGTAAATATTGTTGTTTCATATTATTTTACCATATGTTATGTTAATTATTGTTGTGTTTGCATGTGAACTTCTTTAATTTTAAAATATTATAAGGAAAACATAGAAACAAAATAAGAGTGTTGAAATTTCAATTATTTCATTTGTTGTTTGTTCAAGAAAATACCAAAAAGGAATTTTTTAGTTAGTTGTGATTTTATCTTCAACCAACATTTGAATTGTTAGAGGTTTATTTTTCATCACTTTCATTTTTTAGTTATACTTTTGAATCCAACACAATAATTCCATTCCATAGTTAAATATTTTGAAATCAACATGAGTATTTATATTCCTAGGGTGTGTGCAAGAAGTTGAGTCCACTTTTTGGCCATGTAGTGGAAGTGTTTTCCCTGATTTTCAAAATTTGACACATTTGACCTTCAAATTTGAAGCACTTAGAGATGGAATCTTGAAAAAAGTCGCTAATCATAAAATGTAGTACTCAGAGTCTAGTTTCGAAATATGTAATTTATTTCAATACCCAAATAATACAAATTGATTTTCAATAGGCGTTTCTAAAAACCACTATTTAAAAGCCACTTTTTTTTACCATACCATGCATGTGTACGTCATCCATATTTTGACCTAAATAATCATATTTTTCTAAATCCTTTTGGGAATATATTTGTAACTCACTGAAGCACGCTTTCCATATTTTTTGTAATTCTTTATTGAATATTTTTTGTTAATTTTTTATTGGCCATATTTGGTGTTTTGAAAAATCGTCGTGTACGTCATGCATACGATGACCTAAACTGATCATTTTTTGATTTTTTTTAAATTGAAAAGAATTGTTTGAAGTACGCTTTTGTACAATTTTTTTTTCAAAATATTATGTTAATAAAAAGATTAAAATACTAAAAAACCTTGATAATTCAAGTATATGGACCTTTTTCATCAAAAAATAATTTTTTTAATCCAGTTATAAAAAAATTTACATATTTGGAATCTACACTATCTCATCTATAATGGGTTTTAATTTTGTCAAAAAATTCTACAAAAAACGTCTTCATATATATGCCCAAAGTCACTATTTTCTAGCTTTGTATAGGAACTGCTTCTTTGGGATTCCTTGCCAAACGTTTTGGAAAATCTTTGGTCTGTGATTTGTCTAAAGTTGGCATCACTCTTATACCTGATGGAATATAAAAACACTAATGAACTGAAAAATTACATAAGATAAGATGAATCTTTATGATGAATTCTGCTTGTCCCATCCTCCACCGAGACTTGTCACAGATCAACATGCATTCAACGATAATTAAAGATGAATGCCATCTCAACAATACTTGCAACGCATTATTGATAGCCCTGGACTTCACAAAATCTAGATTGCAGGCCATTCGTTGGGAGCTGCCATTGCAAGAAAAATGAAAAAAGAAGACATATGAAATATGCCTTTGAGGGAGCTTTGATACCATATGAAGACCATAAGTAGGAATCCATGGAGGAAAAAGGACACTATTTACAGTTAATTTTTTAAGAAAGTGATGCAGCAGCCATTCAACTCGACTAAAGAAAGAAGCCCCCCAGAATCATGCAAAAGCAGAGGAAGCCATTCTCGGGCTAGGGCACGGGTGCCCTAGCTCGACCATAGGCCCTAGAAAAACCAGACCCGCATAAAGAACACAGGCCCCAGAGAAAAAAACCAGACCCGTAGGTCCCAGGCTAAGCACAAGAGAAATCTATGAGAAGGAAAGGAGGTGTGGCCCTAAAATGAGCTCACGTAGGTTAGAGATAATAAAGGTATAGTAAAAAAGAAGATTCCCCCTAAAAAAATGAACTAGAAGCCCCCGAACTGTGCAAAAGCAGTGAAAGCCATTCACGGGCTAGGGCACGGGTTCCCTAGCTCAACCAACCAGGTTGCTGACCAACACCATTAGATTCTCAATGTCATACATTTGATATCAATTGTTACCTAATATCAAAGCAACGAAGATGATGAAGAGGAGTATGGAGCATGGAGATAGAGATGGCAGAAGGGTAGGGCGAAGGGGAAGTAACAGCGGTAGAAAAAGAGAAAGAGCTGGTGTTCGTCACAACTGCATCCATAGTCACAATCAACTGATGGATTGGCACTCAGAGGCACACCATCCAGTGGTAGGGGTTGAATCTGAGTCCTGGATCCCTCAATGGGTGTTCCAGAACAAGAAATGGGTTGATGTTTGCAAACCTAAAGGGGCTTCAAGACTCTCTGGAGAGAATGTCCCGAGGGTGTCTTATTCGGAGGACTTTGTTCATCTTTCTTCTGCACAAGGTCTGTTAGGTTTCCCTTCTTCTATCCCTCAAGCATGGCGAGGGTTTCCATTCTTCCCAGATAACGTTGCTCTCAAGAGGTTGGCCCCTCAAATCCCTTGTGCCAGGAGATCCTTGAGTGCTCATCTTCCACGTCAGGTGCCTCTTGCAAGAGATTTCAAAGGGATTATGCCTCTCCCAAAGGATGTTAAGATGATTGGTGGGAAGAAGCAGAATGTGACAGATTGGAGAAATCAAATAAATGATCACACTCCACAAACCCTAGGGAGAAGGGGGTTCTGGGATGGTGTTACAAAAAATGAAAAATCTCAAGCTCGGTTGGGAATAAACCCTAACATGATTCCTATCTTTCCCACAACAAGGGCAGGAAGACCCTTTAATCCCCCATTGCCGAAGAAAGTTTGGTCAGGACTACATTGGGATATTTTCAAGAGGAGAGAAAGAATCTTGAGAGCAGGGGAGGGAAAGAGCAATTTTCAGATCCAAAATATCAGATGGAAGGCCTTCCACAACAACAGACCGCTAAAAAGATTCTCAGAGCATAAATCTATAACAAATCAAAAACAAAGAGTAGATCTTATTTGGAAGTAGAAAGAGATCAAGACAGGTTTACAACCAAGGGAAATAGGGGTGAGATTTGTGCAAATAGAGAACTAGGGGGTTTAGGGAAAGATTTACAATCTAAAGCAAATGGAAAAACAAGGAGTAACTAGTAAGTCCTAGAATTATCAGATGGATCACTCATTGGGGAAGACACCCTTAGAGGCGCTGGAAACATCCATCACCCTCTCAGAGGAAACACTCAAAGAAAGGATGAAACGTCTTCAACAACACACCATCATTTGTAAGTTCTGGAACATTAACTTATCTTATCAGGATTTCTGTAATTGGACTTTGGAGAATTGGAGTGACATAACTCAAATAGAATTAATAGATTCATCATTAGGTTTCTTTATAGTCATTTTCAATTCCAAAGAAAATAGAGACAAATTCTTCAAAAGGAAATGTTGGTTTTATAAAAATGTTGGTCTTCATATGCAAGATTGGAGCCATAACTTCAATAGCAAAGCTCACAATATTAAATTTATCCCAATGTGGATCTCCTTACATAATTTACCATTAGAATACAGGGATGCAAATATTTTAGAGATTTTTGGAAACAAATTGGGAATTTTTTAAAAATACGTTTTAACCATGGAAAAACATTGTCCTAAAATGTGTATTCTTATGAATACTGAAAAAGAACTCCCCAAATCGATTAAAATTATCTCAAAGTTTGGGGTGTGGATTCAACAAATTACGTATGATCATTTGGAGTTGGACTTAACCTCCCCTTTAAAAGAAACAAACATAGTCTTCCATCCAGATGGGGGGTTGGTAAATATTGTGGGAGAGGACCCTTGTAGCAAGAATCCTACTAGGGATTCAGAGAAATGCGAAATGGGGATGCCCTGGAAGCTATCCACAATGAAAACTAACATTCTTTTCCCAGAAATCAGCAGCATTGGAGAGGTATGGGAAGAGAGTGAGGCTTCTGATGTCAAAGAATTTAGGGATAATGTCACTCTAATGTTGTGGACCCTTTTTTGGAGATGGATACATTTCTGCAACAAGATTCAAGGAAAGAAGCTCTTAACATTATGTAATAAAGGGCCTAACAAGAGTTACAATCACGGTTTTGAAATCTTTAGAGAAGTAAGGATGGTAAACTTTGAAGAGCTAAGCATAACATTAGAGGATGGCAAAGACAAAAGTTGGTTAGCCCTAAGCAATAAAAGAGGTCCATATCAGAGAAGAGGGGAAAGAAGTATTAAGGTGAATCTTCCCAGCACTTGATAAATTTTTAAGGATAAAGGCACACTAAGTGTTGGGAAAAATCTAATTAGTTTATCATCACTTGGAGGGAGAATGCTATTAAATCCCCAAAGCACAACTATTGGGGATTATGGATCAATCCAGAATAAACCATCCAACATCAGTCAGCGAGAAATGGAGATGTTAATTGAACAATGGCTAGAAGAAGTCCAAGAAAATATCATAATAGAGATAGCAAGTCAGGTTTTGAAAGAAAGAATGGGTCTGGAGGATTACTCAGATCATAAGCAGGAGTCCTCTAGGGCAGAAAAGAGGAGGATATCTGAGATTGTATTAGTAGAGAAAAATGAGGAAAGGGAGGTTGAAAAACAAGCATCTAATATAACATCATTTGAAAAAGTAGAGGAAAGATCTTCAAAGGAGGTTAGGAGCAAGGAGGATAAGGAAATTACAGCTACTAATCTAAGAGAGGTCGCTCTTTTTAACAGTGAATCTATATTAGGAAGCCAAGGAAAGGACGTGGTGGAGTTTGTTGAATCAGATTCAAGTCAAGACTGTGATGACATTTTACATGAAAGACTCATTGACATATTGAAAAAAGGGAAAAGACAATTTGTTACAAAGGGATCAGATGTTACTCAGAGTAAGGTTAGAGGGGAAAGTCTAAAGGTGTACCAACTGAACAGAGAAGATGATCAGCCACATTATGGAGAATCGGTAGCCTTAAGGGAAACCAGTGAAATGACCCCCCAAAAGCAAATTAGGAGTATGGGTATGAAAGACAAATTGGGTTTGAAAATGGGAAAAAACTCACATTTTGATTTGGTGAACACAAGCAGCCTCAATATCGAAAGCAGGAAATCAGCAAGACTAATGGAGAAAGAAATTGAATCAAGACCTCACTCGACACCTTTTAAAGACAACTATAAGAAGTTGAGTTCAAAAAAAATTGCAGGGTCAATAAGGGGGGGGGGTAAAGATAAGGAACCCAAATGGGACTATTATCCTTTTAAGGAGATCAATAATCAGAAGCCATCAAACCTAAAAGAGATGGGATTAGTGGATAACAACATTCTAGCGGAGGATGTCAAGGGGGGATTATTCCCACTTACTAATATAAATAGGAAAAATATTAATGGAAGGCTAGGGAAAGAGAATATGTTGATCAAAAATTCTGAGAAATTCCAAAGCCCACCTCTCTCACCTAGACTTAAGGCAGTATATGAGCTCTTTGGAATGGCAGAGAACAACATGGTTTCAGAAAAGGATAATGAGAAAGAGAAGAGCAAGCTTGATTTTATAGACAGACTTTTGGATCTAGATTACTTAGAGGAGGAGGAAAGGATTAAGGTATTGGAAGGATTGTCACTCTCAGAGGCTTTGGATAAGGAGAAGTCATGTTGCAATATGAATGGAGATAATCAACTAGAAGAATCGGAGATGCCTTCTCTATCTCCAAGTAAGTCTGAGGTGTTTAACTTTAACTTGGGGATTGAAAGATCAATATCAAATAAGATGCCTCCAGATTGTGGGGAAAAGTACAAGAAAGGAAAAGGACGTAAATCTTCAGCTTTTTTAAGGTTCAAAGAAGGGGAGGAATCTGATCAAACCAAAATCACAAACTATATGCATGTAGGGAAGGGGAAGTTCCTTCCCAAGGAGAAATGAAGGTCATATCGTGGAATGTTAGGGGCTTGAATGCTCCTAACAAGCAACGTTTGATCAAACGTTGCATCTTTTCCTTCAAAGCTGATATTGTCATGTTGCAAGAAACAAAAATTAGTGCTGATCAAATGGTAAAATTTAATAGAGCATTAGGAAGTTGGGATATGGAATTAGAAGAGGCTATTGGAACCTCAGGTGGGCTGGCAATTATGTGGAATCCACGAAGAGTTGATTTTAACAAATTGGAAGGAAGAACCAATTGGATTGGTGGAACTATAAAAAGTCTAAACTCTAACTTGAAGTTCTCTAATTTAAATGTTTATGGTCCAATCCCCGTAAAGAAGAAACTGGAAGTATGGGAAGAGATCAACAACAGATTTAGGATTTGGGTAGAAAAAAACTATATTATCGGAGGAGACTTTAATGCCATCGTTCATCTTTCAGAGAAAAGTGGGGGGTTACAAAGAGAATCTAAGCCTCAGTCAGACTTCAAAAACTGGGTGTTAAAAGAAAATCTCTTAGAAATTGAGTTGGAGAATGGAACCTTCACTTGGAATAATAGAAGAATGGGATTTGGTAACATAGCTGAAAAATTAGATAGGTTCTTTTATAAAGGAGATTTATCCACCTTCCCTTTTGATTTCAAAGCTTCCATTTCTCCAACATCAGGTTCAAATCATTATCCTATTTAGCTGGAAATTCTAGGCGAAAACAAATCGTTGCAATGCCCATTCAAATTTGAGAATATGTGGATGAAAGATGAGGAGTGTGTGAAACTTATTGAACAATGGTGGAAGGAATGTCATGTTGAAGGATCTAAACTTTTTTGCTTAATGACCAAATTGAAGAAAATTAAACAAAACCTTCTTTGTTGGAACAAAGATCACTTTAAAAACATTTTTGATTCTAAAATCACAATAGAGAAAAACATTAAAGACCTCAATGAACAAGTCATCCAACAAGGCATGAACTCAGAGTTTGTTTGCAAGGAAAAGGAGATCTTAAGGGAGTATGAAGACATTTTAGCCAAAGAAGAGATTTTTTGGAGGCAGAAATCAAGAGAGATTTGGCTGGAAGAAGGGGATAAGAACACAAAGTTCTTCCATAATAGTACAAAACAAAGGAGAAGCACTAATAGAATCCACAAAATCAATGATGATAGTGGGAAAACCTTAGAAGATCAATCTAAGATCCAAAAAGAGATAATTCAATTTTATTCAAATCTTCTTAACAATTATGAAGGTTCACATCTTGCAGCTCAACAAGAAATGTTGGTAGATATCCCTAGGCTGCTTTCAGAGGAAGATAATCAGATGTTGATGGCAAAATTTATGGAGGAAGAGATACAAAAAGCACTAAATCAGCTCCATCCTGACAAGGCCCCAGGCCCAAATGGATTCCCAGTAGGTTTTTTCCAGAAGTGCTGGCCAATTTTGGGTTCGGAAATGACTGAAGCATTAGAAGCAGCAAGATCATCAAGAAGATTTCTGAGAGAAATCAACAAAACTTTCATTGTTTTAATTCCTAAGAAAGAAAAAGCACAATGTCTAGATGAATTTACACCAATATCACTTTGCAACACAGTATATAAGGTCTTGTCAAAGACCCTTGCAAACAGATTGAAAAAGATATTGCCAAAAATTATAGGAAGAAGAGACAGGCTTTGTTCCGAGAAGATCCATCTTTGATGGAGTGATAATTGCTCAAGAAGCAATTCATTCTATTCAAAAAAATAAGTAGCCAAGTATGTTCATAAAACTTGACATCAAAAAGGCATATGATAAAGTAGACTGGAGATTTTTATCTAAATGCATGGAAGGTTTTGGGTTCTGCAAATCATGGATAAACCTGTTATTTTATTGCATTTCTACCTCTAAATTCTCCATCCTGATCAATGGGAATCCATGTGGTTTTTTCAAAAGTTTGAGAGGAATCAGGCAAGGAGACCCACTCTCCCCCTTCCTTTTTATCATCATGGCTGAAGCTCTTGGTAGGAAGTTATGCAGCCTTCAAAGATCTGGTTCTATCAAAGGAGTGGAGGTGACATCTTCAGCTCAGCCAATCATACATCAGTAGTTTGCAAATGATACAGTTCTTTTTGGGAAAGGTTGTAGAGGAGAGGCCTTACAAATGAAAAGGTTGCTATCAATATATGCTAAGGCTTCAGGACAAGTAGTCAATAAAGAGAAGTCACAAATTTTCTTCTTTCATGTCAAAACGCGAACCCAAAACCAAATATTAAGGTTATTAGGTTTTAAGGAAGGTAGACTTCCTTGCACTTACTTAGGGATACCAGTAGATAAATCCTTGAGATCTTCTTCAACCTGGAAACCAATCGAGGAAAAGATTGATAGGAGAATGGAGACATGGAAATCAAAGTGGTTATCTTGGGCAGGGAGAATTATATTGCTGAAAGCAACTCTATCAACCATTCCCATTTATCTAATGTCCTGCATTTCAATGCCAAGTAGAGTCTATATGGACTTGATGAAAAAGTTCAAAATTTTTTTCTGGCAAGGCACAGACACAAAAAAGAAGTTTGCACTGATTGCATGGGATAAGGTTTGCAATCCAATTGAGCACGGAGGCACGGGTATCAAAAATCAGTTATGGCAGAATAAGGTACTAGGGGCTAAGCTTTTTTGGAAAATTCACAAGGAACAACACCTCAAATGGGTTAGGATCATTAGAAGCAAATACCTCACAAACTTAAATAGTGAAGAGGCATTAAGAGTCACAAATTTTCCTAGGGGGTCCCGTATTTGGAACTTTATTGCAAAATCTAGTGATATTATACTTAACCATATTTCATGGAATGTAAAGGATGGGAAGAAAAAATTATTTTGGAATGACTCATGGGGAGGTTACCCCATTATCAACAATATGATGGACACAAACAAAATTAGCCAAATTTGTTCAGCCAAATGGGGAATTCATGTAAGTGACTACATTACATTATCAAACAATAACCAAGATTGCAAATGGGAGTGGAAACAATTTGAAGACCTTGATATACCATTGGTGGAGATCAATAACCTCAGACAAGTATTAAAGGACATATTTATTCTGTTCAAGCAGGGAGGGGACGAGATTATCTGGAATGGATCAAAATTAGGTTGGTATAATGTGAGGGATGGCTATAAAATAGCATCTGGGTAGCAAGAAAGAACCAAAACCCAGTTACCTATCCAATTATGTTGGAATAGAGTGTGCATGCCAAAGGCTGGCATCTTTACATGGGCGACATTGCAAGGTAAAATTTTGACAGCAGATTGGTTTAAAAGAATTGGATATCAGGGACCTTCAAGATGTTCACTATGTTACAATAGTGAGGAGAATGCCAACCATATGCTTCTAACATGCCCCTTTTCCCTTGAATGCTGGCGATGGATTTGTGCTAAACTTGGTTGGATATCAGCATTACCAAATGATATATTAACACTATTCAAATCTTGGCCAACTCTTTTTAGGGACAGCTTGTGTGGAAATTTATGGATCATTTCCCCTTCAATTATGATATGGGAACTATGGAAGGAGAGAAATAGGAGAGTATTCCAAGGGAAACCCATGGAGATAAAAATGATTATGAATAAGATTGAAGCTATCATTGTGGAAACAATGAACTCAAGAATTCATGCCCAAAGCAACAAATCAAAATTTTACACAGGCTGGGATAATAGTATGTTCAAGAACTAGTTTGGTCTAAAAATTCCTCAAGTTATTGGGAAAGGTTGTCAAGTTAGCAAACTAAATAGAGAAAATTGTAAATGGAGACCTCCAAATATTGGTTGGTTCAAACTGAATTTTGATGGAGCGTCCAGAGGGAATCTAGGTGCATCAGGAGTAGAAGGTGTGATTCACTCTTGACAGGGAAAAACTATTGCAAGATATTCAAAATCTTTGGAGATTGACACAAATAATGTGGCAGAATTTAAGGCTCTAGTGGCAGGGCTATCCCTTTGCATAGAATTGAATTTGGAAAAGGTAGAAATTGAAGGGGATTCGTCTTTTGTGGTAAATGCGATAAGAGCTAAGAAAGTGTTGAGCTGGAAATTACAATCTCTACTAGATTTAGCAATAAACGTGATGGATAAGTTTGAAAATGTAACGATTAACCATATTTACAGAGAAGGCAATTCAATGGCAGATGCATTAGCAAATATGGGAGCTGATGGAACGAATCTTAAACAATTAACTCCATGATGAGCAAGGATGGCTTTAAGGTTTCATGTTCAGATTTTGATTTTGTTCAGGATAGCTTTAAGGTTTCATGTTCTGATTTTGATCTTCTCATGGAAGCCATGATTCTGCTTGTTTTATCTTCTGTTGAGGCTTCAAGTCATGTAAATCCTTACTTTTTTAACTTTAATACAATCTCCTCGGCTTCAACCCCTTATTTATCAAAAAAAAAAAGTCACTATTTTCTTGTAACATTGCCAAGACCTTCAACTTGTAGGTCAAACCAGGTCCAGGGCCTAGGTTCAGGTCCCCAAGTTTTTTCGTGAACTGAAAAACAATGCAAAAGCCTGACCAAAAATTAAATTTTTTAAAAACGGGATCCTATTCTAAAACGAGATCCTGTTCTAAAATGGGACCCTGTTTCATAAAATATAATTTTTTTATACTTAAATGAAATAGGATCCTGTTTTGAAAACGAGATCCCGTTCTATAAAACGGGATCCCATTTTTTAATGGTCCATTTTAAAACAAGATCCCATTTTTTAAAAATCCGTTTTAAAACGGGATCTTGTTTTCGGCTCAGGACCCAAAACCTAAACGAGGTCCCATTTTTTTGAAGTCGATTTCAAGTTTTTATCTAAGGCAAAAAATTCCACGTTTCGTGGACTCATCTTCTTGCATTTACCCCCTAGTTAATTATTTAAATTCAATTGATTACATTAGCATGTATATATATTTCATTTTAAATAGAGTAGAATAAATCCTATAGAAGGGACCCCAACTACCCTTTTGTAGATAGCTTTTGGGCACCACTCAGGTTGACAAAGATGATTATCTATTAAAGTACAAGGTTCAATGACATTTCATCACTTTTTGGCACCATTGAAATGGATTATATTGCACATAGTGCCACAAGGGTCAAGGTTAGAAATTCTATTCTAGTATTATTTGGTAAAAAAATTATTTTACCTTCATGGTTAGAAAAAAAAATCCACACAACAATTTTGTAGCTAAACACCCCAAAATCAAAGAGTAATAATAGAACACCCCCACACTTAAGAAGTAACAACTAAAAAAATGGGGAATAACAACTGCACAACGAGGGGAAGTAGTTTTAGAAAAATAACATCAATCAACAAATTTCTAACCAAGAGCAACCTAAAAATTCTTATCGAACTCTAAAAATGAAGAAATAAGAGTACATTTCAAAAGGAAACATGGAGAATCATAGTGGACATGAAGAGAGAAGGGTGGATAAAACATTCACCTATATAATTAATTTGAACCTTGATGAAGATGCCCCATGAAAAATATTTCTCCCTCTATTCTACCTAACTTTTGAGGTATGGTCATAAAGGAGCCTAACTAATTTCTCTTCAAGTTTAAAGTCCTGTACCAAACCTATGACTATGAGCCAAATAATTAAAATTTGGGTATATTTCCTTCAACATTAAATGAATCAATAATAAAATGGTTTATGAGACTATGTGTTGGGTCCATTAGTTCATGGGAGGAAATGGAAACTATATTTTTGGAATACTAGGAGTACTTTTGAGTAATAGATAGAAATGGGGATCTTTTCTGGTTAAAGTAGAAAGAGGATGAAAGCATGTAAGATTATTTGGATCAATTCTTGTTTGTCTTGAAATGTTATGACAATGTCTTGAATCTTGAGCTTGTTGAAATAATATTTTTGAGGGGATTGGAAGAAGGAACAATATTTTCCATTGACCTTATGGAAAAAAGGGGTTTTGCTAAAATTGTCTCCAAGATATTTTTAAAATTATGAAAAATTATTTGTGAACTAGAGGGAGAGTCTGAAAATCTATCTTGCCAAAGGGTAAAAATGAAATAGGATAATTAATAGAGTAAACCATAGATATTAAAATTGATATCCTAGTATTATTGAACACCATACTAAATGGAATTCAAGATAATACTAAAAGTACATACTCCATTTATTACCCCAAACGTAGGAACAATCATATGATAAAAGAATGTACCTTGGATAAGATTGATATCTTAAAGGTCTATGATAAAAATCATACCCTAGATCAATGTGAGATCTTGTAATTGATTAAAAATACAAAGTAAAAGGCTTTGCTAGTTGAAGAGGAGTTAAATTATATGGACTAGTGCTAGGGTAGAAATTTTCCTTCTAACCACTCCTCAAACCAACCCTCATGGCATTCATAGGTGAATTAGAATAACACTTAAATTAAACAACATCATGGCCTAATCAATTAATTCCATAGCAATGAGGACCACAAGAATGGGCCAGTTAGTTGTGGCCTAACCAACTACAATAGCCATGGTACCCTTCAAGTTTAGTGCCACCTTGGAATCTGCCTTATAACCAATTTTACCAAGGTCCATGATGTGTGCAACACTAGCAACAAGATTTGTTGCTCCCTTTATAAAATTAAAAAATTCAATCTAAAATAGACATAGTGGCACAAACTGACCTTCCAAATCAGCTAGTGAAAAGTCCCAAAAATAATAGACTAGTAGCTCCTATATACTCCATTGAGCCAAAAAATATGGCTGGCATTAATGTTATATTTTGTTAGAGTATTTATCTCAAGTTAGAGAAGATGCTTCCTAAAACTTCACATTCAATTGTATTAGAGATAACATATAATGAAGATGACATAGTTCTATAAATAAGATGAAATCTACTAATATGTGACTTCAAAATTTTTCTAGTGATTCTCTATAGATATCTTTTGGAATTACAAAAAATAACTATTTTGGAGGTTCATCAAAACTAATATTTGGATCTAATCTAGAAAAAATCTTGGAGAATTATTGAAGTCATATTCTAGTGTTCTTCTAGAGCATCCATTTGGAAACTTATCAAAGATAGCTCCAGAAGTCCCTTCATATCACCCATTTGAAGAGTTTTTAAAATTGCATTTGATACTTATCAAGTGTACCCATCTAGAGACCATTCAAAGTTTCCCTCTAGATTTGTTGTAGGAAAATCCTCTAGAAATATATAATTAGGGTTGTCCCTTCAAGCTCCCACAAAAGAAAAATCTAGCATAACTAACAATATAAGATCTCTATTCATTCAAGAGTCAAGATCGAGACCTATTCCAAAGAATGACCCCTTTCATAAAGGATTATAAATAACAGCTCCAAATCCTCTTCAAATCCAACATGTTAGATACAAATGAAGCTCATTTAGAAGCTACACATAATGAACATTGAGGTTCCATTGCTGCAAGTTATCAAAGAAAATTTGAAGCTAAATCAATTGATTAAGTAGCTTTGTATCAAAATCCTTGGTAGGAAGAAAAATAGGCCAATACCATTCAAATGGATGGTCACATAGCTAACCTTTTGGTAAAACTTCTTAAAAAATATGGCAGTTTAGGAAGCCCTATAATTGTAGTATTAATTAGAGGTGTAGATATCTCCAATGTGTTATTTGACCTTAACACTTAATTACTATCTCCCACCCATTCTATCCTCAGACCACTTAGGATCCAAATAAATGTTAAAATCCTCTCCTTTCCTACACTCTATCCTTCCAATTCTAGGTTCATCATGCCATATCACTTTTTTAGTTTGGCACAAAGATCAATGCAAAAAATTTTGAGTAACAATTTTGTACATAGTCCCAAAATATTATAAAAGGAAAAATATAAGGATTCTTTTTTTCTCCCATTCTAATTCTTTTATAATCATCCCAGATTTAAAAATTAAAAAAATATTTTTTCAATGTAAAATATTTTTTTTTTCCAATTCTACCATTGATGAATAATCAAAATTATAACTTGAAAAAAATAAATAAAAAAATCAAAGAATACTCTTTTGATCCCAATATGAACAACATTATCTTCAACTAACTTTCACATTTCCTAGTTTCTTAATTTTTTTTTATAATTGCCAATAAAAATGGACATTTTAAAATTTTATAAAGAAGTGATTGACATGATAAATATACAATAAATTCAAACTATAATTGAATCCATAGGTAATTGTGATCCTAATAAAATGCTACTCCTAATGTGAGATGCTAGATAAAAACTAATAGTGCAATGTGAAGAAGTAACAAGATAAAAGGGCACCTCAATAAAATTAGCCTAAGAAAATGGTGAAACAAAGGAATAAGATAAAAACAAATGATGATTGAAATGTGTTATACCTTTCCTTTGCTGCTCTTTCCTTGGTTGGCCCTTTGATTCTTCAAGAATTGTGTGCTCCTTGGATGGAAATTAAGTTGAATGGATGCAAGATGAATTGATGCAATATGGATTGATGACGTAAGTGCTATGATGGATGAGAGCTTGAATGACAATTTTGCAAGAGTTTTGTTGCAAAAGGCTTGATCCCCAAAATGAGGGAAATGAGGGGATATTTATAAGCTAATTGGAATTCTCTAGAGAATTCAACGGTTGGGATTGATCCAACAAAGATCAAGATGAAGGGCTATGGTGAGTTGAGGACTCACAAGCCCTCACATCTTGACATGTGGAAGGTGAGATGTCTTAGGGTGGAGTGATGTGGAAATGAGGTGGAAGGGAAGTATATGAGGTGGATCTTGGGGGATGAGAAGATTCCTTGGAGGAATAAAAGTGAATTAAAAATTCACAATGATTAGAAGAATCTAGTGGATAAGAGAGGGTCTCCAAAAAGCTGGAGATTTGTCACATGTGGGTGATGTGACAAGTCAAGGTTCTAGAAGCCCTTGGCACATGTGAAGTGACAAGTTAAGGCTTCTAGAATCTTGCATGAGGGATGGGGAAGACCTTGGAAAGATAAAAGTGAATTAAAAATTCACATGGGGAAGAGAGGAACCTTGGGCAAATAAATGTGAATTAAAAATTCACATGGGGAAGAGAGTCCAGGCTAAAAATGGTAAGTGGGAAGGTTGACCATAAAAGGTAAGCCAAATGTGGCTAGTGATTCTGATTAAGGTTGTGCAAACACCTAATTAGGATAATTAATGAGAGATTAGAGGCAAGTGGGAGATTATGAAGGATGTGACACTTAATCAAGATTAAGTGGTGCACATCCTAATCACATATTAATTAATTTAATTTAGATTAAAAGATGGTTATGGAGAATGTGACAAGGAGAGAGAAAAAGAGGAATTAAAAATTGGTTTTAATCCAAATGGGTTAAAAGACTAAATTAAATAATTTGTCATATTTATTTAATTTAGAGAAGAAAGGGATAAGGTAAAGTATTTAATTTATTTAATTACATACTTTAGGAACCTTAGGCATAAAATGAAATAAATTATTTAATCATTAATAATGAAATAGATGAATAGAGTAGACGATTTTGATCATATGAAAGTGATCAAATTTTGGATGTCTACATTTTGCCCCTCTTCGAAGTACTGTTAGAATAACCGTGCTTCGAAGAAAAGAAAGTGAAAATGACTGTATAGAGGAATTAACCAGAGGATGATGCCCCAGTGTGGGGAGGAGGACTTAAGCTGTCAAAATTAGCGGGGAAATGGATGAAGATGCCCCAATGCTGGAAGGGGTTGACTATGTCCGATAAAATAGATAAATGGGAAGGGTATGCCCCCTCGAGAGGGCGACGGGGGAAAAGAGAGGGGTCCCAGGTGACTTCTCGATAGGAAGAAACGGATGGTATGGTTGGAAAGAGGGAAAAAAAAAAAATTAGGCAAGTGATGAAGGAGGAAGAGATGGGGGAAAGGATGAGAGATGAGAGGGGATATGAAAATGACAATGTAAAGTGATGAAACAAAAAAATAAAATGATGATAACCGATGGGAGGTAAAGGTGAGCACAAATGGACTCAAGGACAAATATGACGTTGCCCCATTCAAGCTACAAGCCAGGTTGGGCGGATGGTTGATGGAGCTTTGTTTGATAAGGACATGATATATCCCAAAACAACACAAGGATGGGGAATGACACATCCTGATGAGGATGAGGATGAGTGTTGTTGACGAGGGAATGAGACATCCCAAAACAACACAAGGATAGGGAAAGATACATCCGGATGAGGATGAGTGTTGCTGACGAGGGGAATGATACATCCCAGAACAACACAAGGATAGGGAAGGATACATCCCGATGAGAGTGTTGTTGATGAGGGAAGGATACATCCCAAAACAACACAAGGATAGGGAGGGATACATCCCAGAGATGATAATGATGATGATGATGAGGATGATTGGATCAAGGCTTGTAGCAAGGCTAAGACCAAGAGTGTGATTGGATTATGTGAATGGATGAGGATGGGGGAGATATGCAAGATGATGGAATGGAAAATGAAATGCAATCCTAATGCAATTTGCCATCCTTAGAGCACTAATTTTTGCTATAGCATAAGACACCGGGCGTCAGGGTATGTAAACCAAGATGAATTAGTGTCTAATGCATAAAAAAAACACAACAAACAAAAAGGCTATCCCAACACCCCAAAGTCATGATGACTTTGGTCAGGCCAGGTATTGGAATAACCACAAGCACAAAAGGATGCCCCAGCCTAACACAAGACCCCAGGGATCTTGGTAGGTACTACGTGGGACAACCAAGAAGACAAAAATAAAGAAATGAGCAAGATATGCCCCTATTTGGACTAGTCAAAGCACACCATGATATGATGGATCAAGGTGACCATGAAAAGTGATGATAGGGAGCTCAAACGATAAACAAAAGCCAAAAGCATCAAAAGATCATAATCAATTTCAAATGTCCTTTGCCATAGGATCAAGATGATGGATGGGGTTGATGAGGTCTGTTAGGAAGGATACATCCTATTGAGACCGATGAGGGATAGTAAATTAAAAGATTGACATGACGCAGGATACCAGGAACCAATTGGATCTTGTGATACAGATGACTATTTTTTTAAGCACCAGCTAGGGTAGGGACATACTTGATGACACGACAAGATAACAAGATGACAAGACAACAGGACTAACACACCCTAAAGACCTAGGGGCTCGAGGGTTGATCAAAGATCAACCTTGCCTACGTGAAAGCACAGAGCCCTCGCAGTTCAGGATAAAAGATCATGGATAAAAGCGGAAAGAGGACAAGGAAGACCTCGATGGATGAAAAAGACCAGATGGACAAAGGCCCAGGGGACCGACCAAATGATTGACCTTTCCTACGTGAAAGCACAGGGGAAAAGTAGTTTGACACAAGGCCAAAGACAGATGATGGAAGAGAACAAGATAGACAAAAGACAGAGCCTCGGGGGTGGATCAAATGACCGACCTTGCCTACGTGAAAGCACAGGGGCAACGTAGTTCGACACTAGGAAGACAACAGAGAAGGGATGATGAAATGACCATGATAAATGGAAAAAAGGATGGAGTGGATATGATGAGACAAGATAGACTTGCAGGATTGGATAGGATGATAGTTGATATGTGTAAGATATGTAGGATGTGAAGCTCAGGGATGGGATTGGTTACTTTTAGATCATTAGAATATGAATTCGAAAGGTGAGATGATGGATAGATGAGCGATGAAGATGTGAGAAAGATGTGGTAAATAGATAGGAGGGATGAATTACGATATGAATGGCATTGGGTTGCATGTGGGTAGCTGATAGCTAGATACAAATGACAAGGGATAATAGAGGGAAATGAATGGATGGATAAGAAGATGCTAGGATAGGTGGATAGATGAGATGAAGATTGAGAGGATATTGTAAAGATGTGAGAACTAGATAGGAATGATGATAGTGAGATAGCATGGCATTGGATTTCATGGGGGTAGCTGATAGCTAGATACCAATGACAAGGGATGATGAGATAGAACGAAATGGATGGATGGATAAAGATGGGGAGATAGAAAGATGCAAGGATAGGAAGATAAGGATTGGGAGATGGTAGGGATTATTGTATGGATAAATGGATGAGGGGGGGAAGGATGGGTAGGATGGGGAGATGGAGAGGATTCCCGGAGGAATGGATGTACGATGTCTCAAGGACTAAGACACAAAGAAGGAGATGCCCCCACTCTAGATGTCTCATGTGTAATGAGGCAAGAGGGAAGGAATATAAAAGGATGGGGAAATAAAGGAGCGAATGGATGTGGATTGTAGTAGGATGGGATTATAGGAAGATAAGGATTTGGTAGATGGAAGGGATGACTGGATGGACGATGTCACCAAGGACTCAATCATAAATAAGGAGATGCCCCCACTCTATATGTGTCATGTTTGACGAGGAAAGAGGGATAGGAAGATGTGTGGAAGGAATATGATAGTGTATGGATGGGGGGAATATATGCCAAGAGATGTCCAACACATGTATATAGGTTTGCCCCTATTTTTATCAAGATCACAAGGAAGATGGAGGGACTAGATAGGATGTGAAAGATGGTGGGTAAGATGTGGAAGATAGGTAGATGTAGGAGATGGAGGAAAGGAATGTGTAAGTGGATGTTGCCCCCAATCATGGAAGGAGACTAGATGGGGGATTTATGCATGATGCCTGTTTGACAGGTTTTCATCATGGTAATAATCCAGGGCGCTTGTTTGCCAAGTTTTCACCATTGGACGAATGATTTTTTCCTTTTTTTTTCTGTTTTTTTTTTCGCTGATTTTTTGGACTAGGATGTGAATGAAGATGGATAAAGATAGGGATATGGATATGTGGATTTTAGAGGACAGTTGATAAGGATAGGGATGAAGGACTCACGCATCAAGTTCCATATGAGGTAATAAGAGCCCATGTTTGAAGTGACTATTCGGATGTTGGTACAACCTTATTAGACTGGATGGTTTATGCAAGAGGATGGATTAAAGGAATTTGATGGGGGAGATAGAGAGGATAGTGGATGGGATGTTGGAAAGTGTATGGATGGAATGATGGAGTGGATGTGTGATGGGGGAAGGTGTTCAGGACCAACATTGGCACATGTGATGGTGGATGCGAAAAGATAGGTGGATGAATGGATGGAGAGTGTGGCGATAATGGAGGCATTGGGATAGTGAATTTTGGGATGTAGGGACCCAAAACAGATTTAGGAGATGGAGGAGTGAATGATTTTGTGGGGGAATAGCAACTTTGGATGTCATTATGGATTTTCATTTGAAGGTATGGCACCTTTTTTCTTTGGGATCCACATGGTTTTTATTTTTGCTTCAGTGGGCCTTTGTGGCCTTTTGGATTGATTGGGATTTTGGATTCGATTTTTTTGTTCTTCAACATGTCTTTTGAAGGGGACATGAGGAACTTTAGATTCATGTGGATGTTTGGATTTATGTATTGTTTCTTTGGCATCCAAAGTGATTTTAGTAGCAATGGGATGGGTATGAGGAGATGGATGATGTGGAGTGATGGAGGTAGGGTTATAGGGATTACATGTAGATGGAGAATGTGTAGGTATGTGCCTTTGTTGATCCTGATTAGGAGTTATGAAGGTAGGATTTTTATGCTGTGTATGAGGGAGAGGGGGTGGATGAATGAAAGGATGAATAGGATAATATGGAGGGGGTGATTTTGGGATATAAGGACCCAAAATAGACTATGTATATGGAGGATGTGTGGGATTTGATGGAGGGATATAAGAACCCATAGTAGATGGAGGATGAACAATGATGGAGGAGGGACATAAGGACCCAAAATGGATTTAGAGGATGAGGGAGGAAGATGGATGGTTGTTTTTAGGTAATATGATGGAGGAGGGGGGATGACGACATATGACTTGGTATTATGATGGAAAGTACCACTTGTGCCTTTAGAAGAGGATCATTTAGGATGTACGGAGGTTGTACCAACATATTTAGAGTGCGGGTTTTGGGAGGTATATCCAAGACCATGTGTACCTGGATGTTCTTTGACCTGAATGGGTTCTAAAATACCTTGCTCATGAAGGCCTAAACCTTTTCCTTGATAGTTCATGTTCTCGAGCATGTGATCTATGGTAGGATGCTTATTCTTTTGGAAACATGATGTGAGTGTGTGAGCAGGTGGAGGAGGAAAGGTGGTGCATAGATGTTGTTTTTCTTCTGCAAGAAGATCACCATGGACTCATGTAATGTTACCAAGGTGATACAAAAGTGGCATTGGGATGGTAAGACTAGATGGTGATGAAGGATCATGCGATGGAGATGAGGGGATAACAACATCAGGAGGAATGAGTGATAAGGGATCATGAGAGGAATTGGGGAGTACAATGGGATCTAGATTTATGGCAGTGGATGATAAGGGCTCATGAGATGGAGTGATTTGATCTTGAATGCAAAGGGGATCATGGGATGGAGTGGAGGAGATAGTGTGATCTTGAGATGAGGTGGATGGGAGGATAGGATCATGACTTGGTTGAGGATATGGATCATGAGATGAAATGGATGTAAGACTATGTTCTTGAGATGGAGTAGATGGGATGGAGTGATCTTGATTTGGAGGAGGGGATATGCTTGTATGCTTTGGATCAAGCTCTTGGAATGACTCATCTTGTGTGGGATGTATGATGATGGAAGAGTGTTGGTGGGACTCCTCAATTGGGGGAGATAGGAGGATGGAGGATTCATGAAGGTCATGGGATTGAAGTTTGTGAATATTAGGACTAGGAGGAGGGGATTGGATGTCTTCAATGGATTGAGTGGATCTAGTAGTAGGAGATGGGGATTCAATGGATTCGATGGGTTTGAGTGGCTCAATCGTTTGGACGGTGTCAGGAATGGTGATGGGAGGTATAGGTGTAGGATAGAGGAGGGTCTCCTCACTAGTGATAGTACATGATAGAGTGGGAGGGCATGGTGGCTCTTCTTGCATGAGTCCTTGGGAGACATTTGGAAGAGATGTAGGATTAGGTAGAGTGATGGGAATGGATGGAGGATCAAGGATGGATGAAGGATTAGGATTAGGGATTTGTGGATTAGGATTAGACGTGGGGATGTGATTGGATGGAGTACTAGGAGGAGATGGAGGATTATGATTAGATGTGTGGATGGGATTGGATGGAGGACTAAGAGAAGATGGAGGATTAGGATTAGGGATTTGTGGATTAGGATTGGATGTGGGGATGGGATTGGATGGAGGACTAGGAGGAGATGGAGGATTATGATTAGGGATTTGTGGATTAGGATTGGATGTGGGGATGCGATTGGATGGAGGACTAGGAGGAGATGGAGGATTATGATTAGGGATTTGTGGATTAGGATTGGATGTGGGGAGGGGATTGGATGGTGGAATAGGAGGAGAGGAAGGATTAGAATTAGATGAAGGGATGGGAATGGATGGAGGATTAGGATTAGGAATTGGAGGATTATATGAGTGGATGTGTGGATGAGGATTAGATATAGGACTAGGAGGAGATGGAGGATTAGGATTAGATGAGGAGATGGGATTGGATGGAGGAATAGGAGGAGATGAAGGATTAGAATTAGATGAAGGGATGGGAATGGATGGAGGACTAGGAGGAGATGGAGGATTAGGATTAGGAATTGGAGGATTATATGACTGGATATGTGGATGAGGATTAGATGTAGAACTAGGAGGAGATGAAGGATTGTGATTAGGATTAGATGTGGAGATGGGATTAGATGGATGACTAAGAGGAGATGGAGGATTAGGATTAGGGATTTGTGGATTAGGATTAGATGTGGAGATGGGATTGGATGTAGGACTAGGAGGATATGGAGGATTAGGATTAGGGATTTGTGGATTAGGATTGGATGTGGGGATAGGATTGGATGGAGGACTAGGAGGAGATGGAGGATTATGATTAGAGGAGTGGATAGGATTGGATGTAGGACTAGGAGGATATGGAGGATTAGGATTAGGATTGGATGTGGGGATGGGATTGGATGGAGGACTAGGAGGAGATGGAGGATTATGATTAGAGGAGTGGATGGGATTGGATGTAGAACTAGGAGGAGATGGAGGATTAGGATTAGATGTGGGTATGGGATTGGATGTAGGACTAGGAGTAGATGGAGGATTATGATTAGAGGAGTGGATGGGATTGGATGTAGGACTAGGAGGAGATGGAGGATTAAGATTAGGTGAGTGGATGGAACTAGATGGGGAACTAGGAGTGGTTGGAGGAGATGGAGGATTATGATTAGATGAAGGATTAAGATATAATGCGAGAAAAGGAGGAGTGATGTAGGAGGGTGTAGATGTTGGATTAGATTGGGATGGGGAGTGATAGTAGGAAGATGTAGATGAAGGATTAGATTGGGATGGGGAGTGATAGGAAGGTGTGGATGTTGGATTAGAATAGGAAGATTGAGGTGGTGAACCATCGTAGGAGGACATGTATGGTGGGTTGGCATAGGAGGATATGGATGGTAGATTAGGATGAGAGAATTGAGATGGTGGATGAGGATAGGAGGAATATTGGTATGGGGGATTGTGATAGGAATGTGTGAGTGTTGGATTGGGATGAGATGATTGGGATGTGGGATTAAGGTAGAGGTATTATAATTGTTCATGATGATAAGGATAAGAGGATGTGGATGTTGGATAGGAGAGAGGTTGAAAGGGGGGACATGATGAATATGTCGATGGTGAGGATGTTGGATATCCCTTGTCAAGGGTAGCATAAGGACCATTATTAAATGCGGATGAAGGCATGGTGGGATAGTTTGAAGAAGTAGTGGGATTTTGGAAGGCGGTTGGAGAGAGCTTGCTAGCAATGATAGCGTCAAGGGGATCTATATAATAATCTTCATGATCAACAAGATTTTCATTATCGTCGTCAACGGAGTTAGGATTCCCCTTGACTACTATTATTGGTTGTGTGAGAGGGGGATAAGGATTCATGATGGATATAGATTAGAAGGAAAGAATAGATGATGGATAGAAAACTAGGATGTATTGGAAGCTCATATGGGGATTGGATGAAAGCTTAGATTGGAATTGGATGATGGGTCAATTGATGATGTATCAATTATTTTGATGATTGGATAAAGATTGGTTGATGGATCAATTGATGATGTATCAATTTAATGATTTGGATAAAGATTGGATTGGATCAATTGATGATTTATCAATTAGATGCTTTGGATTTGGATTGATTTGATTGGATCAATTGATGATGTATCAATTGGATGATCTGGATAAAGATTGGATTGGTGATTGGATTTGATTGGATCAAATGATGATTTGGATTGATGATCGGATTGGATTGGATCAAATGATGATTTGGTTTGATGATTTGGACATCACCCTAAGTGACTTATGATGTTGGTTGATCGATTTGAGCTAGCTAAATCAATGATCATGACACCAAATCCGCCTTGAGATGGAAGGGGATTGATTTGGGCCAATGACGTTGACTTACAACACAAATCCACCTCAAGATAGAAGCGGATTGATTAGGTTGAAGACAAGGATTGATTATGTAGGATAATGATCAACTTAACGCCTTGGTCAATTCGGGAAAATAACTCCCAAAACAAGATTTGAGGGATTTTGTGTTGAGAGATGATGACGATGGATGCAAAGGGAAGACGTGTTGTTGAAGATGTTTAGGCTTTACGATAAGATGGGTATCCCAAATGGTGAAATGATCAATGTGAATTTGGTAAATGGACGTTTTGGAAACGTTAAACGGGGGCTTGGAATGGCTAAATGAAGGTTTGGATTGGTTAAATGAGTGTTTAGGATGATCAAATGGTCAAACGGAGGCTTTGGGGGTTCGAATGGAGGTTTAAAATACTCAAACGGGTGAAACTAGCCGTTCAACAGGGCATATCTGCACTTTTGCAGTAAAACTGCTGAAACAGTGGGGCAAGTTCGCCCCTCTGCAGAAAAAATGGTTGAAACAGTGGGGAAAATTTGCCCCTCTACAGTGGAAAAGGCTAAAACAGTGGGGTAAGTTCGCCCCTGTACAGTAAAACTACTGAAACAGTGGGGAAAGTTTGCTCCTCTGCAGTGGAAAAGGCTGAAATAGTGGGGCAAGTTCGCCCCTCTGCAGTAAAACTACTGAAACAGTGGGGCAAGTTTTCCCCTCTGTAGTGGAAAAGGTTGAAACAGTGGGGCAAGTTCGCCCCTCTGCAGTAAAACTGCTGAAACAGTGGGGCAAGTTCACCCCTATGCAGTGGAAAAGGCTGAAACAGTGGGGCAAGTTCGCCCCTCTGTAGTGGAAAATGCAACTTGGTTTGGATGAGGGATTTTGGCAAGGACTTAAGATGACTCAATGACAGTTTGACCTATCAAAATTCACTGATTCTTCATAGAAAGACACTTTGAACAAGCACAATCCTATGATTAGTGTTAAGGGGTATGGCTAGCAAAGGTCTTACTCTAGGATGAACAAAGTTTCTAAGAAGTCCTTGATATACACTCGGTACATGAGGCACAAACAGTGAACACCAGTCCGTCACAAGCATGAGTCGAAAACCCCAGTGAGATACTGAAAGGCTCGAACCAACTCTTCACGTCTATCTAGGTATCACCCTAGCTTCAACGCTTTACTAATTACGATGCAACTAGATTGAGGTACAACTTTGGCTCCCCCCCTTTATATATCCCACTGGTACGTGTGGTTGGGATCGTCCCTTGGGGTGATGAAATCTCCAAGTAGGTCCCTCTAAGAAGAAAACACTAACCATTTCCAACCACCCCTTTCGGATCCGCACAAAAATGCAAAGGGAGAGGATGAAAATGAATTAATATCCTTTTAGGGTAATACAAATAAAACAAACACAGCAAGCAACCAATATTACTTTCCCCTATTTATGCTAAATAAATAGATAAAATAGTAAGGAAAGATTTTCAAAGAATAAAACAAAGGCCCTGCAAGCAAATGTTGTTTATCTTTTGCCCTTTGTGATTTGCAGCAAAAAATGCAAGATATCAGCAAGAAATCTGTCTTCACTCACCAACAAACAAGATTAGAGGATTAGAACACAAAACAACAAAAGAAAGAGACAAAAACAAAGCTAAAATGCCACTTTTTTACCTTTTTGAACGTGTTGTTAAGGGCAAGTTCACCCCTCTGCAACATCTGGGAGGGCAAGTTCGCCCCTCTGTAGTGTCCAAGAGGGCAAGTTCACCTTTCTGCAGCATCCGGGAGGGCAAGTTCACCCTTTTGCAGCGTCCGAGAGGGCAAGTTCGCCCTTCTGTAGCGTCCGAGAGGGCAAGTTCGCCCTTCTGTAGCATCTAGGAGGGCAAGTTTTCCCTTTTGCAGCGTCCGGGAGGGCAAGTTCGCCCTTCTGCAGCGTCAGGGAGGGCAAGTTCGCCCCTCTGTGACTTGAATCTGCAAACAAGGTAAACAACAAAAAATGTAAAAGAAAGAGACCTCTTTGTGGGTCCCACCGGGCATGCCAGAAATGTGATCCTGATAAAATGGTACTCCTAATGTGAGATGCTAGATAAAAACTAATAGTGCAATGTGAAGAAGTAACAAGAAAAAAGGGCACCTCAATAAGATTAGCCTAAGAAAATGGTGAAACAAAGGAGTAAGATAAAAACAAATGATGATTGAAATGTGTTATACTTTTCCTTTGCTACTCCTTCCTTGGTTGGCCCTTTGATTCTTCAATAATTGTGTGCTCCTTGGATGGCAATGAAGTTGAATGGATGCAAGATGAATTGATGCAATATGGATTGATGATGTAAGTGCTATGATGGATGAGAGCTTGAATGACAATTTTGCAAGAGTTTTGTTGCAAAAGACTTGATCCCCAAAATGAGGGAAATGAGGGGATATTTATAGGCTAATTGGAATTCTCTAGAGAATTTAACGGTTGGGATTGATCCAACAAAGATCAAGATGAAGGGCTATGGTGAGTTGAGGACTCACAAGCCCTCACATCTTGACATGTGGAAGGTGAGATGTTTTAGGGTCGAGTGATGTGGAAATGAGGTGGAAGGGAAGTACATGAGGTGGATCTTGGGGGATGAGAAGATTCCTTGGAGGAATAAAAGTGAATTAAAAATTCACAATGATTAGCAGAATCTAGTGGATAAGAGAGGGTCTCCAAAAAGCTAGAGATTTGTCACATGTGGGTGATGTGACAAGTCCAAGGTTCTAGAAGCCCTTGACACATGTGAAGTGACAAGTCAAGGCTTCTAGAATCTTGCATGGGGGATGGGAAAGACCTTGGAAAGATAAAAGTGAATTAAAAATTCACATGGGGAAGAGAGGAACCTTGGGCAAATAAATGTGAATTAAAAATTCACATGGGGAAGAGAGTCCAAACTAAAAATGGTAAGTGGGAAGGTTGACTATAAAAGGTAAGCCAAATGTGGCTAATGATTCTGATTAAGGTTGTGCAAACACCTAATTATGATAATTAATGAGAGATTAGAGGCAAGTGGGAGATTATGGAGGATGTGACACTTAATCAAGATTAAGTGGTGCACATCCTAATCACAGATTAATTAATTTAATCTAGATTAAAAGATGGTTATGGAGAATGTAACAAGGAGAGAGAAAAAGAGGAATTAAAAATTGGTTTTAATCCAAATGGGTTAAAAGACTAAATTAAATAATTTGTCATATTTATTTAATTTAGAGAAGAAAGGGATAAGGTAAATTATTTAATTTATTTAATTACATACTTTAGGAACCTTAGGCATAAAATGAAATAAATTATTTAATCATTAATAATGAAATAGATGAATAGAGTAGACGATTTTGATCATATGAAAGTGATCAAATTTGGATGTCTACAGTAACCACTAGAGTGCGCATGAAAAATAATAATTTAAAAACCTCCCCCGGGCCAAAAAATGGAAATACCTTCACCTTTGGAGCTCAAACAATGATAAATTTATGCATGTCAATCCAAATGAAAATCCACTCACATAAAAATTCCCCCCTTTCCAATCCAAATCTAAGCCAAAACAATCTTCCAACAAAAAATTTCAATCATTTTCTATTTTTTTTTTGAGAGAGTGTTTTTGTAAATAAGGAATAACATCATAATTGAAGCCCTTTTCCTATTTGGACTCATTTTCCCTTTTCTATTTTTCTATTTTCCCCGTTTTCACCAATTAATATTTTCACATAAACTTAAATGCTTAATTAATTTCCTTATTTTCAAGGGTATTGAATAATTAACTTTACTTCTATGCAAAGGAATATTTTAACTATTTTAGATCATTCAAATATGATTTTCCAATACAATTGACTACCAATTCACTTTTTACTTTCCCAATTTCTCGATTCCCAATGAATCATACATCATTGACACGTAATGATCTATCCATTGAAATATAATCAAATGTAATGAGGAAATAAGAAATTACAACCAAAATTACATATTTATGGTTTAACACACAACATAAGTGGACTCTAGAATCACTAGTAGTTTGGATCTATATTTCCACAAGGTCTTACAAGACACATATCACACTTGATTCAAGTAAAATAGGGGTTTACAACCATACTGGGCCTAATGCAGCATCTTTGATATAACCACCATTGATAAAATAACATAGAATTTCATACATAGGTGGGAAAATAATCATATACCTACACACGCAAGTCATGCATCAAGCATACCTAAACCATACATAATAGTCAAAGTAAATCACAATCATCCAATGGAGTATAATATAACATACATGATATAATCATCACATATAGAATAACTCAATATTAATGTACATCATCCAATACGGTAATGTGATAACTAACAATAATCTATAATGCCAACACAATGATGTAACATCAACCCCAACGAAAGGAAGAATTTCTCCATAATTTTTTTTGTTATCATTATAAGAAGGAATACATGGAATTGAACTAAAAAATAAACATAAACTAGAGAAATCAGAATTTATTTCATAATTATCATGTCAAGATACATCTTACAAATAAAGGTTACTTCAAAACCAATAGAAGATTTCTGCCATTACGAAGTGCACATACCTTAAATGTTTTATGATCCAAGAAGGCTCCATGTCCATGGTTTTCTCTAGATTATGGTGGGGTGCAAAATGATCCCAACCAAAGTGGATATAAACCCTATCCACCCCTCCAAGTGTATTATGTGGCCTGTGGTGAGAGAGAGTTGTCATTTTAGACTCGTAAGAAATATATAGAATATCTTCCTAGTGACCAAATCTCAAGGTGTACCTGCCAGTGGTAGAATTAAGATACCATTTCCCATAGTAATAAGGTTACAAGGTGATTTATACGCTACCTACTTTATCTTGTTAGGAACTTTCATCCCTACAATCCATCTGATGGCTAAGAAAACAAGGTTACCCATCTCTGACATAGAATGCTCCTTGACTACTGTCCATCTCAAACAAGTACAACCCCTAGACACCTGTCAATCTCAAGCATTAAGGTACTTCTCCTTGACTACTGTCCATCTTGAGCAAGTACTAACCCTAGACACTTGTCAATCTCGAGCTTACAAGTTTTTCTCCTTGACTTCTATCTATCTCGAGCAAGTACTGCCCCTAGACACCTTTCAATCTTGAGCAAGAAAGTACCACTCCTTGACTTTTGTCCATCTCGAGCAAGTACTGCCCCTAGACACCTATCAATCTCAAGCAAAAAGGTACTACTCCTTAACTTCTCTTAGCACTATGACTGGAAGATATGTCCCTAATGCAATTAAGTAGGTTCCCAACTTAGTTGCAGCCATACATGACATTAATAGATATTTCCTATGGTAGCTGTGTGCATGCATTTCTTACTCCTAAATATGCAAACTAAACAATAATGCAAATAAAAGAACACAAGACCACCTCAATGATTAGCCTAAGTAAAGCACAAAAGAAAGATGAAAAGAAATGAAGTGATTATACCTTTGTGCTGACCTCCTTGGTTGGCCCTTGATTTAGATGGAAATATGTGCTCCTTGATGGCAAGGTGATGGAAAATGGATGGAAAATGATGTGAATGCAAGATGCGAGGGATAGGTGATGAGTAAAACCAAATGGATATGAGCTCTTGAATGCAAAGAAAATGCTTAATGGTTGCTTGAATGGCTTAGAATCATAATTTGGCTACTAAAATGCATGAAGTCTAGATCGTCTTTAATGAAAGAAGAGGGGCGTATTTAAAGAGGAAGTTGAATTATGTAGAGAATTCAACGGTCAGGATTGAGCCACCATGGCCAAGATGGAGGGCTATGGTGAGTTGAGGACTCACAAGCCCTCACATCTTGACATGTGGAGGGTGAGTTGTCCAAGGGGTGAGGTGAGATGGACAAGGTACAAATGATGTGGATGAAGGACAAGCACTTTGCAAGTACCTTGGGGGATGAGAGGATTTCCTCAAAAAGGAACCTCTTGTCCCCAAGTGAGAATGAAAGTGACATATGAGGAATTTTAGTATTTCTCAAAAAATATTCATGGAGAAGAAAGAATTGGTTGGAGAAATAAATGTGAATATTTAATTCACATGATTGGAGGGGATAAGGTGGTTGGGATAATAAATATAAATTTTAAATTCATATGATAAACACCCTATGGATAAGACAAGGTTCTTATGGAGGAGGCTAAAAAGTGCCTTGTGGATAAAACAAGGCCCTTATAATGGAAGGTTCTTGGCTTCCATGTGACTTGATGTGACCTTTTAATGATCACATGGAGAAGAGGAGATTCCTTGGAGGAATCGAAAGTGTATTTTAAATTCATGGGGAAGAGGAAGATTCTTAGAGGAATAAAGAGTGAATTTTAAATTCACATGGGAAAGAGAACCTATGCCAAATATGGAAGATGTGAAGGTTGACCAAAAAGGGGATATAAATGTAGCAAGGGGATTAGATTAGGATTGTGCAAATAAATGATTAAGCAAATTAATGGAGGATTAGAAGCAAGTGGGAAATGTAGGAGAATGTGACATTAATCTTTGATTAAGTGGTGCACATCTTAATGATGGATTAATTAAATTAACCAAGATTAGAAGAGGAGTTATGGAGGATGTGACAAGGAGAGAGAAAATGATGAATTTAAAATTGATTTAAATTCGAAAAAGAGGGAAATGACTAAATTAAATAATTGATATTTTTATTTAATTTAGAGAAGAAAGGATAAAGGATAAAGTATTTAATTGTTAAATTAAATACTTTAGGAACCTTAGGTATAAGGTGAAATATTAATTAAATAAATACATTAATTAATATTGATGTCATAGAGGCGCAAGGAGATAAATTTGGCCATATGGAAGTGGTCAAATTTGGATGTCTATATTTTTCCCCTCTTTAAAATATTGTTAGAATAATAGTGTTTCGAATATAAAAAATGTAGATGACTCTATAGAAGAAGCGACTGGAAAATGATGCCTTAGCATGGGAGAAATTATGTGAGTTTCCCAAATGAAAGGAAATGAAAAGATATGCCCCAATCTTGTAAGGAAATGACCATGGCGAAGGAATGGGTGAGAATGGTAGGGTACGCCCCCTCGAGAGGGCAATAGGGGGACTTCTCGATATGAAGAAACAAAGGGTACAACTGGAAAGAGCTCCAAAAATAGGGGGAAGGGAGCTGCCTCATGAAAGGGACAACATCAGAAAAACCAGCCTGAAAAAGGGCCAATGGGAAGAAAAAAGAGGGTGAACTTGCCCTAGGGTTAACCCAAGTTGGGTTCGCCTAAAAATAGGTTGAGGGGAGGAAACACACCAACACAGGGGAGGCCCCGCCCTGTGAGGTGTGGCCACACCCAGGCCAGGGCGGCCCTGCTTGGGCTAGGGCTTCCATGCCCCGGTGGGGGGTAGCCGTGCCCGGGCTAGGGTGGCCATGCCTCGGCGGGGGGTGGCCGTGCCCCATCGGGGGCGGCCCCGCTCCGACGGGGGCGGCTTCGCCTGGGCCGGGGCAACTGTGCCCCGACGAGGATGGCCCCGCCCCAACTAGGGTGGCCACGCCTAGGAAGGGGCGACCACACCCCGAAAATGGAGACAACGTTCGGGGAGGGGCGACCATGGCCGAAAAAGGGGCAGCCACGCCTAGGAGGAAGGGGATCGAAAGAAAGACAAGAAAAGAAAGGTAAAGGTAAGACAAAAAGAGGGAAGGGGATAGTGAGAAAGATAACCCAGGGCGAGAAAAGAATAGGATATGCAATGCAAGAAATGTCTGACATAATGTTGTTGCATGGGTGCAACGATTTGAGCAGTTGCAGGCGCGAGAGAGATGGTCCGAGGTATTGACGGTGATGATGGAGGCCATGATTGGAGCAGACCACCATGCGCTGGAGGTGGCAGGATTACGACATCTACTAGGATATCCCACGATGAGAGTGCATCAAGAATTGTTGACAATGCTCATAGAGCATTGGAGTTCAAAGACATCCACATTCCATCTACCGACATGGGACATGACAGTTACATTGGAGGACGTATGGCGGATTCTGAGGCTCCTTATAGCAGGGTGACTAGTGAGCGAGGTGAGGTCTACAAGGGAGGAGTTGGATCAGACCTTGGTTGTGTTGTTTGGATGCAAGGACCTTCCCATTGAGTAGCATGGGTTGGATGTGGATTGTTGTTTGGCAATGGGGGTACCAACACTACCACTATACTTGTGTGGTTTGATCAGTGGGTTACTATTATTGGACAAGAGTGGATGGTACTGCAGCCTATGATACATGGAGATTATTCGACATATTGTCGAGGGGAGGGAGGAGTAGTTTGTAAGGGGAACATACATATTAGCACAGTTATATCGGGACATGCACATGGTGAGCGTGCCAAAAATGTGTGCATGCGTTTCTTACTCCTAAATATGCAAAACTAAACAAAAATGCAAAGAAAAGAACACAAGACCACCTCAATGATTAGCCTAAGTAAAGCACAAAATAAATATGAAAAGAAATAAAGTGATTATACTTTTGTGCTGATTTCCTTGGTTGGCCCTTGATTTAGATGGAAATATGTGCTCCTTGATGGCAAGGTGATGGAAAATATATGGAAAATGATATCAATGCAAGATGAGAGGGATAGGTGATGAGTAAAACCAAATGGATATGACATCTTGAATGCAAAGAAAATGCTTAATGGCTACTTGAATGGCTTAGAATCATAAGCTAGCTACTAAAATGCATGAAGTCTAGATCCTCTTTAATGAAGGAAGAGGGGGGGTATTTATAAAGGAAGTTGAATTCTCTAGAGAATTCAAAGATCAAGATTGAGCCACCATGGCCAAGATGGAGGGCTATGGTGAGTTGAGGACTCACAAGCTCTCACATCTTGACATGTGAAGGGTGAGTTGTCCAAGGGGTGAGGTGAGATGGATAAGGTACAAATGATGTGGAGGAATGACAAGTACTTTTCAAGTACCTTGAGGGATGAGAGGATTTACTCAAAAAGGAACCTTTTGTCCCCAAGTGAGAATGAAAGTGACATATGAGGAATTTTAGTATTTCTCAAAAAATACTCATGGAGAAGAGAGAATTGGTTGGTGAAATAAATGTGAATATTTAATTCACATGATTGGAGGGGATAAGGTGGTTGGGACAATAAATATGAATTTTAAATTCATATGATAAACACCCTATGGATAAGACAAGGTTCTTATGAAGGAGGCTGAAAAGTGCCTTGTGGATAAAACATGACCCTTATAATGGAAGGTTCTTGGCTTCCATGTGACTTGATGTGACCTTTCAATGATCACATGGGGAAGAGGAGATTCTTTGGAGGAATCGAAAGTGTATTTTAAATTCATGGGGAAGAGGGAGATTCTTGGAGGAATAAAGAGTGAATTTGAAATTCACATGGGGAAGAGAACCTATGCCAAATATGAAAGATGTGAAGGTTGATAAAAAAGGGGATGCTAAATGTAGTAAGGGGATTAGATTAGGATTGTGCAAATACATGATTAACCAAATTAATGAGGGATTAGAAGCAAGTGGGAAATGTAGGAAGATGTGACATTAATCTTTGATTAAGTGGTGCACATCTTAATGATGAATTAATTAAATTAACCCAGATTAGAAGAGGGGTTATGGAGAATGTGACAAGGAGAGAGAAAATGATGAATTTAAAATTGATTTAAATGAAAAAAAGGGGGAAATAACTAAATTAAATAATTTATATGTTTATTTAATTTAAAGAAAAAAGGATAAAAGATAACATATTTAATTGTTAAATTAAATACTTTAGGAACTTTAGGCAGAAGGTGAAATATTAATTAAATAAATACATTAATTAATATTGATGTCATAGAGGCATAAGGAGACAAATTTGGCCATATGGACGTGGTCAAATTTGGATGTCTACAGTAGCATTACACACTCATAGAATCTTCTCGGTTGGAAGTAAGGTAGCTCTTCGCCCTATGATAGTTTTTGGTTGGTACCCTACTTTTATTTATTCCCTTAATATACGTTTCCAAAAAAGGACCTGCAGGCGACTTATTTTCTCATTTCATAACAAAATTTTGCTACTTGATCACATAAGATTGTTTTAGCAGCTAACAAGCATATCAAAAATTAACCAAGTGGTTAGCTATGATTGTCTTGGCTGCTGAAATTACATGGCAGAAATTAAACATGTGATTAACTATGGCTGTCCTAGCAACCAACAAAATATATCAGAATTTAAGATAGACCTAGCAACCAACAATGCATTACAGTGGTGTGCAGATTTAACATTTCTTTTTTGGGCAGGAGTGGTAGAATATAGGTATATAATTCGTAATTCATTGTCCAACAACACAACCTCACAATCTACCTATCCTTCCTTCTTCTTACATAAGAAATTATAGAAAAAGAGCAATTTAGAGGTGGAATTGATTTTATAGCTAGCAATTGTGGTGATTCGGTGAGACGCATTTATATCACTCCTTTCATGACTTCGGTTAAAGCTTCATGGTTTCTACACTAAATATTTATGCTATTTTATTTCAAACTTCTAATGCTAATAAATGTATGAATGGTTTTGGGCAGCAACCAATGACCCCTTTTTTTATGAATTTCTTGATTACAATTATGATAGTTGTTATGGTTAACCAAGTAAATACATAAATGTTTAAATGAGACTTTTTAATGAACTCTAACTGGTATGAAGAGTGTTCAAGAGTAGTTTTCTAACAATAAGGTTCCCAATAATGTGGTTGTGAGACCACCCATTCTCAAACTCATTTGTTCATGGCACCCATATTTAGGCAACATAGAACTAAGGTTAAAGAACCAAAGATTATGGCATAGATACCATTATCAAATTTAGTTACAACCAGGTTACAAATTTTAGGATTTGAAGAGTATGATTTACCCCTTGCAGTGTTGGAGCAAAGGTTTGATATGATGGTCAAAATAAGTTTCAAAGAGACTCTTGAAATTGGAGTTTTGAGATATCCTTTAATCTCTATTAACAATACAAGCTTCCCTCGACTTACATTGTACTCCAATATGAACAAAGAATGTACGAGAATGATTTAGAAAATAAGGAAAAATCTAATGCTTAGGCTGCAAGGTCAAAATTTCAAGGAATAACGCAAACTACAACCCTCAATTACAGAGTATCATTACTAACAGTAGAAAAGAGACAAATTTTTTAAGGAAAATGATCAAAGTTTTGAGTTTTTAGAAATCTTAAGACCATCCTTAGATTTTTTTTAAAAATGATTCAAGCCAAAATTAAGATTTTATTATGAATACTAAAATATAGACAATATCTACAGCTGGAGAAAGGGGTTTAGAACTTGAGATTGAAATGTCCAAGTGAGTGGTGTCTGAGGTAGCACTTAAAGAAACCCTAGTCACCACTGCCTTCCTAGATCTGCACTGCTAACCTTTCACCTTCTTTCTCTACCCCTAACAAGCTTCTAGCATCCATTTTCAAAGCCTCGAGGTGTTTTAAAGGTAGGCACATTTTTTTTCTTACATGTTTTGCAGACTAGGCGCCTTGCACTGGGGATCCATGCCCATTAATGGCACAACCTCCCCTCCTCCTCTCTTCCACGCATTCTCCCATACCCAATAAATTTCTCCTCTCTTGGTTTTGGGGTGGAAGTTGTGCCATAATGATGTTTCCTATTCGAATTCCCTCTATTCATTTTATTTTATTTTGCTTCTCTATTTCATTCATGAGAAATTTGATAAATGGACTTATTTAGTTGCTCCAAATTTATATGGTGCCTAGATAGTAACATAGTTTGGTTATTTAATTTGTTTTTATTTAATATACTTCGTGGACTTAAATTTTATGATTTATTATTTATTTATTTACTTATTCTAATATTTATTTATTATTATTATTAATATATATATATATATTTATCTATTACCATTACTTAATAAATTATAACATTATTCGATGCTCTTAATTGATCCAAATGAATTAAATTACTTGATGACTTCATCTAGCCTGAATGGATAGCTATGGCAATTTAATAGACGACTAAGGTCATAAGCTTAAATGAACTCCAAGTTGTCGAAAATTACTAGCAAGGTCTTGGCACTAGAATGACATTACCAATTGATTGTCTCTCATCGCACTGGACCACATAATCCACCTCATCATGCACACCGAGTACCTGCAACGAATGACAAACCTCGTGCAAATCCAACAACCAATTTATTAGTCTAAGTTAGGCTAAAAATTAAATGCATCAAAGTTAAAAATAACATAATAGGATTAATAATCACATTCATTAATGTTAATATTGAGTTTCACAGTCAACACACATACACCCATTTATATATATGTCTACATAATAAAATCCAAAAATCCACCCCTAGCCCAAATTACATCAGGGCTAGGGGTCATGAAAAAGATTTAGCAAGGTATCTAGGGGATATGAAATACTCCCTCCTTAGGATTAAGCTAGCTCGACTTAATTAAACAAGTATGGATATTCTACTTTTATTACATTTTCATCTTCCCAAGTAGCCCCTTGTTCCCCATATTGGTCCCATAGGACCTTAACTTGTTGGATAGTTCTATTGCGCAACTATAGGTTGCATCTGTCTATGATTGCGAGTGATTTGAGGTTGATATCTACAATGTCCTCCATATGTAGTGTCTGCCAATCAATTACATGTATGGGGTCAACAATATATTTCTTAAGCAGTGATACATGGAATACATTATGAATGTGAGAGAGATGACAAAAGAGCCAATTGGTAAGCTACATGGCTGATTTTCTCAAGGATTTCGAATGGCCCTATGTATAATGGAGCTAATTTAATGGCTTTTCCAAAATTTATTGAGATTTTGTGTGGTCTAACATGCAAGAACACCTTGTCACCTACTAAAAAATCCCTTAGTGTCTGCTTGGTATCCACATAACTTTGTTGACGATTTGAAGCCTCCTTCAATGCTTCCCTTATAATTTTCACTTGATTGTCATATTCTTAAAGAAGTTATGGCCCAATAGTTACACAACTTTTTAAACTATCCCATCCTATAGGAATTCTGCACTTTCTACCATACAAAGCTTTGAATGGGGCCATTTGGATGAAAGAATGGTATGAATTATTATATAAAAATTCTACTAACAATAGATACTCCTCCCACTTAGTGGGTTGATCCATGAAATACATTATGAGCATGTCTTCCATAACCTAGTTACTATTTCAGTTTGACCATCCATTTTAGGGTGGTAAGTAGTGCTAAAATTGAGTTTGATTCCTAATGTGGTCATAAGAGAGGTCCAAAACTTGGAAGTAAACAAATTATCTCTGTCAAAAATGATTAGCTCAGGCATCCCATGTAGTCTAATGACCTCCTTTATGAATATTTTTTCCAAAAGAGGGGCATCATCCTTCACATTGCCTGGTATGAAGTGTGCTACTTTGGTTAGCCTATCAACCACCACTAAAATACTGTCATGTTGACTCTGTGTTTTGGGCAATCCTATCACAAAATCCATGGAAATTACCATCCACTTATGATGTGGTAGGTCATGGTGATAGAGTGTTCTTGCAGGATGATAGTGTCTCGCTTTAACTTGCTGGCATTCAAGACACTGGTGACATAGCTAGCTATTTTGTTTTTAATTCCTGGCCAAAAGTAATGAGTTTTTAAGTCTACATACATTTTAGTCACCCCAGGATGTGCTTGATAAGGCACATTATGGCCTTCTGTGAGAATTTTCAATCTTAATCCTCCATCTTCAGGAACATAAATTCAGTTCAAATAACAAAGGACCCCATTATTTCCCACATGGTACTCAGTCAGACTAATCCTTTGCTGCACTTCTAACCTCATTTACTTACAAAAGGGGTTTCATTCCTACATTTGCTTGATATTTTTTGGAAATTCAACCTTTAGCTGAGAGATTGCAGCTACTTTAGCCCTTCTACCTAAGGCATCCACAACTCAGTTTTATTTTCCCTTAATGTATTAGATATCTATCTCATAGTTACTTCTGAGAATTACAACCACTTCTCCAACGTGCATTCAAATTGGGTTGGGTGAACAGATATTAGAGTCCTTTATGATTGGTATTCAACTTGAAGGGTCTTCCTACCAAATAGTATTTCCATACCTTCAAAGCATGCACGATTGCTGCTAGCTCCAAGTCATAGGTGGGGTAGTTGAGTTTGCGATCCTTCGGTTTCCTAGACTCAAAGGCAATCACTCATCCATTTTGCATTAGTACTCCACCTAACCCATCCAAAGATGCATCTGTCCATACTACAAATTCTTTTTCTGGATCAGGCACTTGCAAGATGGGTGTAGTGGTAAGAGCTTCCTTCACATTTTGAAAAGCACTGTCGCATTTTTTTGTCCATTCAAAATTCTTTCCCTTTCACTGAAGGGAGGTTATGGGGTTAGCTATTTTGGAGAATTTCTCTAGGAACCGTCGATAATATCCAATCAAACCCATAAAGATCCTTACTTCGGCCACATTCCTAGGAATAGGCCATTCTACAATGGCTTGTATCTTGGCTAGATCCATGACAATTCCTTGGGCTGATATAATATGTCCGAGATAATACACTTTAGGCTAAAATAAAGAACACTTGGACAATTTCCCATACAATTTATGATCTCTCAAACTTTGCAAAACTATTCTTAGATGCTCCTCATGCTCTTGCAGATTTTTAGAGTAGATTAGTATGTCATCCAAAAATACTAGCACAAATTTGTCCAAGTAGTCATCGAAAACATGGTTCATAAGACTCATGAAAGCAAAGGGGGTATTTGTTAGGCCAAAAGGCACCACCAAGAACTCATAATGGACATAAATGGTTCTAAATGTTGTCTTTGGAATATCTTCTTCCCTGATTCTTAACTGGTGATAACCTGGCCTTAAGTCTATTTTGGAAAAGATAGCAGCCCCCTTCATTTGATCAAAACAAGTCATCAATTCTAGGTATGGGGTATCTATTTTGAATGGTTACTATTGATGCCAAAAAATGACAAGGTAATAGCCCTTTGTGGGAAACTCAGTTAAAGGAGGGACCTATTGTGCTAAACTGAGTAACCTTCAGATTTTAAAGAAGCCGACTCTTCTATAACTAGGGTTTTAGAATGGGAAAAGGAAACAAATATAAAATAAAAGGATCTAACTAGGGTGATGCGCCAAGGTTTAGATGTAAGGAACGATAGATCTATGTTGTAGATGCGATCTAAGGGCCTGTTCAACAATCTACTATGTTCCAGAATGAAAGGAAATAAAGATAAAAGTCCCAATGATTCACTCAATGACATAAAATAATATTCATATGCATTTACTAAAAAGAGGAGTCAAAGACATGATCTAAACCAACCAAGTTGCATTAAATTTATAGAAGTTCTGCAAATCAAACATTTAACACCACAATGGCACAATAAAACTTTATCAAGAATCTTAAGAAAATAGAAAGGCCGAACAATGGCATAGTTTGCAAGTCTTTACAATAATCGAAAAGTGGTAAAGGCCTACCTAGTTCTTTTACCAATTTTTACTATCGAAATCTAAACTCCTGCTTTGATGGAAGAAGCAGTATTTATAATGAAAACCCATCTCGGTGGGCAAGTAACATAAAAGATTCTTTGATCATTAGTAATGATTTCCCTTTGCCGTTGCAACTGAAAATATTCGAGCCATGAACGAGGATGCCCTAGAGTTGGATGCATCCCCTGCGAATGATGGTAATGATCCCAATAGACCAGAGCGTTGACACATGTAATCCACTTATGGTGGCAGTTACAAAACATGGCAACTAGCGATAGGTTGTCGCCTTCTTGGTTTTCCCTCGTGATGGAGCCTTTAGAAGATCATGTAGTGGTTGGGGCTGATGTTTGTTCTCCCCCTTAAGCGATGAAAAACCTATGCTACAAAGACACGTGGAGGTATCCAAGCATACTGTGTTGAAGACGGGGTCTGCCAAGGAATGTGCGCAGGTTGATGCTACGTGGCATGTGGTCGGGGCCCAAAAGGAGAGTGATGCAAAGGGAGGCTGAAGATTGTGAACTGCTGACATGTGGAAGCACAAGGAAAGTTGTTCATAAGCGAGAGAAGAAAACCTTGCGAGGAGTGTTCAATGGACAAGTGGCGGTATTCACAATAAGCTTTTGTGAAAGGAGCCTGATATTTCTTTTTTAAGGGGAGAGCGTGGCCAGTACTTAAGCAAAATAAAATCACTCAAAGGGAGCTTGGGAATTTTATGTTTATAGCTTTTGGTGACTTATCAGGGGTGTTTCACGTGCGAAACGAGGAAATCAAATTTTTTTGGCTTCTAGACTAGAGACTTATCCATCGGGTGGCATGATTAGAGCTTAGAGAGGGTGGTCTGAAGAGGCAACCATTCATCCTTAGATGGAGTCAATATGTCATGCAAACTTTCTTGCGCTCCATGCAAATTGATAACTTCTTTGTAAGGAAGTGTTGGTAATATACCGGCCTAGGACTCAAGTTGAAAAAGAAGCTATGTGATTAGATGAGTGACACTCTCAATATCTCCTACAACAAGGGGTTGACTGAAACTCTGAAAGGTAGACACATCTTGTTGCTTCTCCTTGATCTTTGCTGCAATTTTCTCCACCATGGCCACTAAATCATCTTCAAGAAATGGAGATGGTAAGACCATTTGAGTCAGGTGATAGAATCTAGCCCGCATGCTATTCATGATCTGATCCAATTTGGTGGCACATTCATTGGCATGAAGGATAACTGCGTGGTAGTGGATGAACCGGTTACCTATTTTAGTAGCGACCCTTTAGTCCTTAATCCCTGCACCTACTAAGACTTTGTCTGGGACCTGATATAGTCCGTCCAATAATTTCCTAGCTTTTGGAACTCTTTCGGTGATGGACTGAGGGAATTGCCCGATCATCGCACAAACCTTTCTGCCCAAGACTATTGATTCCACCATAAATCAGAGCATTGGCTGTAGAGTTAGGTAGAAAGTCTTCACTCTTTCCCAATATGAGACATATAATTGCTGGGCTAACTGAAGAAGGTCTATTTGGTCAATAGGGGGTGAGGCGGAGTCCTTCAATAAGACAATCTCTGCATTCCTTTTCTCTATATGATGTGCTAGCTCCACAACCTTTTGGTTTGCCGAGGTGAGTTGTCCTTGCAACATTGGTGATTATGTGACCTAGCTAGCTTCGGCTCACTCCTTGTTTGCTGCTTCTTGCTCTAGGGAAGACCTTAGTTTTGTAATCTCATTCTCCAATTGGGCACGACAGATCTCAAAATACACATCTTTTTGTTGCATTTGGTGTTCTAGTTGAGAACGTTAGTGATGAAAATCCTCATCCTTTTGTCACACTTCTTACCCCAACTTTGCTAATTGGTCTTGATACTCTTGGTTCTTTTGCTGCAACTCAACGATCAAGTTAGGATCGAGGGATTGAAACTTCACAAGTTCTTCTCAGAGCTTTGCTTGTTCCATCTCTATTTGTGGGGATAAGCCCTTAAACTCAACCTCCCTAGCCTTTTCCTTGGCAAGCAAGACCTCGACTCTATCCTTGATTCTTTCCAACTCTTCTTCCCTTTTCTTTAGCTGGCGACTGGACTTAAGAAAGCTGGTGGTCACCACCTGCTGCGTTTCCTGCATGAGCTCCACCTTGTTTTGAGGTTGGTCTTTGCTTAAATTGAGCCCGATGGTATACATGTTATAATCATCTAGCTGCATTTCTTCTTGTGGCTTGCTGACAGTTGGGTACATAGTCGCAAAATGTAGCGACTGCTGAGCCTCATTAAAATTTCTTTGTACCCTTGGTTTCACCGGCTCTTAGAAATTTTATCCTTTTGCCTTTGGGGTCTGATTTCTCGTGCCTAGCTAGTTTTATCACCTTCTGATAAAAATTCAGAGGGTGATCTGATGAGTCTTCTTACAAAAGGTGCACTGAGAGGAAGGGAAAAAGGAAATGATTGTGTGGCGGTACCGAGAGACTTTTTATTTGGTACACTAACTGTTTGAGGCGAGAAAGGAGGGGTACTCCAATACTCTAATTGTGGACCAGTAGGAAGACTCAAAGGAAGCAGAGTCGTGATGGTTTCTATCTGCTGGGAAGAGTGGGTCAGCTTCGATATTGTGGTGGCAAGAGATGCATCGATAAAGGCAGTGAAGGTAGAGTGTGAGAGGCTTTGGGACATGGAATGGGCCAAGGCAAAAGGTGTGAGGTTCCATAGAGGAGTAAGGGTAAATAGATCCACCTAAGAGAATAGTGCAAAACCCCCCTTAGTCATTGAAACAAAGCCCGAAATGCATTGGTCAATGCATGAAACAAGAGGTGTTGTAGGCACAATAGGGGAAACTAAGGCTTGTGAAACCAGAGAAGAGGGAGCGAAATATACCTGTAGTGCAGATGACTACGATCCTTGGTCTGCTACTAGCTCTTTGCTTGCTTCAGGGGCCTGCAAACACTCTCTGAATGGTGCCTCGGTTCACTGCTGCTTCACTGACGACAAGCCGTCTACCACTATGGTTTCAAATTGTTGCGGTTGGGTTTCCTTGGTCCTTCTTGCTATCCAAGTGCGAGTTAGTGAAGACCTCACACACGATATGTTAACCCACACATTAGAGGAGACCCTACTGGGTTGCTTCACAACTTTTCCCTTTTGCTGCATCGAGGTGTCTTGTATCTCCATTTCTAGTTCCACTCCTTCATCTGACTGTGATTCAACTTCTTCTGAATTGGAGTCTTTTTCACCATTCTCATCAGAATCTAGATGCTCATTGTTCCATATTTTTTTCAAATTTTTCATCCATTTCCTCAGTATCATAAGGGGCCTCAGTGCATCGAGTCTCCTGATGATATATCCAAAAATCATTGACCTTCTCTTCCTTCTATCCATAGTTGTTTGTCAAATTTTTGCGAAGTGTAGTACCCATCTTTCTCATTTTATCATACTGCCCAGTCGGGTGGTAGAATCTAAGCCAGGGAGGCTGACCACCTTCAGTAGGGATATAAGCTAAGTCGACAATAAATTCATCTACATCTGACACCGAATTTCGACACTTCTCATAGTAAGGCTAGTGGTAGTGTGTTACTTTGACATATTTGTTTGGCAAGTCATCATCAGGGTTTTAATTCTATTTATCGCAAATCCATACCAACCCTAGATGAGCCAGCTTTGCTTCCTGTATTTTGTGAGCCTTTCTCTTAGCCATGACTATGGTTTTGAAACTCATCGGGCAGTTGAAAAATCCCTTCTTCTTTGCCTTTCCACCACAAAAGTTGGCATAGATAATTGATAGCTAACGAAATAATTCAAGTGCTAGTACCCAGTCTATAAGACATGCCAAAAGCCGGAATGGCTCTTCGGTGAAGCCACACAATCAGACGAACGTGAAATCTTCACCCAAAAACTAGTCACAATTTGGAGTGAAGTTCTGCATGAACTCAGTTTGGTCCCAATTGAACTGTAAGACAATGTTGTCTCCTCTTAAATCTTGCAAAATCAGATATAAGAAATAATCTGAAAAATGCATAATAATCAAATGTCATAGAGAGAAGAGGAGTCCATGTAGAGATTGGCTTCCTCCTTTGATTTTCATCAAAAATTGAGAGCCCTAGATGCTTCTGGAAGAAGTCGGGATTGTAATGCAAGAACATATGTGTGAGAAAGGATGAGAACCTGAACCTCCATTGAAGCTGGTATTATTCTATTTGGCTGAGCATCTCTTGCATGAGGAATTCAACAAAATCATACAAGGAAAGAGAATGTTGCTTGCATAATTGAAAACCTAAACCGAGTTGAAATTCTTGGACCTCCTTGTCGGTGTCTAGGCCACAAACAAACATCATCATCGAGAAAGCATCCTTTATATCATCCTTGAAGCCTTTATGCGTCACTGGGATCTGCATTGGCTTATTTTGAGCTTCTCTGAGGCTTTGAGTCTTCGTGTTATAAAAACTTAGCATAAGGTCTCTGGTCCTCCAATAGGTCTCTCCTTTTGCTAGAGTGAAGTTCTCCATTTGAGGCACTTTAGAGCTTTGTTCCAGGATACAAAGCATATTCCAGATTGCTTCCTTGCAGATAACCACACTCACCTCCCGACCCTCAATGGTGTTGGTATCCATGTTGAAGTGTTTGATGGCCTCGTCTAGCACTTTAGGGCAGTAGTGTACGAACGAGACCATATATTGTGGAAGCCCACTATACCAACATTTCTATGCCAAGGAATCTAGGTCGCTATTCCTTTCCATCCTTTCACAGGCCGCTTCCCTAAGTGATTTGGGATTTTTTGCAAGAATGGGGTCCTAAATATTTTCCTATTCTTCTTTAATTTGTTTCCTATCTTTACGAGGGCTCTTCTTCTTTGCAACCCACACATTTACCCATGTTGGCTTTTTCGACATTCCAGATGAAGAATAAGAGACATCCTCGAAGATGTAGGTGGCTAGTGCTACGCGCATGATATTAAATAAACTCTAGGCCCCTCCTTCTTGCATCTCTTCTTGAGAACTTTGAGTAGTTTCCATCCTTCTGCAAATCTTCTGCCCAAAAACTACACTGAAACGGTATGAATAGCACTCAAAACAAAACACAAAGCTCTGAATTCACAACTAGACAAACTTCAATTCACACTGGGGTAGTGATTTCTCCACAATTACCTCAGCATGCAACTTCTTTGCTAAAAATTGCACCACACCTTGTTCTTTTAACAATTCTATTTTTCTAAGTCTTTTTGCATGCTCAAGGAGTTTTATGCTCTATATGATTTTTTGCATGCGATACTTAGTTTTTCTTTGATTTCCTGCCTTCAACTGATAGACAACGGTTGCCTTTCTGCATTTAATTCGGCATGTACCGCCAACTCCTTTGTCCATGTGAAATGAACTACTTGCCCCCTTTGAAAATACAAGAATTCATAATTACGTTAGTGATAACGTCCCTTTAGTGCAATTTTTATGCGAACTTGAGCCGTTGGCTTCTTTCTTTTCACCATCTTGCATATCTTCGCCATTAATATCTCTGAAAACATAATTAGGCTGATACTGTAATGAGTACCTTAGAAATATTCATGCTTAACCTTGGAGCTTGAAACGACCTGTATCGTGACACCTAAGCATCTGTCCATATGAGCCATTGCCTGAGCTTGCCACCAATTTATATTAATTGATTATCGCTCCTTAATCCTGCACGCAACAATTTGTACCTACAGATGCAATCAGGTTGGAAAATTGAGCTGACCTTTTGGGTGGGATTTTTGAGCTAAACTCAATTACCATCATGTTTAGGATGCAGGCTACTTGAGATATTTCTATAAATGGGCCTTATCAAAAACATTGGGCAATTTAGATAGCATTATTGCTTAGGTAGCTGAGTAGGCTTTAAACTTGCATAGCGCTAGACATAGGTGTTTTGAGTAGAGGTTGACACAATGAATACTCCAATTGGGCTAGTGTGCAACAAGTCTCATATGACTTTTCTGGGAGAGATCTCCAATAGGTGTCTGAAACGTATTACCAAAAACAAACTCACTGACTTATTATAGCCATGAAATGGGTTTTGGGTAGAGATTACATTGAGTATGAAGATACATATCGAATGAACACCGATATATGCTCTCATTTTTTTGCCTCACTGCTCAACATTCAAGCTCCAAAAACCATGATACTTCGCCTGACGTTTCAAATTTTCCTGAAGAGGTACCTCAAAGGTCTTGGTGAAGTAGTATCCAATGCAATGTATGGCCTGGGCCTTCTAGTAGCGAGCCACTTGAGGAGGCATATTGAAGAAGATGCGGTGGTACCATGGGTGCCATTTCTGAGTGGGTTCTGACTCCATTCGCTTGTTGAGCACCATGACAGAGCCACCCATGCATGCCACTTTTTGCTACACTACTACAATGTAGTGCTATTGTATGACGTGGATTGGTACACCGACTTCAGGAACCTTGTGTTTCCTCTGCCGCTCATTCTGGGTGTTTGTATTGCTGCTTCAGGTCCCATTGCTACTGATAACCCTCTCATTGGCATTGAAAATGCTCCTACTGATGGAGAAAATGCTCACATCGGTGAAGAAAATTCTCACGCCGATGAAGACAATATTCATGTTCCTACGAATTGAAGATTAACACACCTTTTTCTCTTTTGTATATATATACCCGAAAGAGGGCTTGCATGTACATATATATAAGGAAGCCGCATATATAGTCATATTTTGAGCGCATGGCCACAAATCCATTTTGTCAATGTTTCTATCAATATATATATAACAAATATACTTACTTATCTTCAACCCTTTGCCTTCATTCTTGTGGTCTCTGCAACTTTTATTGAATTCTTCGGATATGGACTTAATTTTTGTAATATAGCCTTTCTCTCCTCTTGTAATAATGGGTCTCATGAATTTTTCTGCTTCCTGTAACTAGGAAAATGTTGGAAAGAACCGATCGAAAAAACACAAAAGGGAAAATAATTACATTGATCACATATTTACACCTGTATGCACTATCTGAAGCTTAATTGAGAAAATTTAAGTGAATTCCATGAATCAGAATTCCCAATGCTTCTTGTTCCATGTTTTCTAATTCGAATGCATTATTCTATTTGCATTGAATTATTTTGAAAGGGCCTTCCCATAGTTTGTCGAATTTTCCATGCTGGCCCGACTTTGCGACTCTTTCATTGAATTTTAGTACCAGGTCCTCTCATTTTAGACCTTGGTTTGAAGCTTTCTTGTCGAACCACCTTTTAACCACCTGCTGGAGGTTAGTCATGGTTATTAGGGCTTTCTCCCTTTTTTCTTGTACCTCCAACAATTCGACCAACCAAACTTCCATACCTCCGTTCTCTTCAATTTCTAGAGACTTGAATAGTTGTAACACAGGTATCTCTATAGAAATTGGTAACAACACCTCCTTCCTATATACTAGCTCATACAATGAAGTCTTCAAGGCTTGCTTAGGAGTTATGCAGTCGTCCCATAGCGCTGTTTAGAGATTCTTATGCCATTCCTTCTCATGATTGGATCTGATCCTATTAATGAGCTGGACTAGATTCTTGTTAGTTGATTCAGCTAGGCCATTTCCTTGCGGATAGTATTTTGAGGATGTTTTAAAAAATATGCCGTGTTCTAATGCAAACTAACATACCTTGGAGCCTAAGAAAATTTTGCATTTTTTGAGATGATAGTATTAGGCACACCGAATCTCGTTACCAGCCCTTTGAGAAAATCTACAATTTCTGCTCTTGTCACATTCTTTAGGGGTAGGGCTTCAGTCCATATTGTGAAGTAACTTCTGTGGCTGTTAGGATCCACTTGTGACTGATGCTGGAAGCAAGGTTGATCATCCTGATGAAATCTAGTCCCCATTGTGCAAATGGTTCATCCACTACTATCAGATTAAAAGGCATGGTAGAATTCTTTCTTCTTCCTATGTAGAATTGGCACTCCTTGCAAGATTTTATCATTTTGTAGGAATCGTTGAACAGTGTAGGCTAGAATTACCCGACACACAAAATTTTGATGGCAGTGGTCTTCATAGAGAAGTGTTTGCCCTCCAGGATGCTATGGAAGGAGTTGAGAATTTTCTTTGCTTGGTCCATGGTAACACATCGCAACAAGATGCTGTTGAAATTTCTTTTAAAAAGGATCCCTTCAATAAGTGAGTACCCACTATTTTGTAGCCAATAGAATCTTCTTCTTTGAGATAGAAGTCCTAATGGATACTTTCCTATGTGCATAAATCTTACCCTATCCATCAGCCAACAACCTTTAGGTTCAGGCTCATTTGTTAGGACTATCTCCGCTTGTTCTTCCTCAATTTCCATCTCTTCATTGTGTGCCAAATATTCACACAACCATCTTCCTTTGATAGTCTTTGTAGGCCTAACTTCAATGTCATATTCTAGGATCTTAGTGATCCAATTGGCCCTTTTGTTGATGATTTCTCCTTCCATGATGTACTCACACACACTGGAATGTGTGACATAAATGATTACCTTAGTGCAAGCTATAAGGTGTCAAAACTTCTTGAGTCCCTTTACAATTGTGAAAGCTTGTCTTTCAACAAAGTTATAGCTCATCTCGTACTCCTTCAAGGTTCGGGAATGGAATTCTATAGGGTGTTCTCCCTTTCCTTCATCATCCTTCTGAATTAGAAGAGTGGCGATGCTTGTCTTGCTGCTAAAAAAATACATTATGAAGTCTTTTGACAAGTCAAGATTTTCCAACATAGGAGCCGAAGAAATAGAATCCTTCACCTTCTCGAAGGCTTCCCTCACTTCTTTTGTCCATTTGAACAATTGGTATTTTTTTAGATTAGGGTGATTGGTCTAATTATTCCTGCAAAATCAAAAATAAACTTCCTTACAAAGTTAACCTTTCCCAAAAAAGATTATACCCCTTTCTTGTTTACCGGAAGAGGAAGCTCTTTGATTAATTTTACCCTTTCAGGATCAAAGCGATTCCTTCTTGGGACACTACATGCCCCAACAATTTTCCTTGCGGTACTCCAAAAACACATTTTTTTGGGTTCAGGGATTTCCTAAACTCTTGTAATTTTTTGAAAACCTTCTCTAGATGATCAAAATGGTCATCTTTAGATTTGGAAAATATGGTTAGATCATCTAAGTAGACGGGGATGATTTTTTTGATCAGTTCACTAAAGGCGATATCCATTGCCCGGTGGAAGGCAGCCCCTGCATTTGATAGGTTGAAAGGTATTTTGGCATATGCAAATGTTTCCTACTTGGTGGTGAACGTGGTCTTGTGTTGATCTTCCATTTTAACCCGAATATGATTGTAGCCCGAGAAACCATCTAATAGATAAAACATCTCTGAACCTGCCATAATCTGTAGGATTGATTCCATGGAAGGCAACGGGTAATGATCTTTCAATGATGCCCTGTTTAGGTCGCAAAAGTCAACACAGAGATGAATGTCTCCATTTTTCTTTTAGATTGGAATAAGGTTGGACACCGATGTGATGTGATTGATTGGAAAGACAATCTTGGACCGAATCAACTTTTCTAGCTCTTGTGCCATTAAGGCTTCAATCTTTGGATTGACAAGCCTCTATTTTTGTCGGATAGGTTTAACACTTTCTGTTAGTTTGATGGTGTGCTGGGTGATATTGAGATCATATCCCCTAAGGTCATCATATGACCAGGCTAGAACCCCTTCTTATTTTTTCGTAGAAGTGTATGAGCCTATCTTTATCATATTGCAGGACTTCTTTCCCAACCTTCAATTTTCTTTCGTTCCCAACCTCAAGGTCAGTGTAGTCTGCCTGGTTAGCTACAAATTTTATTTTATCATTTCTTGTGTAATCACAGTCAAACATATTTTCAAGGGTGACCAACCCTTTTGGAAGCTTATTTGATTTCAACTGGATGATTTTTCCTTCGTATGCTTCTTCAATTTTTGGCTAAAACTGATCAGCGAACTCTCTCGACTGTTGAATGAATAAGGCAATGTGTTCATCGCTTTCAAACACTTGCCAAATTTGATCATTTTTGGGAATTGAGAGTCAGACGATCACTCACACAAAGTGCACATTCTTAATTAAGTCGAAGATAGGATCAAATTGAGATCCTATCATGGCCATGCGATCCACATCTAAATTTTTCTCCCTTGGCACAACATGGATGTTAAAAGTTTTAAAACCTTCGATGAGGTCCCATACCCTATGCCTATAAGATCGCATACAATTTTTTTTGCAGCAGAGATGTTTATGATTTGGTTGATTACAAGTTCAAAATCTCTAAACACCATTATTTATTTGATACCCATGCATTCTGTGAGGCTTAGTCCTTGCACGAGACCCTCATATTCGGCTTCATTGTTTGAGAAAGAAAACTGGAAGTAGAGTGACCTGAAGATCTGCTCATTGGATGGAGATGTTAGGCGTATCCCAAAACTTGCGCCGACCTTGCATCTCAAACTGTCAAAGTGTAATGTCCAGAGCTATGAGGCTTGTTCGGTTGTGGAGTCCTTTAATACCCTAGGGAAGTCTTGATCTTCATCATGGATGACATAGGTACCCAAACCGATAGCATGATAATTGATGAAAGGATTGGTGCCCATATTTTCAATCAAGAAGATTTCTTCTCGATCGGTTCCATCTTCGATTGCCTGCTCGTGTTCTGACAACTTGCTACTATTGGCTTCTTCTTTGGTGACAAAGGTATTGGTGTCTTCAAAGTTGATCATGGCTTAATCAACTAGATGTTTTGCATGCAGAGGTTATGATATTATCTTCATTTTCGACCTGTGCTTAGTTATGAGAATTAGGTGGGACCAATCCAAAGAAATGTATCCACCTATCTTTGAAGTGAATTCCTGGGACAAGCAGAGGCCAAACATGGGAGGGACGTCAATGATCATTTGTAGCACTATGATGCTAGGACAGGAAAACAAAGTTAAGGGGAGATATTTAATGAGGCCTATAGTTTCAACCTTGTTCCCATCTAGCTGCATAAATCCTCTCTTTAAGGGCTCATAGCTAAGCCCCAAAGCTTTAGCTATCTGCTTGGGCATGACGCTAGTGCTAGTAGCAGAGTCGATCATGGAGTTTTCAATAGTTTCTTCCCCACAATGAGAGTCAAGAAAAAAGGTTTAGGCTTTGGTTTTTCTTCTTTGGCTTTGGGTGGAGCCTCCTGTGTAGTATTCACAAGAACTTTGGCTGGAGGTGATGATTCCGTTGCATTTTTGGGATTTTGTCCCATTGAATATTCAACCGTATCTTTCTACAGGGCCTTCTATAGTAATGACTTCTACTCTGGAATGGCTAAGATATCCCAGAGGGTTACATTAGCAGAAGATTTCTTCAATTGTTCCACCACGTTGAAGGGTGGCAGATGGATTTGGTGATGATAATCTCCTTGCGTAGCTACGGCTGTGGAGAGATTGTGGAAGGGCCAGAGGGTTGGTCCAAGATGTTTATGGGCTGTGGAGTGACCGGTTCACCTGTGAATCTCCTCTTCGATCGAGTATTGTAGTTGAACTGCACTTGTGGGGTCACCAATGTAGATGCTTCATAAGTGAAAATTGCTTCATCCCCTTACATCCATGAGAGGAGAGCATGGTCGGGAGTTATGTCATTTTCTGGCTCTAAGGACATTCCCTACATCTGTATGATGAGAACTGCATTCTCCACTTGGGGAGAGGCGTATGTATATCCCAAATTTGTCGCCACGCCTTGGCTATGCTGCTCCGTAACCTTTTGCTGCAAATTGCCACAAGGAAAATTTTGAGGCATATGAGCATTGCCACAAGGATAGCACCAGGGATTGAAATCTTCGACAAGCTTATTCTGCCCTACGGTCAGCTCTCTACTTGTACTAGTTTGAGCGGCCCCTAGTGGAGTTGGTACTAACAATATTTGGTTATTAGTTTGAGTCGGCGGAGTCGTTTGTGCCACTCCTTGATATTGGTTCTATTGGTAGGAGGGTCTGCCACTTTGATAGCCTTGGTAGGACAGTCTTAGAGGAGCAACCTAGTTACGCTTGATAGTGGTTACTTCATTTGTTAAGTTTCGTAACATTTCCCTTATGTTGCTCATCTCGTCCTTTGAGGCACTGGATGTAGAAGCAACATTTTGGGGTGCACTTGGATATGTATACATAGATGGGGGTGGAATGAGTGTGCTTGTAAATTGCATATCCTGGGTAGAAGCTGATATTTTGGGAAATATAGGCATAATGGGCCGAGGTGGAAACTTCCCGACATCAATTAGGTTGTTCTCCACCTTAACTACTATGTTGTATGCATCTAGTAATGTGGTTCCTTCGAGTGATTGGATCATCATGGAGATGTTAGTGTTGATGGACCTTAAGTAAAACATAAATGCTAACTCAGTCGATGGTCGAATGACATTCTGGATCCTCTGCCAAGTTGTATGGAATCAAGTGTTGAAATCGGTCATGGCTTCAGATGGGGCTCACTTGATTGTTGATAGCTGGTGATATAACAAAGACCTGTCTCCATTGTTAGAAATTATTTCATAAAAAGGATCCCCGAGATCATCCCAAGTACTGATAGTATTAGATGACAAAGTGCAATACCAATCTAGTGCTCTTCCCCGCAAAGAAGCAACAATCAATCTCAGTGCTATATTATGATCTGTAATTCCGTGTACTAGATACACATCCACAACATCTTGCAGATGTTCAGATAGTTTGCTCGAGCCATATCTAGTAAACTTTGGAATAGCTTTGAGAGCAGAGACCGAGATAAGGGCCCATACGACAGGTGCAATTGGGGCTACAAGGGGACTTTCGGCGTCCCAGGCCACATAATTTCAGTTTGCGATCAACATTATGGTTGGGATCTAAAAGCTCTACTGGGTGAGTTTGGGTAATGCACTGTTACTATTGGAGACACTAACAATCTAGTATTATTTGCGGTTCATGACCTAGTAACATGCCGATGACGTGTACACCCTTTTGATTTGGTATATTTAAGTGGTCCCATCGGGTGTGCTAGGAAAAAGAAAAAACTGTTGATGCCAAAAAATGACAAGGTAACAACCCTTTGTGGGAAACTTAGTTAAAGGGGGACCTATTGCGCTAAAATGAGTAACCTCTGGATTTTAAAGAAGCTGAATCTTCTATAACTAGGGTTTGAGAATGGGAAAATGAAGCAAATATAAAATAAAAGGATCTAACTAGGGTGATGCACCAAAGTTTAGATGTAAGGCACAATAGATATATCTTGTAGATGCAAGCTGAGGGTCCGTTCAACAATCTGTTGGCTTCCAGAATGAGAGGAAATAAAGATAAAAGTCCCAATGATTCACTCAATGAAATAAAACAATATTCATACACATTTACTGAAAAGAGGAGTCAAAGACATGATCTAAACCAACAAACTTGCATTAAATTTATAGAAGTTCTGCAAATAAAATATTTAGCACCATAATGGCACAGTAAAAATTTATCAAGAATATTAATAAAATAGAAAGGCCGAACAATGGCATAGTCTGCAAGTCTTTACAATAATCTAAAAGTGGTAAAGGCCTGCCTGGATCTTTTACCAATTTTTCTTATCAAAATCTGAACTCCTGCTTCGATGGAAGAAGCAGTATTTATAATGAAAACCCAACTCAGTGGGCAAGTAGCAAAAAATATTCTTTGATCATTAGCAATGATGCATTTAGAAATGATTTCCCTTTATCGTTGCAACCAAAAATATCCGAGCCATGAACGAGGACGCCCTATAGTCAGATGCATCCCTTGTGAATGATGGTAGTGATCCCAACAAACCAAAGCGTTGACACGTCCAATCCACTCATGGCGGTAGTTACACAACATTGCAGCTAGCGATACGTTGTTGCCTACTTGGTTTTCCCTTGCGATGGAACCTTTAGAAGATCACGTGGAATGTGGTCGGGGTCGATGTTCGTTCTCCCCCTTAAACGATGAAAAACCTATGCTGCAAAGACACGTGGACGTCTCCAAGCATCTATGTTGAAGGTGGGGTCCACCAAGGAATGTGCATGGACTGATGCTACGTGGCATGCGGTCGGGGCCCGAAAGGAGAGCGATGCAAAGGGAGGTTGAAGATTGCAAACTGCTGACACATGGAAGCACAACACAAGTTTTTCACAAGCGAGAGAAGGAAACCTTGTGAGGAGCGCTCCGCTGACAAGTGGCGGTATTTGCAATAAGCTTTTTGCTAAAGGAGCCCGATATTGCTTTTTTAAGGGGAGAGCATGGCTGATACTTAAGAAAAATAAAATCAACTGAAGGGAGCTTGGGAATTTTATGTTCATAGTTACCTTATTCAACATTTGGTAATCTATGCACAACCTCAATGTTCCATCCTTCTTCTTAATAAACAACATTGGAGCTCTCCAAGGGGACACACTAGGACGAAACAATCCTTTCTCCATTAGATATTTCAGCTACATCTTAAGATCTTATAATTCAATAATGTTCATTCTATAGGGAGCTTTTGAGATAGGCTTTGCCCCTGGAACTAGATTTATTGTGAAATCCATCCATCGCTTAGGAGGCAATCCTAGAAATTCCTTTGGAAAGAATTCATGATACTCCTGGAGGATGGGATGGTTTTCAATGCTAGGTGTGGGATTCTCATTACCCTCTTCTATCTTTACTAGATGAATTTTTCTTCCTTTTCTCACTGCCCTTTTTACTTGCATAGCTAAGATCGTTCTTACCACTATTGTCCTGCAGATTCCTTGAAGAACCACTAACCTCCCTTGGTCATCTAGACATTCAATCCTCTTGTTGTAGCAATCTAACTTGGATTTGTGCTTTTAGAACCAATCCATCCCAAGGATTAGGTCATAGGACCCTAACAAAGTGACACATAGATCCACCTTGGTACTTATAATCCCTAGGTCAATTTCAGCTCCATGCAGGAAATATTTGATCTTTTGTGTCTTACACGACCCAAACTCAACCTCCATCTCCTCTCGTCTAAGACTCTTATGATCAATTTTACATTTTTGAATTACATAAGAGGAAATAAAACTGTCCGTGGCTCCTAAATATGCCAAAACAGAAATAGGTTGGCTGAGAAGTGTACTTTGAAGTGAGTTATCAGAGAATCTAGTAGTGCCTGATTCACAGATAACCCCCCTACAAAACTTGTCAATTTCATAGGTCTATGTGTTTCTAGAACGCAAAACAAGGTGATTTTTAAATCACCCTCGATGCATAGTCCTTGTGATCGAATTGTTTTATTGAATGTCTCTCGATCATCATCTTTCAAAAATCTTTGAAACAAGTGTTTTCATTAACTCCCTTCTACCAAGAGTTAGTCATTTTTCTGATGGTTCATGAGCGTTGATTTTTTAGCACCCCTACACAATCCTTCACTCTAAGTTTTAACCTTGGGTGCAGGAGCGCTGATTTTTAGTGCTCCTATACCTAAGGTCCCTTATAAGGTGCAAAAGTGGTGGAAATCACCACTTCTGCACTGTTTCAACGCTCCTGCACGTAAGGTCCCTTCTAAGGTGCAAAAGTGGTGAAAATCACTGCTTCTGCACTTGTCTGTCAGTTTTCATTCTTGGTGCTCGAGCGGTGATTTTCACTGCTTTTGCACCTTTTTATGTCTTAACTTAAGTTTTAGTGGCACAATTAATGCATCGACTTAATTTTCTTTTTATCATTTATAAACAATTTTTAGGTCATTTTCACTTTGATGCATTTCATTCTCCTTCCTCCTTACGTGGTAGACATTCCAAATCTCTTGCATCCTGAGTTCGAGGATCTTTTTCAAGCATCACGTTAGGGTTTTCATCGCTATTTCTGCAAGGTATGTTATTTTTATCTTCATATCTTTCACCACTCCTCCTTTCATTTTTGATCTTCTTTATTTACTATTCATGTTGTTTAGGGTTTTTATAATCTTATCATTCGATTTCGAGATCTTCTAAGTCACCATCTATAATCATGTTTGCACCTTATTTTTCTGTTAGGCTTTTTTGCAATAGTGATGACGTGTTTTTAGGTGATCATATCCCCTGTGGTTCCCCTTTGCCTTATGATCTTTCTATTTTACCAAGTTGCTCAGTCCTAGGTCAAGCAGTGTAAGTTGTAATCTATGCATGAGTTTAATGAAAACTTCATCGAACCTAACATGAGCGAGTCTTGGTGTTTAAGCGGTGAAAATCACCTCCGAACACCAAGTTATCGCTAAATTGTAATGTCCAAACATTAAAATTGCCCGCCATCACACAAGATGGCAAACCATTATTATCAAGTGCTCAAGTGGTAAAATTCACTACCCAAGCACTAAACATACCTTATCACTTTTGGTGTTAGGGCGCTGAAAATCAACACTCTGAAACCAAACCTATGTCTTTCCACAATTTGGTGTCAAAGCACTGATTTTCAACGCCTTGACACCAAAAATATTTTCCCATGGTGTCAAAGCGCTGATTTTGAGCGCTTTGGCACCCAAGATGCAATACAAGGTGCAGGAGTGTTGATTTTCAATGCTCCTACACCAAAAACTGATTTTTCTTCTTGACACCCAAAAATGCCCCATTTATTACTCTGAACTCCGTTTTGCCACTTACACTCCATTTTCTATGCCTCATAGCCAAAATGTAGTTGCTCCAATTTTCCTTGCTTGCTTCACGCTTTCCAACATGGCAATTTTCTCCTAACACCCGTTGATCCACTATCCGTGGAGTTCATATCAAGTCCTCATCGGGTGATCCTCGAAGGTGATAATTCTCCAGTCTTGACATCTCTAAATGACAATCGAAGAACCCTCGTCATCTTCCAAGAAAGAAGGAAAGATGAAATACAAGTATTAGGGTGTCTTTCTACCAACTATGACGATCTCAAAGGTAGATGAAATTAAAGACATTGAGATTGGTCATCAGGACCTACAAGATTTTGTAAAGAGAATTCATAAAACACCATTAGAAGATAACCTGAGATCCATTGTTCATAGCAACTTGCATCTAGTGTCAACATTTTCGACTGCCACTTACAACACAAAGTTCATGCTCCAAGTTTCCTCTCATTACATTCGAGAAGATAAAAGTGTGAGAGATTCCGCGGGTCAAGTCAAGATGAGATTGGATCCTGAATTCTTTGACATTATTTTCAAAGTCCCACATATGGAACAATATGCACCGATCTCAATTCAACAAGCATAGGAGATTTTTGATAAAGATTCTAATAAAGCTAAAACATTGATTAACTCTTAATGGTTGAAAAATCCTAGGCACTCAATTTCTAGATGGCCTAAACGACTTCCTCGAAGTGACTTCAAAGAGGATGTCAGGGATATGATTACTCTTTTGAGCAGAGTGAAGGGCTTGCCTCAATCATTCCATTTTCAAGATTGGATGTATGAATACATCCACATAATTAGGAGAAAAAAAGCTCATATAGACTGGGGGACTTGGATCAGTGATGAAATTCATGAGTACCTGATCAATGTATCGACCACTTTGAATTTCTACATGACTTCCTATTTGGTGTACACAACTGTAGTTATGAGGCAAGTCCCAGGCTTGTCTACAAAGGGAAATAGACACTCTGTACATATGTATGATTATTATTATCAATTGAATCTAAGAGAAAAGTTCCATCATTTCAGAAGAGTTACAGATGCCTTCTTTGCACCCCTACTATTTACTTTTGATCTAACTTTGAGAAAGAAATGAGTATCGGATGAGGCTTACAAAGTTGTTAGCAAAGTTGGTTGTATCTTTTTACAATTCCCAACCTTTACTTACCTAAGAGTAGGTTTCTATACTGGGTGTCCTTACATGTTACCCAAGTATCCTTCAGATAAATGGATTTAATGGAAGTATGCAGACAACTTATTTCAATTCACAAGGAACGAATGAGAATTCATAAGCCTGGGTTTAGGTTTCCACTGATTATTGGGAGGTACACTATTAAAAGTGTACAAAAGGCTAAACCAGTCTATGGAGAAATGCAGGTAATGACTGTCAGGACTTACAAGCATAGAAATGACTTTGACTACCATGATTTTAAAAGGAAACTCAAGGCGGGTCACTAAAATGTCTATCATTTTGAAGACATATGGGCAGAATGTAGAGATAAAGATGACATTTGCATGATGGATTATTGCAAGTTAACCGTGGAGCAGATCGGGGATCTTGGTGTTGCCAACCTACCAAAGGATTTCAAAGATCCCGGCGACATCATGAACACTGCCTATGATGAAAATGAAATCTCTAAGATACCTTTGCCTCCCATCCAATGGTCTAAAAAGGAAAGTGTATCCATCAAGGAAAGGCTTGCCCCCATATTATCCAACATAGTGGAATGGTTGCACAAGCATGGTTTCCAGATAAATACTTTTAGGACAAAGTCAGAAGGAGTACCTAGAGCAGAAGCCAACCAACAATAGGAAATCTGCGTAAAAGACAAGCATCCAGCTACTCCCTCTTCTTCCCACAAAGGTCCTAAAATCAATCTCACTGTTGGCAAAAGGGATACACAGGCAGTTGAAGAAGAAAAGGCCACGGGATCCAAATCTACTCACTCAAAGGGGGAAGGACCTATTTATGAAGAACAAGAGTTTGAAGGTGAAGGAAATGAAAGCGAGGAATCTATTTCTAGAGAGGATTCAAAAGAAGAGGATTCTAAGGAAGAAGAATCTATAGATGAAGATGATTCTCCAAAAGATCAAGATTTTGAAGACGAGGGTGAACAAGAAGCTAAACAGGAAGGTGATAAAGAGGAATTCAGGCATGATGAAGAAAAAACCCTTTCTCCACATGATAATGTTGTTGAAGATCTACCCCAAACGTCATCACCCGTTACTTCAAATATTCCTTACACACCTCCTAATCCTAACACTCCTCCACCCCCTCTTCCTACTTTACCTCTTCCTACATCAACCATACATGCAACATCAACAATGTTTGCTACTTCCCTTGCAGCTTCGAATATTCAAGCTATAGATATTTTATCAAGCTCTCCATCATCTATTCCCAGTTTTTCATCTTCGTCTTATGACATCACTTTTGAATCTTAATTTAACAGGTTTATGAATGACTCTCTGCAAGGTCAACTTGATGTATAATATACAGGGGCAGTCATGACATACACTACCCCAATTGTCACCATACCATTCATTTCCATAGGAATGAATGGAACCAAGGAATTGACAATCAATCAGGAAGCATATACTTCCTCTCTTCCCCCTTGGTTGGTATCTCAAGTATGAAAGAGAAAGAAAGAAATGATCTCTCTTGAGGAGCTCGATCTTGAAGAGATAGCCCCTCCAAAATCCAAGGAGAAGAAAAAGGCCAAAGTACATTCAAGGCTTCATATTGAAAAATCTGGTCAAAAGTTTGTGAGATTGGCCTACCCCCGTAGGAAGAAGGCAATGTTGCAATGGAGGAATATACAATGACAAGAATCCAACTTGGCAAGGCAACAAATGAAAGTGCCAAGGCAGATGCTCAGGTACTCTTAGATGCACTGGAAGGAAGGCTTGACAAGATGGAGCAGGGCCAAAATGTGTACAAAGAGAAGGCCGAGCGCTATGAAGCTGTTTTGAGAAAATTAGTAGGCTCTTCAGGTAGTACACAATCTATGGCCATGATGAGCATTGAAGAACCTACAGTACTGAAAGCAGAAAATTTTGCCTCAAAAGGTAAAGTATTATATGATTTCATTGATGGAATGATACAACATGGTTCCCAGATTATAATTGCTGCAAATGAGAAGGCTAATCAGATAGGCACACTAAAACAAGAGCTTGATAAAGAAGAAAATGTACTTTCCCAAGAGCAACAAAAAATAGAAAAACACCTCTCATTTTGGGCACAAATGAAAGAGGTAAAGTTGAGTAAGTTGGTGAAAGTTGGGGTAATTCCCGACAAGAAAAAATACGTAGAAGTAAGAGAATCCTTCAAGCACCAAATAAAGGTAATCCAGTCTCTTATTAAAGATCTTCACCAATTACAGGAAGATGTCGAAGGACATCTTCCATCCTTGAAGAAGAAATTAAGGAATTGTTGGGTAAGCTCCTTGATGATGATCATATCTTCCTCCCGACCAGTGAAATTTCTAGGATCTAGAAGGAGGTCGTCATGGAGCAAGTAGAGGATGTAAATTTTTTGAAGACTTCCATGCACACAATTTGTGACTTACAAATTTCTTTGGATAATCTAAAGATGCATCTTGATAGATGCAAAAAGCTTCACTCATCTACCAAAAGATCAATTAACAGAGCCCACACCATTGTGGATTATACTATTGGTCTGAATGAGTTATTTGTACTGGAGACCAAGAAGAAATATGAATACTTCCACACCCAAAGCAAGGAACCTTGAAGGCTTCTTTTCTCTAGTGTTGAATATTTTTATGCTTTCACACATTTTGTAAATAATTTGCGACATCTTAAATGTCTTTTGAACAAATGTAATTACATGTAAAATCTAAGAAGTTTTCCACAAAATATGGACAACATTTTTTACTAAGTAAAAGTTAGGTTTTCCTAAATTATCTCACCTACTTTCCTATTTTTTCTCAACTAATTTCCTAGATTTACTCTTCCCTCTCTTTATAAATAGGAGGGATTTCTATTGTAATCTTTATCTTTTATCTCTAGCAAGGAATTGCTGCCCTTTTTGAAACAAATGTATGAAACTTTGTGAATCTACATCTGATTAATAAAGAAGGAAGTTGCATGCCAGACTTTGTGTTGGAATCAATTCTCTTATGGTTTGATCAAATTGGTGGTAATGAGTGTGTGAGATCTTAGAGCTTTGGATAAATCTGTGTAGACTTTGTGTTACACTCTTTATTCAAATTTGTGTTTATGATTGAATACTATTCTTGAATGATCTACAATAACTTGTGCTTGTAATTGTTTATGCTGCTCATGGAAATTCCATATTTGAGAAGACTTTGTGTTTCTAATACAAAAAACGTTACGTATCTCAAGGATCTATCAGCGAAATCTATAGAACAAATTTGTGCCTTCATGATCTTTTCTTTCTCATTTTATTGTTTATTATTACCATATCTGGTATCTCTACACTTTGCTTTGAAAAGATAGAGATATTGGCATTACCGCTTTGTTTTTAGTTTAAATTTATTTTGAATCAGAATAATCAACTGTGAAGCATTGTAAAATGTCTTCTCTGAAAAAAGAGAGAAGTATGAATGTAACATATCGTAATTACAATGTACATTTTATGAATATTAATTAGTTTTACTTAGCTTCTGTAAGCAGTAAGAAGGGAACATCCCCTTTCTGAGAGGAGAGATTACATCTCACACAGCTGTGGTTGAAATAAAGGTTATGTAATCTATTGAAAAGAGGATTACATAATTTTCACCCAACAATTTTTTGGTGACTCCACTAGGGAATGACACACGCAATTAAAGCCTCACACTTTGATTGAAGTGAAAAATCAATGGGTATTTTCCTACTCCCCGTTGCGGCTTTGGCAGAGAGTGACTGTAAGTGGGAATTTTGGAGATGCTTTCATGTTCTTGACTTATATGCACATCATGTTACCTATCTGGCTCCTCAATTCCTATGCCAGTATTGTGTTTAGTTCCTTGCTCCCTTTGCCTTATTAGATCCCCAAATTTCTACTCTTGGGATGCTATTTTTGCACGAAGAGAATTCAATTCCACCCGTAATTCTTCAGGTATGCTAGGAGGTGGAACACCCCTACTTTCTCATAACATTTTAGTGAGGCTAGGGCTTGTTCCCATCCTTAAATTTATCCTTATTGAATTAAATTGATTCTGTGAGATAAAAGAGAGTGTAATTTAAGTATTTTTATTATTTCGTTTTAACTCTTTCCTTTATCAAATTTAGAATTATGGAAAAATTCATACACAACATATGATTCTCAACATAAAGAAAAGAAAATCCATTCCCAATTCTCAAATACAACCTAACACATTATTTACAAATATATCTATATATCTTCATATTGTCATTAATACTTGGTAGTTTTTACATAAGTGAGACACTATTTATTTAGTACTAGTTCATCGTCTTGTACATAGATTTAGTTACAAATTAGGAGTCTACTCCTCTTCGGGTTCTTCCTCATTTGAGGTTCCCACAGTTACAAATATATTAGCATGGACACGGTTGTATTATGCAATTACTTCCTTAGAGAGGATTTGAGTATTGCATCCACAACCAAAAGGGAAGTCCCTAATAGCCGAGGGTTTGGTCGTTGGGCACCCCTTTGGTGGTTCATGACTATTGTCTAATTTGACCATTTGTTTTCCTTTCTGGATTTTCAGTCGCTTAATAGTCTCTGCCAATGGCTGTGTCGGACATGGTTTTGGTTTCAATGTTTGACCCTACTACAATTGGGGCTTTGGATCCTTCTGGTTCCTTTCGTCGGGGATGTTGTTTTCCTAAAACCTTCTACTTTCCTTTGCCTTTCTTTCCATGACCCATGACTACCAATACCAAACAGTCATACTAGTGCAACAAATGAGTGAGCACCTAGGTCCTAGAATTGAAAGCTAAGCTCTAATACCTATGTAACATCAACCCCAATGAAAGGAAGAATTTCTCCACAATTTTTTTTTTGTTATCATTATAAGACAGAATACATGAAGTTGAACTAACAAATAAACATAATCTAGAGAAATCAACATTTACTTCATAATCATCATGTCAAGATACATCTTACAAATAAAGCTTACTTCAAAACCAATGGAAGATTTCTGCCATTACAAAGTGCACATACCTTAAATGTTTTATGATCCAAGAAGGCTCCATGTCCATGATTTTATTTAGATTATGGTGGGGTGAAAAATGAAACCAACCAAAGTGGATTCAAACCCTATCCACCCCTCCAAGCAGATTATGTGGCTCATGGCGAGAGAGAATTGTCATTTTAGAACTGTGAGCAATATATAGAATATCTTCCTAGTGACCAAATCTCAAGGTGTACCTACCAGTGGTAGACTTAAGATACCATTTTCCATAGTTATAAGGTTACGAGATGATTTATATGTTACCTACTTGAGCTTGTTAGGAACTTTCTTCCTTGTAGTCCATCATACAACTAATCAAACAAGGTTGCCCATCTCTGATATAGAATGCTCCTTGACTACTGTCCATCTCAATAAAGTACAACCCCTAGAAACATATCAATCTCAAGCATTAAGGTACTGCTCCTTGAGTACTGCCCATCTTGAGAAAGTACTACCCCTAGACACCTGTCAATCTCGAGCTTACAAGTTTTTGCTCCTTGAGTTCTGTCCATCTCAAGCAAGTATTGGCCCTAGACACCTGTCAATCTCGAGCAAGAAGGTACTGCTCCTTGAATTCTATCCATATCGAGTAGGTACTACCCCTAGACACTTGTCAATCTCGAGCAAGAAGGTACTACTCCTTGACTTCTCTCAACACTATGACTGGAAGATATGTCCCTAATGCAATTAAGCAGGCTCCCAACTTAGTTGCAGCCATGAATGACATTAATAGATATTTCCTATGGTAGCATTACACGCTCATAAAATCTTCTCAGTTAGAATTAAGGTAGCTCTTTGCCCCATGATAGTTTGTGGCTGATACCCTACTTATATTTAATCCCTTAATATACGTTTCCAGCCAAGGACCTATAGGTGACTTATTTTCTCATTTCATAATAAAATTTTGCTACTTGATCACATAAGACTGTCTTAGCATCCAACAAGCATATCAAAAATTAACTAAGTGGTTAGCTATGACTCTCCTGGAAGCTGACAATGCATGGAAAAAATTAAACATGTGATTAACTATGGCTGTCCTAGCAACCAACAAAACATATCAGAATTTAAGATAGAACCAGTAGCCAACAATGCAATACAGTGGTGTGCAGATTTAACATTTCTTTTTTGAGTACGAGTGGTAGAATATAGATATATAATTCATAATTCATTGAGCAATAACATAACCTCACAATATACCTATCCTTCCTTCTTCTTGCATAAGAAATTACATAAAAAGAACAGTTTAGAGGTGGAATTGATTGTATAGCTAGCAGCTGTGGTGATTCAGTGAGCAACATCTGTATCACTCCTTCCGTGACTTCAGTTAAAGATTCATGGTTTCTACACTAAATATTTCTGTTATTTTATTTCAAACTTCTAATGCTAATAAATTTATGAATGGTTTTGGGCAGCAACCAATGGCCCCTTTTTTTTTATGAATTTCTTGATTACAATTATGATAGTTGTTATGGTTAACCAAGTAAAGCAATAAATGTTTAAATGATACTTTTTAATGAACTCTAATTGGTATGAAGAGTGTTCAAGAGTAGTTTTCTAACAATAAGGTTCCCAATAACATGGTCGTGAGACCACCCATTCTCAAACTCATTTGTTCATGGCACCTATATTTAGGCAACATAGAACTAAGGTTAAAGAACCAAAGATTGTGGCATAGACACCATTATCACATTTAGTTACAGCCAGGTTACAAATTTTGGGATTTGAAGAGTATGATTTACCCCTTGCAGTGCTGAAGCAAAGGTTTGATATGTTGGTCAAAATAAGTTTCAAAGAGACTCTTGAAATTGGAGTTTTGAGATATCCTTTAATCTCTATTAACAATACAAGCTTCCCTTGACTTACATTGTACTCCAATATGAATAGAGAATGTATGAGTATGGTCTAGAAAATAAGGCAAAATCTAATGCTTAGGCTGCAAGGTCAAAATTTCAAGGAATAACCCAAACTACAACCCTCAATTGCAAAGTATCATTACTAATAGTAGAAAAGACACAATTTTTAGGAAAATGATCAAGAATTATGAGTTTTTAGCAACCTTAAGACCATCCTTATATATATTTTTAAAATGATTCAAGCCAAAAGTAAGATTTTATTATGAATAATAAAATAAAGACAATATCTACAGCTAGAGAAAAGGGTTTAGAACCTGAGATTGAAATGTCCAAGTGAATGGTGTATGAGGTAGGACTGAAAGAAATCCTAGACACCACTGCCTTCCCAGCTCCGCACTTCTAACCTTTCACCTTCTTTCTCTGCCCCTAACAAGATTTTGGTGTCCATTTTCAAAGTCTCGAGGTGTTATAAAGGCATGCACATTTTTTTTCTTGCATGTTTTGCAGACTAGGCACCCTGCATTGGGGAGCCATGCCCATTAATGGCACGACCTCCCCTCCTCTCTTCCATGCTTGCTCCCATACCCAATAAATTTCTCCTATCTCCTGGGCATGGGGTGGAAGTTTCACCATAATGGTGTTTCCTATTCAAATGACCTTTATTCATTTTATTTTATTTTTCTTCTCTATTTCATTCACAAGAAATTTGATAAATGGACTTATTTAGTTGCTCCAAATTTATATGGTGCCTAGATAGTAATATAGTTTGGTTATTTAATTTGCTTTTATTTTATATACTTCATGGAATTACATTTTATGATTTATGATTTATTTATTTACTTATTCTAATCTTTATTTATTATTAATAATATATATATATATATATTTAATTTTGTTTATCTATTACCATTCCTTAATAAATTATAACATTATTCGATGCTCTTAATTGATCCAAATGAATCAAATTATTTGATGAATTCATCTAGCCCGAACTGATAGCTATGTCAATTTAATAGACGACTAAGGTCCCAGGCTTAAATGAATTGTAAGTTGTCAAAAATTACTAGCAAGGTCTTGGCACTAGAATTAAATTACCAATTGATTGTCTCTCATCCCATTGGACCACATAATCCACCTCATCATGTAGCTCGAGTACCTACAACCTATGACAAACCTTGCGAAAATCCAACAACCAATTTATTAGTTTAAGTTAGGCTAAAAATTCAATGCATCAAAGTTAAAATAACATAATAGGATTAATAATCACATTCATTAACATTAACATTGAGTTTCGCAGTCAACACACACACACACATTTATATATATGTCTACATAATAAAATCCAAAAAATCCACCTGTAGCCCAAATTACATCGAGGCTAGGGGTCATGCAAAATATTTAGCAAGGTATCTAGGGGATATGATAAATGATACTAACACCCATCTATGGACATGCATATATGTATATATCTACAAAGATAACGTAAATCATAAAGACCGTCAAATCTAAATGTGAGAGTATCACATTTATCACATAATATACAATCAAAATCTAGATACCAATACAAAATCATATCGATAAAACCTAGAAAAAAATTAAATTATAATGATCATCAGTGCTAAATTTATAGTCACAAAATAACCAAGTAGAAATGCTAGAGGCATCTCATATGTGAGGGGTGGAGGGAAGGGTTGAGATAACTAGTTTTATTTGGGGCACACATTTTTATTTCCCTTTTAGGTTATTAGAATAATTTTCCAATGGTTATTTTAATAAAAAATATTTAAGACAACTTGCAACCAAATTACAAGCAAATCTTAGGGTATCAAGGGGCATTAGGTTGTGGAAGTGTCATTTTCTTTAACTTAAGTTTTAATGGATCATTACTAGAGTTAATGCACACTTCCTTCACATCCAAGGAAAATTAACTAAGGTATGTGGTGCTTTGTCACTCAAAAAAATAGTTGAAATAAATTAATTATGGGGTTGTGCTGGAGAAAACATAGTTGTAGCTACTACTATGCCACAAAGGGGTCCTACTACTTTTTAATAACCATGATTTTCTCCTTTTATAATAAGAATTCTTCAGAAAGATTAATGGAAGGGGTTGTCCATGATAGAGGATATGTTTGTTCCACCAAATAGACGAAGTGGAAAAACTAAAACTGAGTTGCAGGGAATCTTCTCCTCTCCACTTTAACAGGTGACAAACACATTGCCAAGCCTTTCAAATAGAATGAAGGGGAAGAGAAGCCTTCAAAGAGAAAAATGAAGCATAAATAATTTTGTCTAATCAGCCCACTTGCTTCCATTTTCCCTTAACTAAAGCTTGATTAATCGAATATCGAATTAGGATCTTCCATGGTTCATCCCCTTTAGTAGCTCTAATAATCCATTTAGCAACCAAACAAATCCCCTGAGTTCTAGGGTCTATGAGGCCCAATCCTCCTTTATGTTTCAGATGAGTACAATATGACCATGAAGTGGATATATATCTTGGGTTACCATCCCAATTTTCCCATAGAAATCTGCATATAATTTCTTAGAAGGCATCCAACACGAAGAATAATAGATATGAAGCAAGGAAAATCTTGTTAACAACCTGAATTTTACCAGCCAAGGAAAGGAATTTATACCCCTAGTTAAAGAGTTTTTGCTTGTCTATCAAGAAACCAAATCCACATATCACAAAGAGAAACCCATAATTCCATGTCTTATTTGTTTCCACTCTTTGGGAATCCACTGAGGAATATCACCAACTTGAATCATTAAGAATTCTGAGCTAGTTTAGAACATCCAAAATTTTGTAATGTTGGAAATTTATGGGACTTCCATTCAATGAGTTGGTCATAATGGAATGAGGTTAAAAACCAGTTTACCCTTAGCAACAAACATAAAGTTTTTTGATCTTTGTGCAATCCTTGGTGCCGGTGGAGTTGTCTATGAATTTTTTTCCTCCGATTCAATGCAATTTTTTTAAGGACTAGTCACGGTTACCTTCATACCCCTTCTTGTTCTTTCCTCTAAAAAAATTATATTTGAAGCTGCTTCCTAATCTCTCCTTGAAGTCACGATTGAATTCTAAATGGAAGTGCAGGTTCGGTGAGAATTTTTGGTTAAAATTGTTTGCTCAAATTTGGAAATTTCAAGTTAATTCTAATGCTCAGTTAATTGTCTAGAAGATACGACACTTTAAATTTCGCATTGGGGATAGGCTAAAATGTATTATGATTTAGCCAACTAACTGTCCATTTTGTCACAGGCATGAAAATATGAAGCATATTGTTTTGAATTGCGAGTTGGTTAAAAGGCTATGGAATTCTGTGCAATGATTTTTTCTGCTATTTGCATGCATAAGTTAAGCTGAAAATAAGCTCTTCTTAGGGCTAGCCTTTATAATAATCGAATTGATTGTTATTATGGAAATATATGCAAAGCTATTTTTACTATCAATGATGTTCATCAGGAAGCTATATTTTTAAGGCTTTACTTTGATATATATTTTTTGTCTTGTTGCACTGTTTCCTTTGTTTCAAAATGATGCCGTGAAGAACCTTACTTTGAGTTATCAAATTGGACAAATCAAGCTGCAAGTTGGACAATTGCTAAGCAAAAAGGGAGTTTGTTTTGGTCAGAGTCTAAGTTCTATCTTTCAAGATATATAATGCTCTTGTATTTTGTCTTTTTTGTAATTTTCCAGCATATTGGAATGATTTAAGTTGCTGCTGTGCATATTTGTCTTGTTTTTTCAAGTTGTGGTAGTTTGTACAGTTCTCTATGGTGTAATGATTCCTCTTAGGTATAGTTTCTTTTGGTGGTTTTTTAACAACTTTTTTTTCTATGTAATGAATTTTCTCAATTAAAAAAAACCATGATTTCCTCCTTTTCCATATAGTTTAAAGGCATTAGAGCCTAAGTGGAAATGCAAAGTGACTATTGATGCTCCAAACATGGTGGGAAAGCTATTTAATACATAAAATAATGATGAGGTAGATGATAAAATCAATGAAATATTATTTTCTAATGACATTTCATTCCATGTGGCCCACTCTCACTACTGTATTTGACTCTAATTTTTGATGAAAGTTTGTTGGAATATCGATAATCTATTGTCGGAATATCGACGAATCAAAAAAATAATTTTCGTCACTAAATTTTTGTCACTTTCCCGACTAGCTTTAAAATGTCAAAATCATGACTCAGCATCGTCAGTTGCCGCCACAAAAAATGGGACCTAGTGTTCGTCGGAATTTCAACGAAACTTTCGTCGATCTAGTGACGAGAAGTAGCTAGAACACAAGTGGCATGCCTTTGCCAAAGCATCGGATCAACAACATAAGTTCATTGAAATTGCAATGAAATAGGCAAGTATTGCAAATATCGGTGAAAGATCAAGACTATTACAATGATTAAAATTTCCTAAGAAGATATATCGGGAGGACTGGCTTGTGGTCTCAACGATAAAGTTTCCTCGATGAGATACTCATCTTGTCTCATCAATGAAGCATGAGGTAAGCATATCGGCAAGACATATACCATCGGAGTAAGTTCTGAATGTCTACCCAACCCGCTATGTCACACCGATAATATTACATTGGTAGGAGTCTTGGTGACATACTTGAGATCGAAAGAAAAATGACAAAAGTTCGTCGAAATTGCGACGAAATAGGCAAGTCATTATGATGAAAGTTTCGTCAGATGTATTGCAAATTCATTAGACGCTTTTGGAGGTTCGTCGAAAGTTCGACGAAATAATGCAATTTTGTTTAAAAAAAACTATTCGTTCAAATGTAGGCATATCAGTGAAAGATCAAGACTATTACAACGATCAAAATTTCTTGAGAAAATATATCGGGAGGACTGGCCTGTGGTTTCAGCGATGAAGTTTCATCGGTGAGATACTCATCTTCTCTCATCGATGAAGCACGAGGGAAGCATATCGGTAAGACATATACCATCAGAGTAAGTTCTCAATGTCTACTCGACCCGCTATGTCACGCCGATAATATTACATTGGCAGAGTCTTGGCGACATACTTGATATTGAAAGAATAATCATCGAGAAAACTGTAGAATATCCTAGTGATACATGATCTCTTGCCGATGAAGATATAAATGGATTGAAATAATTATTGGGGTGGGCGATATTTGATGTATAAGACATTATGAAAGGACACGTAATGATGTTTTCATCAAAAAGACTCAGATGCATGCATGAAGTTCGATGAAGTTAATGAAGATATATGAATTTGTGGCTCAGTCTTTGGTATCAGCTGCTTGTGGAATTATACAATTATTTTATTATCCCCATTTTGATGTTTTTCTATTGTTCAAATTGGTATATCAAGTATATATTAGTTTGTCGATACACATGTGCTATATTTGTGTGATGTGATCGTTTGGTTCTTTCAAGTAAAGATTAAATCCTTATAATCAATCATAGTAACTGGAAAGTATTAATTGGATCAGTAAGAAGAATCAAATAATTAGGGTTGGGCATTATGTAAACCACTACTATCACAGCTATTGAAACATGCTCAGGTACTAGGTCCTCTCCCCTAGATTAAATTAAGGAAAAAATTATTGTAAACATAATATGTATAGAAGAATACGAATGTAAAGGAAAATGGATATTAGCAAAACATAAATGTAAATAAAAGTAGTGTGAGAAGAAAATGAATCTAAATTGGTCTTGAACAAATAAACTGACCTTGTACTCATTTCCATTGTCAATCTTGAAGGTTACTTTGATGCCTTTTGTAGAAACTCTTTGTCCACGAGGCAAGAGAAGGCGGGAAAACCAAGTGTATATTGATGACTTCCTGACAATCAAAAATAAATAAACAACCAGTCAACCCTATAAGAACAGAATAATCTTATGAATTGATTTTATTTTTTTTATTGGCTAATGGATAGTGGACCTAGTTCTCTTGAATTGAGATACTACTAAGATGTGTTGACTGGTGATTTTAGACTACTGATATTCTGCTTCAATCTCTATAAGTTACTTTTGTCTTAAATATATTCAAGATAACTCTGCAAAAAAATTCCCTAATCTCTTAGAAATTATGCAGATTATTTTGTTAATGCTTCTCCATTTTGATATTTTATTTCAAAAATTCATAGAAAGATATGTAATGCCATATTTGAAACTTACATATTTTAATTTTACTAGTTCTGTAATTATAGGATATGATTCCAACAATTGTGAAATACATTGGCAATATGCTGGATGAATGAAGTAAACTATGGAATTGACAGGTGTAAAGCCAAATTCCTTAACCCTTGCTAGCATCCTTCTTGCCTGTTCTAAAACATGTGCTTTGGAACAAGGCATGCAAATCCATCTAAGTATAATGAAAAGGAGATTTTTGTCAGATATTATATTACAGTAAGTTGAATGAATGTAAGTAGAGAAATTTTTGCATACCTACAGATGGTACAAAATTTTATGGTTAAGTGGAAGCCTCCCATCAACAACAAGATCCAAATATCCGTGTATCTATCTCAATTGAGCCTCTAAAGCCTTTAGAACTATCTAATTTTCCACTAACCTGTTATGCACAAAAGTCAAATTTTAGAGTTATGTCACCACTAAAAAAAAAAAGAAATAGAGCTTTGAAACCAAATCCACATACAACACAATGTTCATAGTGAAAAGTTAGCACTTTCTTTCATCTTTGCATATTGGTTTGATTCTTCAAACGATGCATTTCTTATATTGAAAAGTGCATTACCTTATTGAGCTTCTCTTTGTTTTGAGAATAGTTTAATATTATCTACTTAACAGGGCCAACCACATGAAGGTGGAAGCTCATTTGGCCCCTCCCCCCCTCACATCACTCTCAATTCCCCATACCCGATCATATAACATTAATCATTTATTCATCCATTAATAACATATAACATTCATTCAATATTCATCCTGCATTAATAACATATAACATTCATTCATTAACATATTCACATTCATTCATTCATCCATTAATAACATATAACATTCATTCATTAACATATTCACATTCATTCATTAACATATAACATTCATTCTTTCAGTTTTTACATATTATAAAAAATATGGTTGTCATAATATGATTACAATCATTTTTTTTTGCTTTTTTTTACAGCTAAAAAAAGTTGAAGTGGAATATCATTTTCTAAATCATTTGTCCCCCCTTCAGTTGTTCTGAGCTCTTCTCATGATCTTAATGTATTCCTAGTCGTGTACTCACGACGTGGATGCCGCTGCAAGGGGGGTCTGCTGCAATAACAAAGAAATGTTAAATTGATATGTTTTATTATTATTAATACAAGTATTTCATTAATTAAAATAACATTAGAGTGGTGCTTTTTACTTGATGGGGCCACATCATGTTACTGATCTTGTCTTATAGCCTCATGCTCAACATGCTGAACACCCTCTAAATCCGGATATGGAGTTGAAACATGAAAGGTTACATTAATTAATACACCAATTGCAATTAAATAAGTTTAAAAGAACATTAGAGGGGTCCTTTTTACTTGATGGGGCCACATCATGTTCCTCATCTTGTCTAGCTTGATCATGCTCAACATGTTGATCACGCTCTACATGCTCTAAAGTTGAAACATGAAAGGTTACATTAATTAATACACCAAATGCAATTAAAGATGTTTAATTGTATTAATCCATATTGCGTTTTGTATAGCACATGAATACATCTAGTACCAGGATGCACACCATGACCTTCATCTATAGGTTGTGCTCCACCCTCACCAGGCTACATTCCAATGTCATGTGCAGTATTATCATTTCTTGTCTATTTAAAACAAATAGGCATATAATTACTTTATGGTAGTAATTAATATCGAATATATTGCACAAGTATTCAATTTTAAATAAACTTTATGTTTATTTACCTACGTGTCGGGTGCAGTGGAAGATTGTGTTTGCCCAGTCAAGACTCTTAGGCATTCAACCAGGGCTCCATAGCCTTGCTGGAAGGAAATATCCAGGTCCTCTTTTGTGGGCACTATGTTGAATTTAGAGCCTTGCATTTTTGCATAAGATCATGAATTTTGCTTCTATGGTGTGATAAAACCAAAATTGTTTGCAATTTATTATTTGGATGCAATATTTCATTTATTGATACTTATAATTCGTGTAGCTAATTTCATATAACCACTAGAGCCAATTTTGTGTTGCCCGTGTTTTTCTAGTCTTGCCTTTGTTGCCTTCGATGTGTCGAGCAGCCTATGAAAAGTTTGAAATACGTTAGATTATGTAAAAATAAAGAGTAATCAGTATATAATTACATTGTTGATAGTATCACATAGCTTCCTTGGCTTGGTGGTGTCTTTCCTTTTTTCTATTCACCCTTCTCCTTTCCATCCAACACCAGGTCCTTCCACTCCCTCTCCAGAATCATAGGGAACGCTTGTACTTTTTGTTCTTCTCTAAATGTGACCTACATTGGTCCCTCACATACTTTAGATAGGTACCAAATTTCTTAAGGACCTTGGTTCGGTTGAATATTTTATCACCGAACAACACAACTAAACGATTAATGAGCTCATCTTTTAAATCTTGATTTTGGGCATTCCACCGTGTACGTATGGTGGGCCCGAAGAGCTCCAATGTAATATCACTTAGATGTTTATAAAAAATATCATTTCTTGCAAAATGATCATGGGATCATTTGTAGCACCCCTCCATTTTTCTCTTTTGATCGAATAGTGTTCTTCTTCGTTATGTGTTATTTTATATTAGTACTTCGACTATGGTACTCGACTACTATTTGATCACTACTAGAAAGCGATGTGAATGTTATATTTTGATGTGATGGTATTTTATTCTGATGTTATCATTATGGCATGCTTTATATTAGCATAGAGAATATTAGAATTAATGATGTTTTATGCCTTCGATTAAGTTATTGATGTTAGATTCATTAGTTTGTGACACTATATTGGTGAAGGGGATGGAATTGCACCACTCGCTTGCGAGCACCCTACGATTCCGCGTTTTCTTCTTCACGGTGTGTTTTATCAGGATATATATACATGTTCAATATACTCTTTGTTCGCAGGTTTATAGGTACAGGGCATTGACTCCACCTGGTTTCACAGGTTTGAGCATGTCCATTGCCCAACGACATTTGATTGGGATATAGTAACTAGGTTTTTCCATGTCAAGTCATCACTTTGGTCTTAGTGTGTCGTTGGTTTTAGTTGGGTTAAGTTTCTTTAATGATTATTCATCTCATCTTGATTTTAGTTAAATTGCAAGTTAGAAAAAGGTAAATAAATGGCTGTGTATTTATGTTGTTTATTAATTAAATCTGGTTTTTATGCTAGAAGATATTATTTAATTAATTAATTAATTTAATTTAATTAATAAAATAATTTAATCTTGGATTAGATTTATTTTATTGAATTAATTTAAATTAATCAAATTGAATTAAGTTATTCATTTTGGAATTGAAAAATTGAAAAAATGTTTTAATTTGCATATTTTTGAAAAATTTGAATGCAAAAAGAAATTAAGATATTTTATGTTTTGTTTTGGAAAATTTATTATGGTGGTTGAATAGATATTTTAGTTTCTTTTCTCTTATTGGGATTTTTTGACAAAGTTTTGAGGGAGGATGAAAAAAATTGAAATTGAGGAGGAGGAAGGAATTTTTGGTTGTGTATTTGGGTTTGGATTTTTTTTGGAGAAGCTTAGTTGGATTGCTAGGAAGGATCTTCAATCTGAGGAGAAGGCTTTGCACCATTGACAAACTATCAAGCTTTTGGAATTAGGTTTTTTATTTGTTAAATTTGTTTCATTTTTGATAAGATTCATAATTTTCATATGCTATTTGAAAAATACAAAGACTTTGTTTGAATTGGAAGAAAAACCCAGATGAATTATTGTTTGAAATTGAAAGAAAAACCTTTGTATTCAAATAAAAAATTGGATTTGGTTGTAGATGTTTATTTCTAGGAATTTTTACTCTTCTAAAGTTGTAATTTGGAATAAAAATGAATATATATATATACATACATATTGAAGAATATAAATATGTATACATACATATATATACATATATATTATTTTATCCCTATTGAAATTATGCCTATTAAAATAATAATAATAATAATAATAATAATAAAAACACCCCCTGTCAAAAACGCAGATTTTGAAATCTGCAGGGGTTCGTATTTTATTTGTGAAATATATATATATATAAATAAAATAAAATTGTAGGTTGGGGGTGTTATTGGGGCTTCACCCCACAACCGTCCACATGGGAGGCACTGTGGGGGAGCCGCACCCAACACACATCCCACACCAGCTGTCACCGCCATTACAAGGGACGACTGTGTTTAAACACAATCATGCCCCTTAATGGGGTGCGATTGTGTTTAAACACAGTCGACCCTCATATGGGGGTTTGGCTGTGCTTAACACAACCGTCGCCCCAAGCATGGGGTCGACTGTGTTAAACCAGTTGCCCCCAACCCTAAAGTATGGCGCACCCCCCCAAAACCACATGCATTGACCTTTTTTAATTTCGTGTTTTTTTTTAAATATAATATTTAATATTATATTTTATTTAATATATAAATATTTCAATATATATATTATACATATATATGTTTTTATATAATTATATATTATTTGTTTTGGATTTTTATAATAAAGTTTTATATATATATATATATATATATATATATATATATATATATATATATATATATATATATATAATATGCATATATATATTGAATATATATATAATTGAATGATTATGTTTATATGTTTAAATACATATTTAACTGATTATTTAAGTAATGACATGTTTTAAATGATGATTTAAATATTTATATATATTTTTTTAATTGTCAATTTAAATAATGGTATATTTTAAATGTAATTAAAAAAATTTAAATGTTTAAATGATGATTTAAATATTCAAATATATATATTAATTGTCAATTTAAACGATGACATGTTGTAAATGTAATTGGAAATTTTTTAAATCAATATGCAATAGTCCAATTAATGGATTTATTTTGTATAATATACTTTGAAAGAACAAATGCTGGATTTAAAAGTAATCATGGATTTGAATTGGTTATTAAAGTTAGTTTTCCCTTGTCAGTAATTAGAAAGGCAATGAATTAATTTATTTAATTATTTTGTTAGGGCAATTATTTTCTTTGCTGCGAAATGAATATTAAAGGAAAATGGATTTAGCATATCCAAAATTAGTTATTTCCTCGCAATTTCTATCGTGATTATTTCCTCTGTGTTTATTTGGGAAATGGGTTAAGTGAAAGTTAGTAGTATGTAAGTCTTCCAGAGGATCCTAGAGGATGGGGTTAGTCGTATTTTGATAATCAACCTTTGAATTTTCTTGGGTAGAGTGTAGAGTTGTATTTAGTTAGTTACCCGGTTTCCATGAATGGGGATGATTTGTGCCTCCTATGGAAGGAGTGGACTATCTGAAATTGTTGCCTCCAGGGTTGGAGTGAGTTTCATTATATGTTTCCTCCTAGAGTGGGAGTGAATGTTTTATCTATTTTGTGTGCACTTGGGCTCCCTTGGTAATTGGTTTGAATGTGTGTTGTTAAGTAGAAGAGTGGCTTCCGTTAGGGGCCAGAGTTGTAAGAGGTAAATTGGGTAACCTTCGGAGGTAGTTTAATCAAGTGATAACTAAAGCAATGTAATCCATGTCAGTAATGTAATGGTGTACTTGTGGTTGTATGGTTCATGTGTTTGGTTGTATCAGTATGAGTCAACCTATGTCTAGAGGTAGAGGGTCTTGTCTAGGAATCCTTGTTACTATCTCTTAGCACGGGGGGTGGGCCTTCAGGTACCACTTGGTTGGGTGGATCATGCACCTTACTCTGTTGGGTTTTCTTCTTGTTCATGTTGATGAGATTTCCAGTTGGAGAGCTTGTGGGATCCAGTTTCATTACATGCTTATTTTCATTTCAGTTGAATCTTGTAATTTATTACCCCTCTTTGAAATCGAGATGGAGGATGTAATATGTCATCATGCTTTTGGATTTACCTCATTTGGGGAATGAGAGATTAACCTCCTTATTCAATTATTGTTATTTGTAATCTTATTGTATCTCTTATTGTTTAATGTAATTTATCTTGTAGGGAATGTTTGTGTTCTTAATATCTTAGTAGATAATTGTTATGGATTCATTTATGTTGTTCGTGGGTTAATAAGTAATCTCAGTCTCATAATATTAGAGGTTGGCAATGGGTAGTGAACTTGCATGTTAATTGTACTTAATAAAAAAAAAAATTAGTACATTGGAGTAGTTAATTGCAACTTCCTCTAGGGTTACATGGCGGGGCGTTACACCATTAGTCTATAAAGGATGATCAATAAGTAAATTTCAATTGGATTATATATAATAATAATTAAAACATTTTAAAGTACCTGGGGCCTTCTCTATCTTTATGGGAAAAAAATCCTAGGTCACCACAAATGTGACTGGCAATGTTCCCATACTAGTAATATAGGAAGATCTAGGAAATACTGCTAAAACATCACCAATACTAGTGGCTTCTGCATCCCCAGGTACATGTCCTGACACATGTTCTGGAATGTGTTCACTGCCAGAGGGTGCACTACCGGATGCTTGTATGGTATGTGTTGCCGACATTTCAGTCGACAATATAGGCACGTATGATGGGGTTGAATGATGTGATGTATGCATAGGAAGATCAGGATTGACACTTGTACCAACCCCTACTCCCCAGGAAACACTTGTAGTACCCTGATCGTGGCCAACAACATCATGAGGACGCAAATAATCCTGTAAAAACAACACATATTTTAGTTCATGACATAAAAGAGAACAAAATATAAAACCATGAATTAACTTATGTTATAATTAAAGATCTCATGACAACTTACTTGCAAATTCCGTGCTCTCTTAGTCAATATTTTAACCCTTTCTCTTATCTCATCTGTTTGGGGCACTATGAATACCAACTTAAGGATTTATTCATTGCATTTTTTTGGGCCTTCCTCATCATATCCACAGGGTTTGCAAAAAATGTGATGTCATCATCACATAATAGTGACTACACCTCCATATGGATGCTCTCCTCTACTGCTGGTGCCTTTCCCCAATCAGCCGACTGCAACAAGATTATTAAAAATATTATCGAAATTAACCCAATAAACTCATGAAAACAACATAATAATAAAACATTTTGCTCATATCTAATTTGTACAATTACAATGAGATAAACCTACCAGGTAGAAGCACCTGAAGATGCATCATGATATGAGCTCTGGGTCGGAGCCTTCCTTGTATGATAAATGTCCTGCTGTGAAAAAAATTAAATATTAAAAAACATTACTGAAATGAAACCAATAGAATTACGAAAAAAAACATAATAATAAAATGGCATATTGGAGTCATTAATTGGAGGCTAGGTAAAATGGTATATAGTACATACCACCCCCATAGTAACTATGTTTGTATCTAAGAGATTCAAATTGTAATCGATTAGCAACTCTTCCCCTACAGTTATTGATTTTATCGCACATATGAATACACGGTTTCCCTTGAGCACCTCAAATATGCAATTGGGTTGCTTATTTGTTGACCCAAGTCATGTACTATTTATAAACCCTACAATATTCCTTGATGCTTTTGGCCTTCTGTCAATGTACATAGCCACTCCTTTATTTTGATCCTTATATTTTAGCTGTATATAATTTTCTGATAGTGCATACCTATGCATACTTCATGTATATCAAACTAGATGCATCCAATCTTTGTAACTGTAACAAGGTCTGACATACTCCATCAATTCATTAAATTTTTCGTAACAGACCTTTATACCGTCCATGCAAAATAGGCCCAAACCATGTAATGATGATGGTGCTATGCGATATATCCTCTTGTTGACACAAAAATCAGTGTTTATTGGAGGAAGTTCCTTGGGTACCCATTGTTTCTGTAGATGTTTATACCTCAAGGGAACCTCGATGTCACCTATGCTCTCATCATCATAAGAACTTGACCCCCTTCAGCAAGAAAAATTCTGTGCGTTTACAAAATTTTCTTCTAATCTTTTGACCTCTAGTTGATCTCCCTCTTTTAGACCTACTACATGTCTCACTTTCCTCTTCTCTTCCTGAATTTCCCTCCCTCGAGGAAGATAGATATGAAGAATACCTATTTGGTGGTACCTGCACTCATAAGGATGTTGCATGAAGTTTTTTCATGGTGATGTGATCCCAAGGTGACATTATGATTAATCTATCATTTCATCGCTAGAATTTGACAGGTTATAAGGTAATCAAGTCTTGATAGATTGCAAGTTATTGTTACTACCATCCAAATGTGTCCATCACAAATCAAATCTACTTAACGTTTTAACTCACAAACTTTGTAACAAGTGTTAAATGTGACTATGGTCCACTAGTTACACAACCAATGCCTCAAATGTATTCTCTGATTGTAATCAAAGGACTTTTTCTCTTCATTCAAGTAAATAAAATTGAAGGGAAACACCACCAAGTGGTTTTTTGGACACCTACATGACTAAAAAAGGCAAAAAAAATACATTTAATTTCCATATGTCTAGGTGGTTAACGGGGAGGGAGTGTGTACTAGGCCTGGTTAAGTCATCATAAGTTTATGCTTTGGCAATAAAAAATGTTTAAGTCATCTTAAATCTTCCTATGTCTAATTGCTAGGAGACTTTTGGTATGTTTTAAGGTAGGATGAGTGGTTTCATCAATGTTGTAGTTCTCTATGAAAAGGTTTCAAAATCTTCAAATAGTGAAAGTTAGTGCTCATAGTCATTTGAAACAATAACATTTTGATTATGTATGATGTAAGAATTTGATAACTTAAAAGAATTGGCTACCCAACAAACTTAAAGTTAAAAGAAACTTTTTCAGTTTAAGGGGTTAGCACTTTCTTTCATCTTTGCATATTGGTTTTATGCTTCAAATGATACATTTATTATTCTATCATATTTTATTCCCATCCCATTGCAATTTTTGTAATTTTTGGATGAGTTGATACCAAAATTTCATATCAAATACCATGTTCTTGAAGTAATTTTCTATGTTTTTACTATTTTTCTGAAGTTATTTTGTGTTGTATGGATCCGTACAAGCTTGAAATGCTCTGAGATCATTGGTGTAGATAAATATATGTGTTCCCTTTAATTTTAATTTGTTTTGAAGTGCTAAATTACTGTTTTGTGGGAGAAAACAATCAAATATAGGGACTACCCTGTTTTGCCGGTGTAAGGGTTTGAGGGCTAAATAGAAATGGCACTCACCAATCCACCCATTGTCTTGGAACTGTAACTTGGTGGATTTTTGTGCAACATGGTATGATAGAGTTTCATTGCATTTATGGGTCTGTTAAAGCAAGAAAATTGGCATTGAATTGATGCCCTAGGGATGACAGGGGAAATTTTCTTATGAATTTGTGGTTGTTAAGTTAGGGTTTATCAATTTGATGGATATCTTGGTAGAGTCATGGTGACACGATTTGATGGTCCAATCTCTACTTCAAAACAAAAATATCTCTAACAAATCTAAGAGGTATAATGGGATGGAATTAAAGGAACCTTCATATGAAGGATCTTCTAATGAAGGACCTTTGAATTAAGGTCTTCATTTGAAGGTCCTTCATGCAAAGGTTCCTTTTATAAAGCATTTTGGACATGAAATAGTTAAAATAAAAAATACCTTCATTTGAAAGTCTTGACATGGCATCATTTTTGAATGAAGGTTCTTTATTCAAAGGTCATGATGACATCACCTTCAAATGAAGGTTCTTCATTCAACTGGTATTTTGTAATTTTGTGATTATTTTTTTGCCTCATCCCACAAGTGTGACACACTATTGTGCAATCACTCATTAACAAAGAGATGAATGTGTGATACTAATTTAGGGTTAAAAATAAATCCATTTGAGCCTTTTATAAATGAAAGTACATTTGATGCAATCATATGCCCTGTCAAAGTTTCAACCTAATAGTAAGGGCATCATGAGTAGTTTGTTGGGCCCATTCAACAATCTCTGATGCAAGGATTGAATTGTTTAGAATGTATCTACTATCAAGAAATCCAATTTTTTTACCTGTATGACTATATCTCAAGCAATAGGTTTAATTGTGATGGAAATGATATTGAAAAATATTTTGTAATCTAGGTGTTGAGAAGCATAATTGGCCACCATCCTAGGAAAGATTCTTCATTCTCACTTTTAGGTGTTAAAATTTAACAATACCTTGATTGATGAAAGAGCGCAAAGAGTCTTTCTCCATGGTATCCCAGTACACATAGCATCGGTCTTCTCTTATATGATTGGACATGATTTAAAGAACTTGGCTAGGAATTATTCATTTAACCTAAGGTTTTCTCATAATGCCATCATTGGAAAAGTATGATCAAATTCTTCTATTATGAAGAATTGGTCTATGTACCTCTAGTAATCAATATAAATTTTTGTAAGGATAAAATGACTAATTGCATCAGGTAGGAGATAATCAACTTTGAGTTTTTCAATGATTATATTCCTCTATTCATAATTTTTAAGGGTTGTGTGTGGAAGAGGTTATCACTACCAAGAAGGGAGGATACCTTTCCTTGCATATGTTTGTGGTGGAGGTATTAAAGAAGAATTGTATGCCTCTATTTCCATTCATTAGATCTAGCTTAGCCTAGAATATACTTGGGCTCCTTTGCCCCTATAAACTTCCATTTGTTTGATTTTATGTTATGTAAGCGTAATTCCATGCTATGTTGAAATATAAGAGGTGGAGGAGGCCAAAAGGAAATAACCCCTTTTTAGTTGTACCTTTGAATTTTTTCTTATTGTTTTATGTTTGAAGCAACTTTGTGGACATAAGATTTGAGGTAGGTCGTACAACAAAGAATAACATGTTCCCACCAACAACCAAGATGTGGGTAGATTATGTGAGTTTTGCCAAGACCTGAGGTTGGTCAATAAAAATGTGAAAGACTAAGCTATTTTATTTTTTCTCTCTTATATTATACCATTTTACGAGAATGGGGGTGCCAATGTACGAGAAGATCTTTGGAAGCTAGGCATGAAAATTGTAGGTTAAAGAGAATGGGGGTGCAACACTTAAAGTACTCATTGTCCCTTGGTCGTCAATTTTCCCTGAGTACCCTCAACCTTGTCTTCGGCACTGGTATTGACCTTGTTTTTAGTCCTCCATACTCTTCCTCGACGCTGGTGTTGACCTTGTTTTCACTCCTCCAAACTCTTCGTCGACACTAGTATTGACCTTGTTTTAAATCCAAACTCTTCCTTGGCGTTGGTATTGATCTTGTTTTCACTCCTCCAAACTCTTGCTTGACATTGGTATTGACATTTCACTTCTCCAATTTGACGAGCTACAACCTGGTTTCGTTAGGTTTTAGAGTATGTTAATTAAATTTAAAATTATGGCACCATTTAGCTAGGTTTTAATATTCTACAATATAGTTAAGTATACATTAGCTATATTTTACATAATGAATAATATAATTATTCGACTTATTATAATTATATATTATATTCTTTAACAAAATTATTAAATACATATAAAATTATTATAATTAATAATTAATAATAAGTATATTTTTATATAATTCAAAATATGATTAATATAATAGTAATATTAGATTAAATTATATATAATATAATTATATTTATTATTATATAATAGTATATATAGGCTTTTACCTGATATTTTAGAGGATTTTACCATTACACTACAAATGGTGTACCATTAAATGGCAGTTGAAACTCATTTTCCAATGACACAATAGTGGTTTCCAGGCATGAGATTTGTTTCAATCTCAAATCCCACAATATATGTAGCCTATTAGCTAATACAAAGAGAGATAGAAACTAAAAAGATAGAGAATGAGAGAAAGAGATGAACTTAGATAGATATGGAGAGAGAGAGAGAGAGAGAGAGAGAGCATGAGAGAGAGAAATATAAGAGATACAAAGGAAAAGAGAGAGAGGGAAAAGAGAAACTAAATTTTGATTGGTTGTTTCATGTCAACAATCTAAGGATGGCATGTGTCCTTGGGGAGTTATGCTCAAGGTAGCATGCCATTTGATTAAAGTTATGATAATTCTCCTTTAAGACCTCTTCAATGTACCCATTGCACACTTAAGGAGACAAAGATAAATATAGGGAAGATAATATAGAGAGAGGGAGATAATGAGAAACATACAAATAGAAAGGGAGACAAAGAGATAGAGAGAGGTAGAGAGATAAAGAGATAAGGATGAATAGATAGAGATGTAGGGAGGGTGATTGATATATCTCTCCCTGTCGCTCTCTATCTCTCTATATCTCCCACTATCTATGACACTCCCTCTTCCACCCTCTATCTATTGAGCTATCTCTCCCTCCCCCCCCTTCTCTCTCATTCACTCCATCTCTCCCTCCATATCTCCTACTCTATATCTCTATCTCTATTTTTGATCTTTTTATCTCCCTCTCACTCCTCTCTCTATCTCTTTCTATCCATATCTTTCTCTACCTCTATCACGATCTCTCTATCTCTTTCACCATCCCCCCTAGCTCTATCTCTCTATATCACCCCCTTTATATGTCTCTTCCTCTCCCTCTAGATATATTGAGCTATCTCTCCCTCTCTCCCCTCTCTCTCTCTCTCTCTCTCTCTCCCTTTCTGCATATCGCTCTCCCTCTCCCCCTCTTCTTTCTCTCCCTTTTCTACCTATCTATCTCCCTCTCTTCTCTCTCTTCCTCTTCAACCTATCTCTCCCTCTCTTCTCTCTCATCTTCTTCAACCTATATCTCCCTCTCTCCCCCTCTTCTCTATCTCTCCTCCTCTACCTATCTATATCCCTTTCTCTCCCTCACCCTCTCTATCTCCCCCTCTCTATCTCACCATCTCTCCCTCCCTACCTCCCTATCCATCGAATCTCTATCTCCACCTCTCTTCCTTTCTCTTACCATATATCTCCATCTCTCTTTCTCTTCCCATATATATCTCTCTATCTCCCCATATATTAACTAAGAAGCCATGCAAACATACAATAGTATATGTTGGTAAAACTATAATAGTGTTTTATTAAACTATAAGTAACACTTATCTTTCTAATGCCAAGCCTTCTTATAAAAATAGTGTTTTATTGAACTATAAGTAGATTATTGTCACCACTCTTCATTCCACATGAAATGCCAAATGTAGAAATTGTTGTTGCTTTTGTTAAGTTTCATTAACCAAGCTATTTAGTGGGTTGAATAAAGTTGTGTTATGACCCTTAGTCTCTTTAAAATAATTAGACAATATTAGGGAGATCAAGAAGGGGAGAAAACTAAACTCCTTCAAAATAGGGGTAGTTGTGGGTTTGTTGGTTTTCTTTGTATACTATATACTTAGTTCCTCTAGGATAAATAAGTCACTATAGAAATGAAAGATGTTTGATTATCTACCTAATATTGTTTTGTGTTTCTGAAATGGAAGAGATCTACAACTCTATAGAAATTTCTATATGCTAATGGTCAAATTATTAGACTATTTAGATAATTTTAATTGACTACTGCATAATAGTTTATGTGTTGAAATAATTGTTTCCATTCTTTGTAGTTTTACATTGGAATACAAATCATATTTAATTTCATGCCAATATGCTTCGTTCATAAAGATATTTGTTTGATTTTTCCTTGCTATTTTCATCTTAAAATTTTAAAAAATGTATTCTATAATATAGAATTATTTTCAAATTGGGACAAAAAGGATTCTAAGAGATATTTAATCACAAATTTTACAATCATAAATATCATTTAATTTGTATGTTGTAACTTTAGTACTTTTAGTTAAAATAAAAATAACTTAAAGTTATATATACATATAGTTAAATTGGTAAAGTTGTTTGATTTAATTACTAAATTTGATCTAAAAGTGTTCAACACTTTAGATAAATTCAATTATATATAGTTAAATTGGAGGTGTCATTTGAGTTAATAATTAAATAACATAATAATCAATTAAAGCTAGGGACATAATTTTGGATGTGTTTGAATTTAATAAAGTACAAATTAAAATAGACATAAATTACTTGAAATAAGTGCTTCATAACCCATCTAATCAAATCATAACCTATCAAAAAGGCAATAGGAATTTTCTAAAGAAATAACACTTGACCCAATCATAAGTGTATGGCCTTCGCAGAAAGGAGTGATCCACCTTAGCAATAACAACTACCTGACGTAGACTTGGGAGGCTCAACTCAACCAACCTATCAACCGAACTTTAAGAGGCTTAAAAAAGGTTTAGAATGACCAATTTAAAGAATACAAACAACTCTCAAAGCCTGAAAAACAAAAGAAGTCAGATTTCACACTTTGACTCCTTGAATCCTTGTAATAGTGCAAACCTAGTTTTTTCCCAATAACTCAAAACTTTCCCAAAACACCAAAGAAAATATTGATGGTTTTAGACACCCATTTTGGATTTATTAAACATAATTCAAGGGAAAGTACAAGTCCTTTGGACCAAATCACCAAAATCACCCTTTCTAGGTTGTGTTGATTAGGTTGATTAGGCCTATTTTACAAAGCAACTAGCCTTTATAGCGATTTTTCACTTGTTGATTCCCTACAAAAAACCTTATCTTGAGTATAATCCATCATAGTCACATATGATCACATCATTCTTGACCATTTGATATCATGAAAAACCTCCAAAATCTAGTATTCAAATAACCCATATCAACAACAAGATAAGTTCCATCAAGTTGAAATGAAAAGGTCATATCGAGCATATAGGTCTCACCGATGAAGTTCCATCGGCAAGAAACCTATCTTGTCTCACCAATCAAAGCATAAGGAGTTGTATCGGCTAGACCAATGCCATCGGAGTAAGATCCCTGAGTCAGCCTGAGTGCATTTGTCTTACCGATGAAATATCATCGCCAAAACACTCATCTTGTCTTGATGACAAAACAAAGAAACATACTATCGCCAATACAAACGATATCGGAATGAGTTCAAAATGTCCTCCTGACCCACTATGTCATGCCAATAAGACTACATTGGCAGGAGTCTTGGCGACATAATTGAGATCGAAGGAATAATCATCGGGGAGACTTATAACATCGAAAAAATTATTGAATGTCTTAGCGATACAACATGTCTTGCTGATGAAGACACAAAAAAATCAAGATAGTCATCGAGGTGACTCTTGGCGACATTTATATGAATCAAATGGATAGATTATGTGATATCAGCGTAATGTCTCCTCGACAAAAAGAATGTTTAATGAACGTTAGTCAAGCTTGAATAAAAGGATCACCCAAAGTTTCAATTGTCTTGTCGATAGAACATTTGATGTGACAGTGGGTAAATTCGAAGATCAACTACGCTCGTGTTCAAAGCTAGGACATTAATGGCAGTATTACTACCAAATTTGTCAAAGATTTCCTGAATTGAAAAAAGTAATTGAAGGCGAATTTTGCTAAGTTAGCAGCAGAGGAACGAACGAAGGGCCAAAGGATCTTGTGATCAAAGAATTATAAATAAACTTGTAAGTTCCCTACAATTAAATTTCTGGTTTTTTGATTCATAAAATGGAAAGCACTAGCTCAAGAAAAGAAAAAGGTAGGAAACAGAGTGAGAGTAATAACCCTAGAGGAAAAAAGCAAAAAATTAAAGCAGAGTAGGAATCAGGGGTAGTTGAGAGGAAGTTAAACTAGGACTTAATTGATCAATTGCCCGGCTCGGGACCTAACGCCAGGCTATCTACACAACTTAGGGTAGAAGTGGAAAAGTTAGAGGATAAATGCAAGCATATACGAGACATATGGACCCCAATTAGGGAATATGAGTTGTTTATTTTTCATTACCAATGAATGAACCGATACAAACCAATGTGCAATCCTTGGAAGTTAAACCTAGGGAAACTAGTCTGCCCCAATGTATTTGTAAATGTATAATTGGTGAAGTTGTTAGCTGCCTATTATAATCCAAAATGTAAAGCTATTGTGATCCATCAGGAAAATCGTTTATACATGTATCTGAAGCTTCCATCTATGAGTTTTTTAACCTAGAGGGAGTGTGTGGTGAAATAATTGTACCTGAACAACTGGAAAATGAATTCTAGAGGATGGATACTTTGTATAAAGGTTGGAGGTTGCCACTACACAGGTCTAAGAAAGATGGTGTTTCAGTTCGACTGAATGACAGTGATGGTCCCCCATTCCATGTTGATTTGTTTGAACCCTACATGAGGTACACATATTTTTTAGTGTGTCAAGTGTTGGGAATGGAGGCCCCTGAGCACATTTCAATAGTAACCATGGTAATTGCAATGAACATCCAATGTCACAATTCAAGGTTTTTTTATTATGCTTCACACATCTTTAAAGTACTTGATTCAGGACTGATGATAATAAAAAGTGGAGCTCCTATCTTGCACTTGGATGCTTATTCAATCCTAATGCATATGATACTTTATTATGGACAAGAATTATAGATGTGACCTGAAAAACTGAGGGTTTTACAATTTGATAAGGAAGGAAGGTTATTACCAGTAAAACTTTGGACTGCCACCTGGGATTACAGATTTGGTAATTCTTATTATCTACATTTTGAAGAGTTTTTTGTGAAACTGTTGTACAAATTTTACAATCATCGTTGTGAATACTCATTGTCTGATGAAATAAAAAGGTTTTTAAGGCCTAAGGATTTCAATGGACCTGTCAACCACAATTGGGGAGATTGGTACTGTCTAGAAGATGTGACCATGATAAGAGTATATGTATTTGAAGATGCACCCTTCATTCTGCCCAAGACGGTGCCTAATAGGATTGCATATTTGGAGATTGTTAGGCAATTGGACTTTTCAGATGTTATGAATCTGAGTTCTTTCATAAAGAAGGCATTTATGCCTAGTACATTATGCTTTGGTGATTTCACTGTATTAGCAAGGGATGGATATGATATGGTTCTCAACAAATTGGTGCAATACAACATGAAGAAGGGTCCACCACGAAAAGGATTTGATCTAGAAGGGTATATTGATTTTGCCAAAAATAAAATGAACTTGGGAGGATACAATCACATACCCTATTTGTATGATGACTTGATTAGGAATTTGGAAGAAGAGGAAGAAAAAAAAGTTGTTGATGAGTATAATAGGGGATTGCAAGATACAAAACTATTATATTTTGATGAAGAGGCATCTGGTGATGGTAGGCCTAGCAGTACAATTGATAAAATTTCCAGATTGAGAACTCAAGACTATAAGTATGTTCATAGGGAACCAAATGTTGAAGAGAGTGCAGATACTGACATAAGGCAAATAGCATATAAATCATTTATGGCTGATAATGAATTCATTAAAACCTTAGAATTTAAAACCTTTTTGTACAAATTAAAAAGAAAATTAATAAGGGAATCAGTGGAGAATATTACACCAAGTAATGAGGAAAAACTGTTGAATAACTTAAAATCAAGTGTGGAAGAAGAAATGAAGAGCATGACCCCTGAGAAAGGAAGGAAATTATTAGAAGATGTAGGTGTCATGATCTTTCCTGGGTTGGATTTGAACTCTGCTTTGGTTTTTGATAGTTTTCTGAAGAATAGTAATGCCACACATAAACCCACTCCTGAGGGGGTAATAAAGATTTATGTAGGATCTAAGTATAACCCAGATGAGGGATCACTTATGATATGGGCCCTGTATCCTCCACATAAGAAATTTGTTGTAATCGATACTGAAAAGGCTTTTGGACATGTAATTACATTAAAATTTGGTGAGGTTTATCCAATAGCTACAACAAAAATAGGCATTAATGTGGCCAAATTAAATAAAGCCCAAATCCAAAAGCTAATCAAGGAAAAAGAAATGTATAAGATTAATAACGAGAGACTACTCAGAGAAAATGATCGCTTGAAGGACATGATGGGAATCACGCTGGGATCCAAAAAATAATTGACTCATGGTGAAAGCTCCTAGGAAAGAGACCAATGGGAAGAATCAAATGCATACTCACAAGGTAAATGTGATGCACTCACTGCAATAATAAGGAAGAGGCAAACAAATTTAATGACTTGGTTGAGTAAGCTCCGTGGAACACATTCACACAATTTTACTGCACTGCAAGAACATAAGAGGATAGATGGCAGGATCCGAGAGAAGTTCCAGGAAATAAACCAAAGGGATGCTCTTGATAACATAGCTATTGATACTGCAAACCATTTTATAAAAAAACATAAAGACTTCCATGAAGAATTGCAAGGTGATGAGCAGGAGATGATCAATGTCACAAAAAAGGGAGTACCAATGTTGTTAGAAGATGGAGGGTAACCAAAGGGAAAAGATAGATGGATCAAGGAATGTGAGATGATGATGCAAACAATTTTGGAGACAGCCACAGGAAATGATTTAACAATGGATGGGGCATGTGAACAAAATGAGAAGATGTTCAAAATGGAGATAGCCATAAGGAATGTGTTGGAGGATGCTAATACACACGAGCGACAAGCTTACCGAGATTATCTGTCAAACATCTATTTATGGATTAATAGAGCATAATTTCTAGTTTGTTATTGTTGTTAAGCAAAAGAAATTTATGAAAGGATGCGTCCTTTCACAATTTTGATATATTTATATTTGTTCCATAATATAAAACAAATATAGGCGGATAGGAGAAAGATACAGTAGATAGTTTGCAATGAAACTTTCCTTTAAAAAACTTAGATGCATGTATGAATTTCAATGAAGTTAATAAAGATGTATGAACTTGTGGCTTAATCTTGGTATCAGCTGATTGTGGAATTATACAGTTATTTGGTTGTCTCCATTTTGATTCTTTTCTATTGTTTAAATTGATATATCAAACATATATTCAGTTTACCGATACACATTTGTTGTATTTGTGTGATGTGATTATTTGGTTCTTTCAAGTAAATATTAAACCCTTCTAGTCAATCACAGTAACTAAAGTATTAATTGGATCAATAAGAAGAATCACATAACTAGGATTGTCATTCTATCTCATGTAGATTTTTTTAGTCATTTACTTGCACGTTTATACAAGTTATAAACTACATTTGTGTGCCAAACAGTTTGAATTATTGCCATCATAGATTACACTTTTTTAGATCTTCATTAGACTCCATACACCCAACAAGGCACTGGTCTCATGCATTTCATCTTTTAGTTTATCCATTTTATTTTTTACATGTGTTAACTGAACACATTCTAATATTACACATACACTTTATTAGGATTATATCTGTTCATTGTAAGATTGCCATTGTGAATAGATTGTTGTAAACAAAATCGAGTTTCAATGCCAAATGTAGCAATTGTTTTGTTGCTTTTGTCAAGTTTCATTAACCAAGCTATTTAGTGGGTTGAATAAATTTGTGTTATGACCCTTGGTCTCTTTAAAATAATTAGACAATATTAGGGAGATCAGGAAGGGGAGAAAACTAAACTCCTTCAAAATAGGGGTAGTTGTGGGTTTGTTGGTTTTCTTTGTATACTATATACTTAGTTCCTCTAGGATAAATAAGTCACTGTAGAAATGAAAGATGTTTGATTATCTACCTAATATTGTTTTTTGTTTTTGAAATGGAAGAGATCTACAACTCTATAGAAATTGCTATATGCTAATGGTCAAATTATTAGACTATTTAGATCATTTTAATTGACTACTACATAATAGTTTATGTGTTGAAAGAATTGTTTCCATTCTTTGTAGTTTTTACATTGAATACAAATCATATTTAATTTCACACCAATATACTTCTTTCATAAAGATATTTGCTTGATTTTTCCTTGCTATTTTCATCTTAAAATTTTAAAAAATGTATTCTATAATATAGAATTATTTTCAAATTGGGACAAAAAGGATTATAAGAGATATATTTAATCATAAATTTTACAATCATAAATATCATTTAATTTGTATGTTGTAACTTCAATACTTTTAGTTAAAATAAAAATAACTTAAAGTTATATATACATATAGTTAAATTGGCAAAGTTGTTTGTCCATTTTATTTTTTACATTTGTTAACTGAACATATTCTAATATTACACATACACTTAATTAGGATTATATTTGTTCATTGTAAGATTTCCATTGTGAATAGATTGTTGTAAACAAAATCACATCACTTAAGTATGCTTAGTTTGCAAAGGTAGTCCCACCTAGGTTTGGAAGTACCTGAAGAGAAGAAGGTTCAAATCATTTGGCCTTGTTTGTCACCCTAAAAAGTATCAAGAGATTGGAAACCTCTTGAGGTATTCTTACCTACGTTTTTGAGAGCTAACAGCCTCCAAACCTCCAAGTCCACAAAAAGATTCCACTTGTACAACCAAATTCTTGCCAAACCCAAAACCCCTTGTTTTAGGCCAAAATCATGAGGGTTTACTAAATCTCCTACTTCCACAACCTCCCAGACCTCAAAAAAAACTCAGACACAACCCATTAGGTCTGCACATGGATACAAATTCATAAAATCAGATCTCCCATACATATTTTGTTGAAACCTAAGCTTGAACCTCTCATTTCACATGATTTTTCTTCACAAAACTCTTGAGGACAGCAGATATACCTTCTTTATTTCTCATCCTACGCCCTATTCATGCATCCTACAATTACAATAGTATCCATGGAGCCTCTTACACAAGCTAAAGTAATCACAAAAGGTGTAAGAGCCCCTTTATATCATGTTTGGACTACAAAACCCTCAAAAACAGGGTAACCGGGCTGTATGCAAAGAAATGAAGCTTTCTAACTCAAATCAACACCTTAAGCCTTCAAATCAGATTGAAATAAAATATACCACATATATTCATGATGTGGAATTGATTTCACATCAAAATATGGTTGTATGTGATCGTACAATGCTGCAAAATAGGAAAATTACAAAAAAAATGAAGAAAAACATAGATTTTGGAATGTCAAGAGCTTGCATTTTAAATCCTCAACCATCAAAAAATTTTACAATGATCACTTTATTCCTTTTAAAGGCCTTTACACCTCAACCATTGAACAACCACCTCTACAACTGACTTTCTAATCTTTTATGATCACATGAAACATTAAACACACTAATTTCAAGGTTGTTAACATCACTATTGAAATGTTTTAATATTTTTACCTTTCAAATGTATTGAAACTCCTACGACACCTCTAAGACCATGATAGTGGCTTGATAATAGCCTTATTATTGACATGACACTAACCTTGCACCCTTTTACATGTAAATTCTCCAATTTGCCTTAAAAAGGCTACAAAACTCTTTAGTGCAAGATTCAAACTCATAACTCAAAACTTCATCTAGAACATGAATAGTGATCTTGATTGACCTTATTCACAATAAAAAATTCTTGAAATGCCTAAACCAACCTATTGACCTCCATAATTATCATCACATGATTAAGCATAGAAGATGAGGTGTAGGTGCTTCTGCACCACTACCCCATCCAAAGTTTCCTCACATTACACAAAGCCACAATGTTCCTCCAAGATAATCCAATAAAATCCTACCTTATGTGTCCTAGTAATAAAATTGGAGATGATCCTAAATATGACATTGTGAAGGAGATTGGTCTAAAAAATCTAAATGACTTTGCAATTATTTCACTACTATGATCAATGTGTCATCTTTCATGAAATTTCCCAAAACACTATTCATTATGATCATATGGAAATTTCTAGGAGAGCTACAATAATTGTAACATCATGAATTAAAATTAAACATTAAAAATTACATCATGAATTAATTATGTAATGGCATAAAAATTAAAAACATCATGAATTAATTATGTAACCACATAAGCCAAATATAGTTCTATCAAGAAATTAATATCAAATAGATAATACAATCGCATAACTCATACATTTCAATGTCATTGATCTTCTTCATCCAACTCTTTGTCTGTATCATCCGATGCAGATTCAACATTGTAAGGATTGGTCATGTCATCATCATCGTCATTGATACCAGTTTCGATAATGTCATCATCCACATGGATATCATCTTCATGAACATTAACTCCTACATCATCATGATCTAGTTCCTCCTCTTCGACATCTTTGTCAAGCACATCATCAACTAACTGTTGATCCTGATCATCATCTACATCATCTTCTAGTTCTTCGGTATCTTCTTCTTCCACCACATTATACTTTACCAACCTTCCTCTTGGATCATGTCTAACAACAAATGACCAACCCGGTTTACCTAGAACCTTTGAGTAAAATACCTGCTCACATTGGCTTGGAAGAACATAGAGCTCATTTCCAGCTCACTCGATCGACCTTGTATTAACCATGGTAAATCCATTATAATGTTCAATAACAGTTCTCTCAAGATCATTTTCATTCAATCGTAGCCTGTACCATAGGATGATGAAAAAAACTAATTTGAAGGACTTAAAGTCACACTCAAGTATATCATCCAAAATCCCACAGTATCAATTTTCTGAGACTTCTGGATGTATGTCGCTTCTAGATGAAACATTAGTCACTTGAAAGACTACAGTTATCCCAGAATCACAAGTTTTCTTCGTGTCATCCAAATTTTTGATTCGAAATTTACGACTATTGCACCACATAGCCTTGTGGTGTTTCACCTGCAATATGTCAAACATGTAAAAATTATTGCAATATTGTCAGTTGATAAACATATTTATTCTTGGCCGAATGTATGCAAAGAAAAAAATCTCAACTTATATATACATCAATATAATTGAAAATAATTAAATAGTATGGGTGATTAATATATTTATACATACCTTTTTATCTCTTAAACCATATGTTAAATCAATTTCCCTTGGTGTAACATTGGAATCTCCATTACAATGAGCTTCTTTAACCAATGAAGCCACACCTTCCCATGTTAAAGCGTGACCAGATTGTTGACATCGTTCAATCCATACCGTCATCCAATCAAGATTGTTTGAGACATACAAATGTAGTGCATCCCGATCTCGAACAACTATATAAAAAAAAATTGAAATTCACAAACGACGTATAATTAGTTAATTACCACGGTATATGACCTTAATTTATAATTGATGTATATTGAAAATTAATAATTAAGTAAGTACAATATACATAAAAATCAAATGTAAAATGTATTCTAATTAATCTCCATGACCATTTTATAATTACTTCTCACTTTTCTCAATCTACCTTTCCCCATCAGGTACTCCCCTTCAAATTTTTTAATGGAGTTGGGATCCCAAATGTGATCTACATGGATCTTTGCTGCAAACTTAGGAAGATATTTAGTAATGTACACCATGGTTTGGTATACCATATATCCCTCCACCATAGAACCCTCAGGATGTGCTCTTTGTCTAACCAAAGCCTTAAAAAATTTCAAGTGCCTCTCAACCATCCACATTGACCTTGTGTGTACAGGTCCACACAATTCAATCTCCTCAACTTGGTGTATGAGGTAGTGTTCTTGTGCATTGAAAAATGTCGAAGGTAGACACTTTTGCATTTCACACATTAGATGAGGAATTTTTCTCTTCCAATAATTTATATCTTCTTTATGGATTTCTTTAGATGACAACCATCTACAAGTGATTCAAGGCAAAAATATATTAACGAGATTTAACAAAAATATACAATATATTACATAACAAGTAAAACAAATGGCAATTATAAGATCTATACAATGAATTGAATAAATATTGCTACTTACCTCATGTATTTTCCAAAATCATATATAACTTGCTTAACATTGTTGTCGAAGTTGTCTGAGAGAGATAGAGGTAGAATGTACTGCAACAATTATAAAATGATCTTTTCATTATTTTTCCAAAAGTAGTAAACAAAATACACTGAAAAGTACATGCAGTATACATATATATATAATATTCCAGAATAATTACCTTAATGAAGGTATGCCAATCATGCGTTTTCATCCCTGACCCAAATTCACCTTTCTTTGTTATGATATTGTTTATGTTCGCAGCAAATCCTATGGGAAATCAATTTTTTCGTATGACTTCTTTTATACCATTGGTTTATTGCTCCATTAATAACCAAGGAAGGGAACTTATATTAATTTGGTCTCAATCGCTATTTAATTGAATGCCACTACAAATTTTGAATTTTTTTTCTTTGTCATGCCTTCTATCCAATATTTTCTATAATGTTTTTGTTATATTCTTTTCGATATGAATTATATCAAACAAATGCACAATTTGTAGCTGCTCATAGTAGGGCAACCTACTAAATTGTCTGGGATAAATTTCTAGTCCCTATGGAAGCTGGCCATTAATGCCTTGACGACCTTCATGAAGCATATAAGTTAAACAAATTAACAACGACAATAATTGTCAATTACAACATGAGTAAACACAACACAATATAAAAATATAAATTCCAAACATATAATAGAGGATAGATAAACAATTTGATCTGATGTATAACCTTGGCGATTAATTCTATTATATTCCAACTTCCATAGGCGAGGTGTCATTCTTCGTGGTTTTGATGTAGTCTCTTCTTTCCCATTGAAAAGATGTTTTTCAGTAGTTCAATACTTATGATTTTTGTGGAGGAAGTGCCTATATTCATCAAACACTTGCTTTCTTAAACTTGTTGAACGACGAGATTTCATCTTTGGACCACAAATTGGACATTCAAATTTTCTCTTTGTTTGAAGACCTGCAAGATCATATATAATTGGATTAAATATGTCAATTTTTATAATTATATATAATAAATAGATTATTTTAAAAACATGCATGATATCTACTTCATAAAATTAAATATCGTTAAAGTGTAGTTGAACATTATAACATACCACAAAAATGTGTTAACCCTGGGGAATCATGAATTATCCATACAAGCATTACATGGAATTGAAATTGTCTTTGTCCTATTGGTCTAGATATGTCATACATAGTGACGCCATTCCATAACTCTAGTAACTCGTCAATAAGAGGCTCGATATATACATTCATATCTTTAACTTGGTACTTACCTAGTTGAATGAACATAAACATTACATAATTATTATAACCATTTTACTGCAATATATATAAATTAATGTACATGACTATTAAATGAGAAAAATATGTCATTATGCAACAAATAAGACAAATGAGATGATACTACGTTAAAGAAAATTGATAAACAAATACCTGGAACAATCATTGCCAACATTATGTGCTCCCTCTTTATTGACATCCATGGAGGGATGTTATTGTTGATAACAAAAATAGGCCACACTGAGTAAATAGATCTCAGCTCTCCAAATGGATTGACACTATCCGCTGCCAATGAAAGCATGAGATTATGAGGTTCTTCTTCAAAGTGTGGCCATTTTTCCTCCATGTCCCTAAATGCAGAACCATCCACAGGAATTTGAAGAATGTCATCTCCACTTCTATTCTGTGCATGGTAATCCATAAATTACGGTAAGCTTTCACACCTAAATAATCGTTGCATACATGGAATAATGGGAATATAATGAAGAACCTTGTGAGGCACCTTTTTTTTTAGTTGATCTGTTCGATATCTACTGATATGACATTCTGGGCATTTTGTTGCAAATTCATATTGTTTATGATATATAATATGATCATTGGGACATGCATCTATTGCTTGATACTCCATTCCAATATCTCTCATAATGCCAGATAAATCTCAGTATGAGCAAGGTAAAATATTTGATGGTGGTAACGAAAATTCACCAATCAATCTACAACAAAAAATAATTTATTGATATAAATAATATTAATGGTACATATTTCATCCTTTATTTACTAGTGATGAACTAACAACAATTAAAATAGATGAAAAAAGATGACATATATGACATACCTTAACATCTGTGAGATTTCTATGTTGGATAAACCATTCATAACCTTCAATTTCACTAGCAACAATACAACAGTGAGAAGAGTTGTTTGCGAGCCTTCATAAAGGGGCTCGTATGCCTTCTCAAGTACAAGTAAATCATGAACATCATCAAAGTCATCTCGATCAACATAATCAGTTGTGCCACTAAATGTGTCATGGATCAATGTATTTGTACCATCATCTTCAACTATGTTTTCTGGCACATGATCATCTTCTTCCATAGGATCATTAACTTCGTATTCGATATTCACAGCTCCATGTTCCTCCACTTGCAAAACCACATTCTTCGGGTCGTGATAATCCATATCATGTGCCCTAGGGTGCCCCACCTTTATAATAATGATAGACACAAATAAACCATGATCATGATTAAGTGATTATATATATATATATAATGTTAAAATGATATAAACATTTACAAATTCAATCAACGTAAAAACATATAATGAACAACTTACCAATGGACGATAATCATGCCCCCCTTCAATGTGATGATGTTGCTTGCAATGTTTCTCAGCTGTTGTGATTAAAATTCTTCTCATCTTTAAGCCCTTGCAATTATTGCAAGGACAATAACATTTCCCATCACCCTTTCTTTTCAATCTAGCCCACAATCTATCAAGTGACTCTTCATTTTGTTCTAGACTAATATTATCTGACATGATTTTTCTTTACCAAGTTTGAATATTTAGATCTTCAAAAAATATCAAACTCACACTCTAATTATTTTTAATTATAGACAGGTAACAAAATCTAATAATTTTGATATTTTACACCAATTTTTTTTGGCATGCAACCACTCCTGCAAAAGAGAAGATAGTCTGAAGTTAATGACCCCAAAAAACACTTTAAAATGCTAATTCCAGAACTTATTAAATTCTGATTTTACTATGATTTCCAACCATTAGACTCCTAAAATCAAAATATTGAACTTGCACAACAAAATTTGGAAATGAAATTCTGAAAATGCTTCTGCTTCTACTTCAAATGAAATGTTTTTAAATTTTTATACTACAATTTGAATTTGTTCATTTATGTGTATTCGTTACCACATTACCTACTAGAGAAGATTTTGATCTAAAAGCAAGCCTTTAAAGGCCTCCTAGATTTTGGTTGTAGACATCATGAAATCTGTTTAAGACCTTTGGAATTCAAAAGCTAGATATTAGCAGTCACTAGCATAATTATCCCTTTGGTTTTTAAATTTTGAAGTATCACCAACATTATTGTTTAGATAAATATTAAAAGAGATCATGGAAGAATTTTATCACCTTCTTGTTATAACATAATTAACTCAATAAGAAACCCCAGGATTTACACATACCATATCCAAATCCACAAAAGAAACTTGCTTAGATAATAAGCTTTCAAGTGTTGAGTCTATAAATTAATCTTCAATCAAGTTTTTTATGGTTGTTACCATTTCTCCAAAGTTTTTGAGCTCCCTAGGATTGAAATTCATAGCTAGATGCTACAGACAACTAAAGCTTTTGTAATATGTTAAGTTATGTTTATTTTGTAGCTTCTAATTAAAACATAGAATGAGCTACAAAGAAACAAATGCACACCACACTGCCAATAGAGAAATGTTTAGCAAATAAGAAATCACTTTACCTCGTTTACAAAGTCTTGACTAGGACTTCTCACTCGTGTTTTGATGGAAATTATCCTAAAAATGCACAAGTCTAAAATAAAATATGATGAGATGTTGCTTTAAAATATAATTTTCAAACCTGGAAGTACAAATCTGACTTCACAAATGAATTCTAGAAAAAGAAAATGACTACCCTCAACTTGGCGATAATAGCAAAACACTATCACAATAAATAGCCGAACTCACTTTATTTATTTTCGTTGAACTCACTTTTATTTATTTTCATCGAAATTTTGATGAAAACCCAGGTTCATCGAAATTTCGACGAATGTTGGGGATAAAATTTTTAAAAATTGAAAATTACAGATTAAATATCACAAGTACCTGACAATACATCTAATTATGCATCTTTCATCAGAAATTTTCGTCGGATTTTGCAGTCAAATGAGTTAGTGGATCTCCTTATTATAGAGAGATTGTGAAAAGGATACTAATAGAAGGAACTTCATATATACCACCAAGGGAGACAAATTTGAGGAAAAAAATATTGGATAATATCTATTATAAGATCAATATTTTTAAGAAAAATAAATACTACTTGGGTCACTAGTGGATGCAACGTAATCATGGATGGGGGGATGGAAACTAGGCATCATTCACTCATCAAAATAATGGTCACATGTATAGATGGCCCTTACTTATGACTATTAATAGTTTAGGAAACCACACAAATGTTGATGGAAAAATAATTGTAAGAAAGTTAAGGTAGTGGAACAACTTCCTACACTAATCTTGAGAGGAGGTTAATGCAATTTTTTTTAGATCTTTACAACAATTATAAAAATTAAATAGAAATAAACATAAATATCATGCTTATAACACAATGATTTATGTGGGGAAAACTCTTTAGGGAGAAAAACCCCACACTCCAAAAACTGCTAAATATATTATTTAGAAATAACAAAGATTACAATATACTTGCAAAATAAGCTTCTCACATGAGTATCACCAACTAGAGATCAAAAGGAAACATAACAACTATCAAACTCTTAGAATATATCACAATGCATAATCATAATATAATTCCCTCATAAAATAGGGTTTCCTTCTAGGGGAAGGCAATCCAACAAATATCTACCATTAGATCTAAGGCCTAATGAGGAACGGTCCAAATTTACAATAATAAAACATACATAAAATGTGGCTTTCGAAGGTGCTACCCTTGAAACCCGCAAGGGGGGTACCCCCCCTTGCACCCCCCAATGCAAAAATATATTAACATGTTTTAATCACAAGGTTGAGACATCATTTTTCCTAACAAGATTGTGGTGCAAGTAGTGATAGATGTGGCTTATTTTTGCAACATTGTAGGGAAGTTGATTGAGACAACTTATAAACCTATTTGGTGGAGCAGTTATGTGCATGCATTGAATGATGCACACAAGAACATGGGAAAATTTGGATGGATCATATAGTTCATTAGTGATGCTAGAGATGTGTAGATGTTTTTCTACACACTATTCAATTTTCAAGATTTTTTTTTAAACCTATAGAGACTAGATATGCATCATACTTTATTTTCTTGGATATGATGATTAAGTTACAAGAAGTAATGCAACTAATGGTCATGATAATAGAGTTGAATTGATGGTATGACTCTAAGTTAGAGTAGGGGAAGAGGATGAAGGAGGTGGTAAAGAGTGACATTTTTAGGTTGGTGTTAAATACATTATCTCTATTATTTCTCTAGTTTTCATAATATTCATATATTGGGACAATAATACACCAAGCTTTGGAAAGGTGTGTGAGTGTATTGACAATATGGATGGCCAAATGAAGGTCATATAAGAGAAAGACCCCACATTGTAGTTATTTCATGAATATATATATATATATATATATATATATATAATAAATCATTTAGAAAACATGAAATAAGCTTAACACTCTCTTGCGCATGGTTGTCTTTTCATTGAAATTAAAGAGGTATATATACAAAGGTCTAATAGAGTTTCATCTATGGAGGATCTTATGGTAAAGGCAAGGTTCATGAAGGATATTTAGAAGATCTATAATTTTGAGGATGCCACCACCATTTGTACTTAGTAGAGTTTTTTTCCTCTAATAAGATATCTAGAAGAGACCAAGATAGACAAAGTGACTATGACACAAGTGGACCCAATTCTATGGTGGACTATGTGTGGACCTCCTTCTTTGAAAATCACAATAGCCATTTGTTTGTTGTCCTAGGTTTCTAATTCTTCTTGTTCTAAAAGGAATTAGTCTACTTAGAGCTTCATCAACTCTATTAAGAGGATTGGGCTTACCTCTACGAGGGTGAAGAAGCTTGTAGTTGTATATAGCACCTTATGTCTCATTAAATACAACACACATATGTGCAAGGAGAGTCTAGTAGGTCAAAAGGATATAGAGCCACAAGAGACAACATAAGCTAATAATGATGTGATACAGATAAGGTTGATTGGTATTAGTTTAGTGGAGCTTGAATTGACCTCAAGGAGTCCACTAGTTTGAGTGATTTAAGGAGTTTTGTATGGACTTTGGGGATGATTAGAGGCATTGAACCATTAGCCAATTATATTTGAAATTTGAATGTAATCATCATTTTGAATATAATATATTTATATTTTGTATTGTTCATTCAATACAATGTGGTTAGTATACTTCAAAGTTTCATTTTGTTATTACTTATACATTTTTATAGCTAATTTTTCAAGTACTATAGATGCACAATTGTCTCCCTGTCATCCCTAGATCTAGACCTTGGGCTCCCCATCCTTGAAACCCATTCTCCCTATTTCCTTGTCTTTCCATTTTGAGACTCCATGGAATTGTGATCATTAACTCAATGAGAAAAAATAATCCTAGGTGAAACCTACAAAATCCAAGGTGGGGAAGATTAAACTCCATGATGCCTCCAAAATCAATCTTAGCATCTATGATGCTGATTGCAATCTTCAAGATAATAATATTTTTGTTATCATTTTTTAAATAAGATTTGTTGAAAGAAATTTTAGTATAAGTAAGCATTAATTGCTAGGTTAAATATAACCTTGAAAAGCTTGTGGAGGGAGATCAATTTTCAAAAAAGCTTGAGTCAACTAGCATTGTGAAGAGTTTAAATCTTTGTGTACTATTTCCTAGAAAAGAACAAAGTCATTGACAAGTTGGTTGACAATGTATTCTTTCTATTAAGAAAGATATATGGAAGGTGGTCATTATAGATTTATGATTTTTAATAGATGGAGGCTATTATAAGTGAAATATTTTTGATTTGGAGACATCCATACTAATGATGAAAGTGCCACATTCTATTTCTTCAAGTCTCACTAATTTACTAGGAACATGAAAATAAAGGAATTTTGAATCTTTTCATTGCTTATGTTCATTTGGAAGCTTGTACTCCCACAGGAAGAAACAAGTTCCCTTGCGGCTATAAATCTCTTCAACAAAATTCTGATTTGGTCAGCATTTCCTCTTTCTATCTGCCTTTAGTTTTCCATGTGCCCACCAACTTGAACTTTTTTGGTATTAGTTTTTTCTACTTCTCCCATCCCAACTTTGCCTTTTTTTTCTAGCTCCTTTATTATTATTTTCCTCCCCTCTTACTTCTTGTGCAAGCATACTCATCCTATCTTTTATTTTCTGGCTTGACTAAGATTTTTCATGGTGCTTTCATCTTACTCTTCTTTTTTGTATCCCCTTAACTATTAGTTTTCATAGATGCTTTGGTAGAGAATATAGAATTCACAGATAATCATGACCACTTTTTCCTAAGGTAAAGGATGCAAAAACTGAATGTTGGGCGTAGTTCAGATGGTGATATCAACCAAATTTTAGAATTTTTTTAGTCCAAGGATAGATCTAAACACACAAAGGAATCAACAAGGAACACATTTGGATAGATAATAGGAAATTTGCTAAAGAATGGAACTAGTAAAAAATGTAGCAAAATATGCAACTCTGTAGCTTTCTCCCATAACCAATATTGTGGAACACTGATTAGGGGTGAGATTGAAAAAAAACTATGGGTGGCAACCTTTTGAACCAATTGCTGATATAATGATGGGTGCTACCCTAAAAAGTAAGAAATGGCCTTAAAAAAATTGTGGGTCCTTGATTTATAGGTGACAATTCCTCAAAAATCTTAGCCTATCATTTTTCCCAACACCAATGAAGACTCTTGTGAACTATTGATCTGATCTAATCTAATATCCATTATTTTTCCTGACAAGAATGAAGAGTCCCACCAACAATTAATATGATCCAATCCAAAGATAGTCATAGACCCCATGGACAAGGATAAAAGCATTTATCTAAGGAAAAAAGGGACAAGTAACAAAAGAAGAAATAATGTTGGTCACTTAGATTTAATCATGGAAATGTTATAGAATCCCTCCATCATCAATAATTAAACATATTTTATTTATTTAATTACTTGATCTAAATTTTAATTTTAGTCCAATTAATTAGTCTTTACTTTTGGTTAATTAAATAAGTTTTATTTATATAATTAATCAAATTAATTTCTTATTTATTTAATTAGTCAGTTTAATTTCACCTAACATCAATTACTAGATAAATTTTATTTATTCATTATTTGAGCTAATTATTTTCATTATTTATTTAATTAACTTTGCCTAACTTTTCTTTTGAATAAATAATTAAATGAACCTTGGTTATTTAATTAATTAAGCTAATATATCCTCTAATCTCTCTTAATTGTTAATTAATTAATTTAATTTACAATTTTTTAATCCTTTCTATCCATGATCTCAAGAATATTTACACCCTCCATTCTTACACATATGTGAGATCTCCTACTTGTCATAGTTAACAAATCCCTACATTTCCACACATGTGGGAGATCTATCACCTGTAATTATCACGCAAACCCCCATATTCTCTCACATTTGTGAGTTACTCCATTTGTCACTTCCACACATTCCCACATTCTCTCACATGTGTTTTTTCCATTTGTCACTGACCCTCTTATATTTTTCCACATGTGTGAATCATCATCATCCATCCTAGATCTTAAATGAATCTCTACCCTGCATTCTCACACATGTGTGAAAGCTTTCAATTGTCACCCTCAACTCGCCATCTCTTTACACTTGTCAAATTGAGAGCTTGGACATCCAACAAGATATTTTCCACCATTAAATAATTCCTCACTCTTCATCCTTGTGGTTGGAGGTTTATTTAAAATCCTCCTCCAAAGGACAATAACAAGAAAATTATTCATCCCAAGTATATATTGTCCATTTGAGAAACTTTCAAGAAAGAGAAATATACATTTCATCATTGCAATCATCTATCAACCATCATTGGAGAAATATCATACAATAAGGTAATCATTTCTTATGTTTAATATTTTCATCATGCTCTTATTAGAGATGCATGCTTTTGTTTGGATTGAGCAGTTTTTATGTATGCATTTGCTACATTTTTTCTTCCAAATTTCATCATCACATTTATAGATGCCTAATGGGACCCTTGCCCCAATACTCATTTTCATCTTAGAGTGGTTGTATCTAATTTTCATAGATTTTTTATGTTGTTGGGCATGATTATGACTTTGGAATCTATGCATTGTGTCCAATGCTCTATGTTGCAACTTAAACATCTCCATCATCACCTTCAAAAATTCTATTTAATTGTGTGATTTTTAGGTGAAACATATGCACTTTAGTTAAAAGTGTTTGTGCTTCAACTTTGGAATCTATGCCACATCTCTCAACGTCTATGTGATCTCATTTTATAGGTCACTAACTGGGTTTCTATGTAGGTTTTCTCCATTCTAGGAGTAACTCATCACATTTCTTGTGTTAACGATTGTTCTTGTAGGCAGTCCATATGTCTATATTTTTTTGCAAGGATTTTATCTTGAGGTTTTAACCTAACTTGGTTTTCTATATATTTTAGCATCTATGTTGTATTCTCAACTATATGCATCTACCTATTGACATTCACACAACCAAGTTTAGCATGTGCACTTTTTGTAACCTCAATATATTTTTTATCATCTAACAACATTACTTGCAGGTTTTATTCCTTGCAAGCATCATTAGCAACAAAACATCAAGCCTAATACTCTATTTTGTAGGTTCCCTAGTTTTCCTTTTTCTTTTTATTGTTGATTTTTTGTGTTGTAGATTATTTTAACATATACACTCTGGTTCAAAGTGTCTATGTATCAATTTTAGTATATATGGAATTCAATTAAGTGTTTATATTTTTAAACTAATCTCTATTTGTATCTGAATATCTCCTATTTTATTAAGTGTCTACATTAGGATTTTAGAATCTATACTCTAAGTTTGAGCATTTGCATTATTTCAAGTTTGCATTAAGTTTTTGTAACCATCTCATTTTCCATCTTATCTATTTTTTTGTATTGGCTTATTTTCTATTATCTTGAATCTAATTTCCTTATAGGAATGACTATTAAAGATAAAAATTATCAAAATATGAATATAATTTTTGTATAGGGTTTATTTTTCCAAGACTATTCTCTTAACTAGATTAGTCTCATATTTTATTTTTGAAGAAAATTAATCTTGTGTGTATGTTTCTTATTTTTTATTGTGTTTTTTCTTGTCTAATGCATATAAATGATCTAAACCATGTATGCTCTCTTCTCACACTATAAGACAACCTTGAAGATCAAAAGTGGTTTATTTCACTTGTGTAGTGCAAATATTAGGTTTGTATGCTTTTCTTTGAGAAATTTTAAGATCTTGGGAATCAAAAACACCAATCTCTTTGTAATGAAGCTAAGGTAGCAAAACAACTTACTACACTAATCTTGCAAGGAAAATAATACAAAAATTTATATAAACTTAAACAAAAATAAACATAAATATCATGCATACCACAACACAATGATTTGCATGGGGAAAACCCTTTCGGGAGAAAAACCCCACACTCTAAAAGTCACCCAATATATTATTCAAAATTCACAAAGATTAAAATATACTTGTAGATCAAGCTTCTCACAAGAGTATCACCAACCAGAGATCCAGAGGCAACATGAGTGCTCAGAATCTTAGAATACATCACTATGCCTAACTATGATACAATTCCCTCATAAAATAGGGTTTCCTTCTAGGGAAAGACAAGCCAACAAAATATCCATTGTTAGATCTGAGACTTAATGATGAAAAATCCATATTTATAATAATAAAATGTGGATTTTGGGGTGCTACCTGTGAACCCCCGCTAGGGGGAATGACCCTCGAACCCCTCGTTGGGGGGATGACGACCTTAGACCCTGCAAGGGAGGTACCCCTTGCAACCTCCCATGCTCACCTATCAATAGTAAAACTTTTGTAATTGCAAGGTTGAGACACATTTTCCCAACACTCTTCCTCTTTTTTAATTTTATTTTTTAGTGGATTAAAATAATGAAGTAAATTCCATCACCAAGCATTAGCCCAAATCTCTTGTTCTAGTGAGGTATATAAATACAAGGCCTAGCCTTAGTGTATAAATTATCATTCTTGGTGTAGATCTCATCCAAGAGGAGACATAGAAGTGGGAAGGGGTTTGACCTTGAGCACACACCTTAAACAAGATCCCTAAATAATTTATGAAATTGGGAGTTATATACCTTCAATTACATGTATAAAATCCTAGTTGAGCCTTGTACTAACCTTATTCAGAGAACATTTTGATTGTTTGGTATTTTTAGTGCATTAGTAAGTGGTTAGACCCAAAAATTTATTCATGGTTTACTTCTATAAATGGGATAGTAAGCCACACATGCTCTCTTCTCACATCTTAGAGCAATCATGACGATAAAAATTGGTTAGTGTGTTGAGATCAATGGGCCATACTATTCACAATTGGGTCAAATCATATTTGTTAACCTACAAAACCAAACATTCTTACTTGAAAACATATTTTTTTGATGTGTTTTCTTTTTCCTTACATGTTTGTGCAAGACATCTACCAAAAAATTACAAATAACAAACCTTTGTGTTGAAACACACACCTCCATTCCAAACAATTAATTTTTAAGCCAAGGTCCTACAAAATCTAAGAACAAACATTAATCATCCCAATAGAACATATATAATTTTTAATTCGCACCTAGAAAAATAAAATCCAATCCATATCCTTAAACTCTCATCCCCAAAATCTCATTTCAAATCCAAACTTTTTCAAATAAAACTAATCCACCTCTTAAATCCTCCACCCAAAAAAGACATCCTTTTAAGTTTAAAATTTATCAAACCTAACCCAAATCAAATCAAATCCATTTGAAATCCTCCATATTTAAAATCCAAAAATATTTGTATCAAACCTAAACTTAAACCATCCCAAATCCAAGAAAATAATCTTAATTCTAAAAACCCAGTCATACCCCAAAAATCAAGCTCATCTCCCATCCCAAAATCTAAAACTTTAATCTTTATCATCAAAATGTTATCAATTTAAAACTATTCAAATTAAACCATCCAACATCCAAAAATCATCATTTGAAAGCCTAAGTATAAACCATAACCCAAAAATCCAAAAACATCATGTAGAATTAAATAATCTAATCCAATAAATCTTGATGAAGAAAAATTGCACATAATTTTATCCAAAAATCTTGATTACTAACGATCATGGATTGTGGAAACAAAATGTTATCAATAAAACCCTTTTAATCTAAATCAAACAATCAAACTCAATAAATAAATAAATCCTTTAAAGTCCAAACTAAGCTAAAGTAACCCCTTTGAATAAAAAATTAAGTCATGTAGACATGTAAAAATGACCCAACACATATCCACATCCTGAATGACATTTTTCATTATCGACATCATTATCATTAATATCATTGTATTTCACATCATTTACATCAAAAACCCCTATTTTCCTTTATTAATTGAATAATCTTTAATTATTTAAATAATTCACTATATTATCATTAATCTAACTTTTATTCCTCCTGATTAATTAAATAAACATCAATTATTTAATTATGTCAAGAGGTGCTAATATACCCTATTCCTCTAAATCAATTAAACTGTTATCATTTGATAATTTAATTAAATCACTTTCCCCTCTCTAACCTGAATAATTAAATTAATTATTCAACGTCATTCAATATAGTCAACAAATAAATACAACTTCATTTGTTAAAGTCAAACATGACTTGTACATTCAACTCAAAATATTAATTAATTATTCAATTAATTAATTATCCTCACTCTCCTTTTTGATTGAGAAAATCACGATCACTGATTTCTTCAATCCCACTAACCAATCCCACTGCTTTCTTCAATCCCACTAACCACTCAAATTGGATTTTTCCAATCCCACCGATTATTCCAATCTATTTCCTCTCAACAGTTCTCAACCATTGATCAAGATCTTTTACTACGAAATCTTGATTGTTCATCTGGAAACGTGAAATCTATAAAACACTCTTTTACCCTCTCACAAATCATCTAGAATTTACATAGTAAAGAGCTGAACAATTGATTCTTGAGCATATTAAGAATTATTGTCTTCTTATTCTAGTTCACCATTTACGCAAATTGAATCTTTTACAACAACAACAATGAGTCTTTGTATTTAATCGAGTAATCCAACATCTAAACATCAATAAAAACACAACTCTGACATGGGATGGTAACACTTTAAGATTTTGGATTCAATTTATGTTATCTTTAGGATTACATTATTTGTTGATTTCGTTATTTTAGAACTTCATTTCATGAGTATGGTTGGAATCTAATCTTGTTTTGAATTGATTTAGTTTAACTCATTGTCGTTTTCCTATTGCTTTATTCCCCCCTTACAACATTTGGCATGCCCGATGGGACCTAGGTCCTTAATGTTAATGTTTTCATGTTGCAGGTTGCAAAATGTTGACATTCTTTTCTAAAATGTTTTTGATAATTTTTATGTGAAAGCTCCAAGATTTTCACACAGTTGTTTCCACGTTTTTACTGCAGTTGCACTTTTTCAACCACTACTACACTAAAAAGGCATGCCATTGACTTTTTAACTACTATTGTCTGAAATAGGTTCGTGATTTCCCTTTTTTGGATTGCTATCATCTAACTGGGCCACTATTGTTCCAGATAGAAAGTCTGCTAATGTCCTGAATATTTTCGCCTTTGTTCTGATTTTTTTGGTTTTAAATTTGCAAGTATTTTTTTATTTTTTCAATTTTCTTAACCCTAACATTTGATTGTTCATTGTGTTTAAGGGGTTCTAACATTGCTGGTCCAACCCTTACAGGATTACAACATGTTCGTTTTATGAGAATAACTAACAGTTTGATTGAAGAGTTGGTGAACGGTGCAAGTCCACTTCAGTTTTAGAGCTTTCTTAGTTCAGACACATTTCAATTGGTGTTTAAAATTGAACACACAACTCTCACATTTCAATTGGTGTTTGAAACTAAACACACAACTCTCACATTTCAATTGGTGTTTAAAATTGAACCTTCACTTTTGACATTTCAATTAGTGTTTGAAATTGAACCTACAACTTTCACACTTCAATTGGTGTTTCTATAAATTGAACAAGGTAACTTTCACACTTCAATTGGTGCTTCTAAAAATGAACAAGAAAATCTCACACTTTATTGTTAGTGCTCCTAAAATTGATTTTTTTCATTTCGACGTTGTTAAAGTGAATGTAGTTTTATTTGTTGACTCTTTATAGATGAACAACACAATTAGAAACATTTCATTTGGAGCTATAAAATTGAACAAATAAATTTGATTTGCACATTGCTATATCCTAGTTTGAAATTGGTGTACTTAAAAATTGAATTAATATCTTCACACATTTCAAATTTTGGGACTTAAAAAGAAATTGCCACAAATTGTATATCGTGTTCACCGTGCTTGGAAAACCAAGTGTGTATCCTCTCCCCTCACGTCTTTTGATGACCTTGGGTGATAAAAATCACTTTGGGTTTCACATTCATTTATTTTACAAGCATTACCTTTAGATCGGGCCTGCCTTGAGATACATCCCGCACGAGAGAACTCAAGGTGACTCAAAGTGGTATTTTCCTTAGGGCGCTATATAAATCGATCAAGGTTAAACACCAAGATCTAACCAATGATTACTTGGTCGATAGTGCCATTCAGAATGGGTACCTTTGGGTATATAGAGCCCCTAGTAGGAGTGGTTAAAGCTTTAAGCAATTTGTTGGACATTAGCCAAGTGTCGAGTCCCCTAAGCAGTGACTAAGAAATTTATAGTAGAAAGCCACCCTTTGCTTGAGATATTCTACTTGGTGACATGGTTTAGTGCAAGAGATGTGTACTGCACTCTGAAGAAATTTACTCACCATATGAACTCCCTTGAATCGAGACAAAAATCTCTAGCTTGTATAAGTTACTTGTAGCTTGCTACTTGTAACTTTTTAGGGAGAGGGTGATGGGTCATCCTTCCATTCCTAGAAGCCCCTATCTGTCCATTCTCGAAAGAATTAAGTGTATACACTCAAAAGGTTTTCCCAACCTTACTTCGAAGGAGCTTCCAATTTGTGGGCCTAAAAGTGTTGCCATTGGCCAATTTGACCTTAGGGATAATATTTCTTGATATCTTTCGATGTTATTACCAATATAAACATGGGCTGATTTTTGCTCCTATCATAAATTATTTCGTTTAGCTTTGTGTACTTTGATTGATGTGCTTTATCACTTGCCGAATCTTAGACAAATATTCTCAAAACAATCAGATCTACCAAAACATCTTAAAATTATAAACTTGTCCAAACTGTTGTTAAGTGAAAACTAGAAAATATGGAAATATGGACACTATTGACATTTATGCCGCTTCTGTCCTAAAATTTGCCACTTTTATCCTAAATTTTGGTCACTGCTGCCTTAAGTTTTAGCTGTTATTGACCTAAACATTGTTGCTTTTGAAAAATCTACCGCTATTGCCTTGACTATTTCACCAGTTAGAGAAATTGTAACAAAGATCTCTTTTGACAAACTTGCCACAATTGTCCTAAAGTTTCAAGTGCTACTGACCTAAACAGGGTCGCTTCTGTCAAAATTACGACTATTGTTTTCTCTATTACCTATCATAACTTAAAACAAAGATCACTATTGCTCTAATTTTGACCATTGTTGTCCTAAATTCCAATTGCTACTATTCTAAAGATTGTCACTATTGTCCTATTTTCTAGTGCAAATAAAAAATTGATCCAAAACTGGTTAATCATTCATCTTTTTGAAAACAAAAATAGTCAGACCTCCAAACAATTCATATCTGCATCTTTCCATATCCATTTGCACATCAAAAACAATCAACCTAGTTTTAGGATTCAAATCAAACACAACTTGGATTATTCCCTTGCTCTCAATTTCTAAGAGATTAACATTTACTTGCAACCTCAAGGCTAGTTCAAGTGGATCATCAACATATCCTCTAGAAAAGTAGAGAAAAATATTGGTCCAATGTTTCTACATTTTGAGTCCCAAAATTAGCATCATCTCAAAACACCCACCAAACATTACTCATACTTTAGGGTCTTGAGTATCAAAAAATCCATAGCAAACCATCAACAACTTTTTCCAAAAAGGTTTCTTTTTACATCATTTTTACACATCATTCTTTTTAAACAAAAAAATCCCAAAAATAAAACATCATTCCATTCCATAGTTAGTGATCACAAATATTCACCTAGGTCTTGGACTTGTTTATGACAACCACGAGATCTCAACACAGGAAAAAAATGGAAGCCAACAAGAGTAACTCAATTGCACCAAAAACAAACATCACTAATGAGAAAACCCAACCACAGGGCTACCATCCAAATGAACTTACAACTCCTCAAAGAGAACCCACATTTAAGGCAACACAAAACCAACCACCAAGTGATGAGGAGGTACTCCTTAGACACCAAAACATGATTGATAGTCAAAATCAACTTCCAAATCCTAAGGACATGACCGTAGAAGAATACGATAGTGATGAGGAACTTACTAAGGAAAAAATATTAGAGTACTCCCAAGATCCTAAGATGCAAAAGCTTATGGACAAGATGCTTGGGAAGAATGCAAACTCATGTTTCCTCACATTAGCATAAAGTGTTGCTAAACTACCCATAGAATTCAACATGGACATTTTAAAAGATCCCAATCTTATTCCATTAGGAGATCAAATAGTGGTTAGACAAGTACCAAAACCAATGGTGGAACCCAACATACCACCCTTGTTTTCTCAAAATAATGACCAACCTAAAACTCAACCTATCGATAACCCATTGTTTAGACCACCCTCCCAAATTAAACAAGCAGTTATGGCACAATAGTATCAAGGAAATGCAACCCAAAATATTCCACAACATAACACTATGAAAAACATGGGAAATGTTCCAATAGACCAACAAGGTAGGAACCCATCACAAGGGAAATACATGCCACAACACACATCATACATCGACCCTTCCAACAACTCACAATATCAACAAGGGTAATTATCACAAAATTAACCACAACAAGGTGTACCATCAATGCAATACCAAGGTACCCTTCAACAAAATCAACCACAACAAGGTGTACCATAAATGCAATACCAAGGTACCCTTCAACACAATCCACAACAACAAGGTGTAACATCAACACAATACCAAGGTACCCTTCAACACAATCCACAACAAAAAGGTGTACGATTAACGCAATACCAAGGTACCCTTAAAAAAAATCCACAACAACAAGGTGTAGCATCAATGCAATACCAAGGTACCATTCCAAAACATTCACAACAACAAGGTGTACCATAAATAAAATAACAAGGTACCCTTCAACAAAATCCACAACACCAAGGAATACCACAAACAAACTATCAAGGTACACCCCAAACTTCACAACATGGTGTTCCACAAAACCAAAATCAAATTCTACAACAACAACAACAAAGTATCCCTTAAAATTGATACCAAGGAGGTTCAAAAAATCAATACCAAGGGATACTTCAAAATCAATATCAAGGTACACAACAAAATCAACATATGTACAAACCACAAAAAGGTCCTCAAGGTCCCATAACTATACAATATCCCATTTATGACTAGATAAATGTCATGGGACAATAGAGCTACAATGTACAAAATCCTCAAGAAAGAACATCAAACAATGACATATATGTGCAACTACAAACAATCAATCAAAGAATATCAAACATACAAATTGGAAAGCCAAAAAAGAGCTATGCTCTATAGGATATTTGTCTGTATCCTTTTGATCAAAACTTATCCATGGTACCTTTCCCCAAAGGCTTTGAAATACCAAAATTTGACAAGTATAGGGGGAAAGGAGATCCAATAGATCACATGCATGAATTTTTAGTATCTTGCATGGAACTACAATGAAATGATACCTACTTAATGAGGATTTTTCCAAGAAGTCTCAATGGGCCCACTATAGACTGGTTCTCTCATTTACTTCCAAGTATTGGGACATTTAATGAATTATCAGATAAATTTGTCAATGATTTTTTGTACAACATAAAAAAAGATATTAAAATTAAAATCAAATAAAAAACAACAATTCCAATAGCATCCACTACCAAACAACCTTGCACAAATATGATTTTTTATTGACACCATTAATCAATCCCATAAATAAAAATAAATAAAAATAAAAATAAAAAAATAATCCTCCAATTATGTTGTCACCACAATACACATCCAACTCATCATCCAAGGGCCTCCTTTGACTACTCACAAAGAACAACATGACCTTATCAAATATCTTGAGTGGAATCCAATTTAAATATCCAATCACAAGAATATATTAAATCAAGTCCTATAGGAGTTGAGAGTGCCTAGGGACATTGATCCATTGCACTTTCAAGCACTTATCAAGCATTTATACTACAAGAATCACCTCACCTTTAGTCTCAATGATACATTCCCACCATCAACCCTTCCCATAAAATTCCATTCTAGATTGAGTCCATCATCTTCAAACATAAAATCAAATGAGTACTCATAGATAATGGGTCTAGCTTGAATATATGCATGTTGTCACTAGCTCTATATCTCCAAATCATTACTATCAAAGCTTAGGACAATATAGAGTGGAATTTAGTGGGAAATATTTATCTTTTGGTTGAAGTTTGATCCAAATACATATAAAATTTATGTCATGTCATTTATTTAGATCTCCACTACAAAATCCTCTTGGCCCACCCATGGATCCATGTCATGAAATCTATCCTATCTACTTACCATCAATGTTTCAAATTCCCTCACAATGACATGTAAATGAAAGGATGTTTCAAATAAATCCTATCATTGTCCAATCTCTAAGGTTTCTCCTAATCCCATAGTTGTAAAATCCTCATCTTAAATTGATTCCAGAAACCTCCCTTTCACTTCCACCAATCCCAATAAATCATCCACTAAATATTATTCCACCATAAAAATCATTAAAAAAGGCCATGGAGAATACCAAATATAGGAGACCTTTCATTTTGACATATTTCCTCTTTCTCCTCGCTCTCATGGCTGGCCTTGCATGACCAAGAAATCAAAAAAATAACATTGAAACATGGATTCACTACATTTATCCAATATGGTTTCCTAACAAATGAAGAAATTTATAGTTCAATCACCACTTAGCTCTACAAAGATGATGAATAACATGCATCCTATTTTAAAAAATAAAGAATATACCATAACTCTCCACATGTGTAGAAAAATGAATTATAAAGGTAAGGGTTTGTGCCTCCACAAATAGGGAATTTTAGATCATGTTTATCTAAAGGAGAACAATTCAACTTGGGGATTAGGGTACATATCTTGGTAAGAGGAATATGATACCAATAGTGAAACTTTTGAGACTATCAAAAATTCCTCCTTTGATCTTTAGAGAACAAAAATAGAGCCATATTTTGACACCTTCAAAGAACTTTCTCCCAAGAACTTATTTCCCAAAACTTCCATCTTAACTATTTATCTACCCCTCTAATATGAATCACAGTGCATCATCTTATTGTACACCTAGATGCTAAACTATTGAAGAAAAAAATGAAAAAAATGCTAAAATAACACTTCTTTATGAGCTTGGTATTTGTCCATATTAGTTATGTTTATTTCCTACTTTTGAAATATTTCTTAGACATTGATAAAAAAAATTGGATGATATTTAAAGCATAAAGAACCAAAACTTGATAAATGATGGATTGATAAATATTTTCATGTTTAGATGGTTATTTATGAAATATGATAGTGCATAATGATAAATTATGGTAGTTATATTATAAGTATTTTTAAGGAACTAATCATGCAACGAAGAAAACATATAAAAAGAAGCCAAAGGACTATTACAGACATGTATCGATAAGATCAACCACGAAGATGGAATATCTGTAGCCAAGGGAACCTGCATCCATTGGATCTAGAACATATAGAAATAATCTCAGCCACTAGTAATAAACTATGTCATAAAGAGTAAGAAGAAACTCCATGATAGAAGAAAATGATAGAAAATTCAATAATTATTTTATTGAACACATCATACCATTTGCTCATACATGTTGGCGATTTCAATTTCATAGTCATAGTTAAAATAATTATATCATAACTATATTTCTTGAAGTTTCCTATTTTATGTTCTTAAGATGGAATAATCTCTTCCTACCTTTTGGGAATGAGTCGATGTTTGTAAAGTAGGTGGTTAGGAGTCCAATTTTCTAAGGACAATCAAGATTAGTTAGTTGAATTAAATATTCTATACATTAAAATATTTAGAATAGAAGCGTATTAGTGATTTTTAATGAAGGATACTAGTGATTTTCAACATTCTCTATCATTTTTCCAAAACAATAATCAAGAGTAGTTTTTGTCATTTAGTGTTATTTTGAATGTGAATGAATGGAGCACATAAATGATTGATTGAAATTTCTATGAATTAGAAGAGCCCAACAACCCAAGAAGGGTCCACTTGAAGTAACAATACCACTCTATTATTAATATTAATGATTAATTGTTTTAGAATTTTAATTTTAGACCATTGCATTGATTATCAAGAGCTTCATAACTATTTCCTGTAGCAATTAGTTTGTGTTATCTATAAAATGTGTAACACTAGATTTAGCTCACAATAATAGTTGTCGAATATAATAAGATCTTTAAGGTTTTTTTATGTGAGTTTCTTTTTGAATAAACAAGTTCAATCCCTAGACTCAACCTCTTAGGAACCCCAAAATCCATTGATTCATACACACATTGCCAAAATCATCCATGAAGATACATCCCTAGTTGACATTGTAAGTGTATCCCTCATTTTTGATGAATCACTTGATTAGGGATATCTAGGTCCATTGATTTAAATGCATTCCTTAACTGCACTAGATTTATTAGTCAATGAAGGGAGCATACACTTCTTGTCAAAGAAGAATTATGGAAACTAGTAAAATTTAAATTTATCTAAATCATTGACTAATTAGAATAGATCTCTAACATCATTCATATCTACACAAATTATACTAGTACTCATGTATGATTTATTTTCATGACATCAATAAAGCTTGTCTTTAAGACAACTTCACTTTACTCAACTTCGACATGATCAGTGGTTCATTACCAAGGCATGGCATGTTATCTCTCATGGATGGTTTTTTAGGGTATATAATCAAATCTAAACAACTATAGAATACCACAAATAAAACAAACTTCATCACATCATGTGAGATATTTTATTATTAGGCCATGCCTTTTGTCTTTAAAAATATAGGTACCACTTATTAGAAGCCCATGATTATCATTTTCCAAGAGATAATCCATGACATCATAGAAAATTATATTGATGAAATATTGGGTAAAGAAAAAATGAGAGCATAATATCCCAATATTTTACACCATGTCTTCTAAAGATTGAGAGATCACAAGTTTATGTAAATCCAAAAAAGTGTGTACTCGACATAACATTAGGAAAACTATTAGGATTTATTGTGTCTTAATGAGACATAGAGGTGGATCTTGATAACACAAAATCCATCATAAAAATTCCTCCCCAATGGAATCTCAAAAATATTCATAACTCATAGGGAAATATTCAAGCCATCAAAAGATTTGTTACTCAGCTAATTGATAAATGCTAATCATATTCACATCTCTACAAAAGAATGTTAACTTCCATTAAGATGAATATTTTCAAACTACCTGTGATTGAGTAAAGTAATATATTTCAAATCCACTATTTCTATTTGCACCAACACTAGATTAACCTTTTCTACTATAGATATTAAAAACACATGTCTTAGGAGCCCTTCTAGCAAAAAATATGAATAAGGATTTGAATAAGCCATCTTATATTTGATTTGAACATTGGTTAGTTGTGAATTTAATTAGAAACCCTTGGAAAAGAAATGTATAACAATGGTATTTTCATCTTGGAATTTCAATCAATAATTCTTAACACCAGAATAAAATTTAAATTATAAAAGATGACCCACTCAAGTATCTACTCCTAAAAATATACATAACGCTTGAAAAAATGGGTCATGTTGCTTAGTGAGTTTGACATTGAGTACATGAATCATAAAGTGATAACATGATATTTCCTAGCAAATCAATTAGTGAATACACCATTAAAAGATATTCAACCAATAATATTGGATTTTCCTCATGAATCTACCTTGACATTAGAGAAATCAGATGAATGGACACTTTATTTTGGTGAATCCTTCACCAATCATGTCTTAGGGGAAAGCAATCCATTCCTCACTCCACAAGAAATCCTCATTCCCAAGGCATTTAGGATCATATTCCATTGAACCAACAACAATATTGAATAAAAGGACCTATTAGTAGGATTGAAGTTGACTATCCGCTAGAATATAGTTTTTATCATTTTTTGGTGACTCTTAGCTAGTCATCAAGGAAGTCAATGATAACTATCACACTAAATATGATAATATAATCCTCTATAAAATAATGGTTGATAATTTAAAATAATATTTCATGTACATCAACTTCAAAAAAGTTCCTCATATGTGCAACAAGGTTGTAGATTCCATGGCCAAAATTGTCTCTCTCCTTGACAAAGTAGCTAATGCATGAGAGTCCTTGTCTCTAGTAGAATAAATCCTAATATTTACAATGACATCCCATATACTAAAATGGTATATGGGAATATTGGTCTTAATTATCCTTGATACCAAAATATTTACACCTATCTCCATGATCATACCCTTCCAACCAACCTACTATCTAATAAACATAAAATAATTATCTATTGTGTATCCCATTTAACCCTCCTTAATGGGCGCTCTATCATAGGGGTTGCAAGGGTACCTTGTTGTGATGATTCAACTTAGATGAGGTTTATTTGGCAATATAGGAGGTTCACAATGGTATTTTTGGAGCTCACACCAATGATGGAATCGAAAGAGCCCATGAAAATCGTGTACCTCAAGAGATTCTATTCCTAAGCTACCAATTGTTGTCTCTAAAAAAAGGAAAAAGGAAAATATGTTGTTTGGTGAAAACCATTCCTATGATTCCTTGGGAAAGTACCATGATGAAAACTTATTTATAAGAATCATGTGTAATGATAGATACCAATTTCTATGAGTACCCCTCATACCATCCCATTCCCATTTCCCTTCATCCCCCAAGATCCCAACTAAAGCTTTCCCTAATTTATTTACTTTTCTTCATGTTAGGGTTACTAAGTTACCAATTCAACCTCACAAACCTCACATGCATGTAATACATGTAACCTATTTATCACCTATCGACATAGAATCATACTTGGAAAGGCCCCCTTGAGTTTCCCCATTTATCCTCCATATCACTCAAACATCCCCCTTATGGAACCTCTCTAAAATTAATATCCCTAGACAACTAATCATCATATTTATTAAGAATCATATGCTCAAAAAATGCAATCTCCCTTACAATACTCACCCTTTCATACATTAGATCACTAATAACCAAAGCATTATAGTTCACATCCCATATCCACCCTCACCCCTAAGACCATAGCATGATTCTTGTATGACATTTCCCACTAGCCTATGCAATCCCCAACTAATGCACCACTAAATTAAAGTACCTAAGATACTATTCATGTTCCCATAGATAAGATGAGTAACCTAGTCACACTCAACATATTTGCATCCATCATCTAAGACTGACCTTTGAAGACACACTATTATTCCCCTACTTATGGGACACATCGCTTCATCAAGTTCATTATCCATAATTTCCATCATGACCATCAACCCCCCTTATTCTCTAATTTCACCAAGCTAGAGGTGTGTGCATGTTTATTTTTGTACTTGTCTGTTTGTTTGCAAGTGTTTTTTTGTGGACCAAACCTTATTGTTCTACAATACACACCATCAAGATCACCATAATCCATTATATTATTGTATGTATAGATAAAATGTTTGTTGTCACATGACACTAGTTGCATCTTGTCTATTTTTGTGTGAGTCATTCATACACTCAACACACTATCATAATGATAGATAAGGATAGAACTATGAAAAATTTGGTTTCTCACCATATATAATTTTCCTCTCTCACCATGTACCTATCATCCATAAACACAACCAAATCATTAGCCTATGCATTCCATACCCATACCCATATTGTAATCATTTATAACATCATCATTTTCTACTCTAAAGTAGGAGTGATTTCCAACTCAAATAATATGTCATAACCAAATTCATAATTAACCATATGTAACCAAACATGAGGTCAACCATAAAGATAAAAATCATATATGATCATGAGCATATAAATAAGCATAAAAGTATGTATTACATAAACATGTACAACCATACCATTTATTATCAATATCAAATCACAAATTGATAGATCAACACAATAAAATATTCCCCATAAAAAATTGATCTCTCTCTATATAAAGAAGGTATGTACAATAATTTATCAATAACTAAGGTACATCATCATAATATTTCCAAACATAGGTTGCAAAACGTGGCCTTATTAAAACAATCATATAGACATCATGACCATAGGTCAAATATTACTCCTACTTTCACCTCCCCCATCCTATGGAGGTGGACTTGCTAAAGGTGGAGGTGGAGCTGGTGACCCTTGTCTAACCTCTTGTAAAGAGATTTATAATATTGTACCTCCATCAAGGCCCACTATGTGTCCCTACTTTCCCAACACACCACCAGTTCTTATGCCACCCCCTATGCACCTACTAAAGATCACACTACATATCTCTTACCTCAACCTTTCTATATAGATTTCATATCTCTATCTCACTTATATCTCAATGCATCCATCTACACCTATAGCCCATTATTTTTTCTTTTAGGTTACTCATCATTCCACCACTCCATTCCTCTCCAGTAAAAAGAATCCACCTATGCTTGAAGGCCGTCCCTAGACACCTATAAATATCCCTCTCCACCCTAAAGTTGTCCCTCTCAACCTAAAATCTATCTCTATCTTCCTACATCCTTGTAATAGTGTTGTCCCTAGTTGCTATCTTAAAATACTCATACTCTCCCAGGTTAGTCCTCCTCCCCTTGATCCCACTCCTAATAACTCTTTTTCCAACGGTCTTTCCACTAAAGAACTTGTTGCTACTACTTGAATGTCATGCATTTGAACATCCTCCATCCCCATATCCTCATCATCTCCCTCCTCAATCTCCATATCCCCACCCTTGTCACTATCTCCTCCTCCATCTCTACCCTCCTCTCCACCATCTCTCCTCTCTACCTCTTTCTTCTTATTGACCTATTATCTCTCCCCTGCCTAGCTTAGTATTGTATATAATATTGCATCGCCTCCACCACATACTCACATAAACATAATCCTTAAGAGATAATGACATAGTCAACCTCTTTGGTTGTTTCCTCTTCCACTACTCTTGATATCTCACCATAGTCCCTACATATATGAAACCATCCATGAGAAGCCATTAAACTATAGCCTATTGCTACAAACTATCTGCTACCACTTGTTGATAAACTCGTGTTCTCCATTTGGGGATACCATTAATCATCTGAGAAAGAAATGAGGCCATGTTGGGATGTATTAGAAAATATCAAACTATCCCAAGACATGATTAGGACGATACCAATTTATAATATACTTTTGTTCCCCCCAAATAATACTCTAACATGATGAATCTTAACTGCACGTTATTGTCTACACATAATTGTATCCCTTTATATGGCCTCCATATAATGTCACATTGTGTGATATCATCCAACCTACATCTATTAAATAGTGCATCTCCACAATGAACCAACCTAACTCCTCCCAAATCCACCACCCATACATAATTGAATCCTTTGGCTACCTCATCTCCAACACACCCTTTGGGAAACCCACAACAATATGCTCCTAGGCCCACACTTGCAACAACATAATGAATGCTATGGTACACCCTCCCATATAACCCACTAGGCGTAGATCCTTATATAGTTGTGCCAAAGCATGAGGGACCCACATAAACATATGCCCATCCTCCAACATGTATACAATCGACTCTACCAAGTCCAACAAGAAAAACCTATCAATCTTGTCAAATAATAAGATGCATGTAATTTCTCAATCAAATTATTTTAAGGTTTATAAATTTTGGGTTTAAATATTTCTCAAAAACCAAATAATACCCTTTTTCCTTTACAAAATAGTATGAAAACCCTAATCTAATAGATTAGATTTTCCCTTCATCACCTTTGCATTAATTGATACCGTGGTTCAAATCAATACTACAAGAATGTGAGATACATTTCAAAATATCTATTATGTAAATTGGGGATCTAGTACATTTAACCTACATTTCAAATGTGAAATTAACAAATTATAGCTTATATAAACATAGTACAAGTCCTTTACCCTAATATGGCCAAGTTCAAAATTCTCCTTCACAATTTACACAAAATGCAAGTTACCCAAATTATAAATCATGCCCATAATCAAGGATAACTAAAAAACCCAAGCATGACTACAACAACAACTATAGCTTGTAAATATAGCGTGGAACCCTTATATTAAATGAGATGGTAGTACATTAGAATATAATGTAATAACAATGAAAATAACACTAGAAATACATTCAATGACACCACAACTATGAAAAGTGCAATCACTAGATATTGTCAAGCTCAAACTCCACAATAAATAGTAGATTATACATTTTTTTACAATTGAAGAATGTGGCCTTGAAGCTCATGCATGACCTTCAAGTAAGATCACTCTACTAGACCAAAGGGGCTTCATCCTTTGGCTCATGCAACCAAAAGGATTTTCATCCTTTAGTTTCTTACAAATTAGAGGGGTTTTTCCCTCATATATGGGTGTTCAAACATTGTTGCTTAGAACAATGTTGACCAAGGTTTCAATTAGAGAATAAAGAATAATCCTTGAATAATAAACAAACCAAAAATATCTCTCATTTAGAACACAACCTACATAATGAATATGTGGTTTTTGACCTTGATGTCATTAGAATTAATGGTGTTCTTCAATATGAGCATGTAGGGTGGAAACACCCATAAATTCCATTGAAATATTGACCAAATTCAACTACCACATTGATGAGATATGGTTGTTATCATCATTCAAGCTATAAGTACACGTAAATCCACACCCTTTATTTTGAATGATGTTTTCTAGGAGAATCCCCTCTGGAGAAGTCACAGTGTCCCATTTGGCCATTAATGGTGTGTTTAGCCAAGCAAGGGGTAAGTATGAATGATAGAGAAAAAAGATAAGAACATAAAAGTTCAAAGGTTGGGGATACCATAGGACAGATGCCAGAGGTTAGTAATGGAGGATTCAAAATAAAGGGATTTCAGGAAGGAGAAATCTAATACTTCAACAAGAATAAAGGTAAATAGAGGGTAAAAGAGGCATTCACGGAAGGGTAACTTTGACACTTCTACAACTTGTAAGCTTATAATCCTTTGAAAATTTTGCAACTTTCAAACCTAATAAGCACATAGGGGGAAATGAGGAAGAAAACATAAGAAAAAATGGACCATGGGGAATGCTAGGAATAGGAAGAAGGCCTTTAGTCCACAACCATAAATAAATTGGAAAGGGAACATTATAATTTATCCCTTCCTAAAGTTTTCTTTCCCTCAAGTAATGCAAACTCATATGTTTAAGTATTCCTAGTTCTTCCTAAGTGACAACCTTTGTAGGTAGGTTTCTCTAATGAAGAAAATATTTATTGATGGATCCCTCTCTTGACTCTATCACTCTTGTGACCATAATGGTACTTTTTATCCATGTGAGGGATGTTCCACTATTTGTGTACATTGTCAAATTGCATAATCCTTGCCAAAAAAAATGACCATTATGCTATTTCCATTTTTGGCCATTTCCTTGGGAATCAATGTCACCTAATCAAATTTCTAAAAAAAAACTCATGCTCCTTGGGAGGAATCATTATGGAATCCATAAACATGCTTTCCAATTCCTAATGAGAGGTCAACAACAATGCAATAGACTTGAAGGAAAAACATGTTCTTCATTTTTTTGGTAGCTTTTTACTCACTAGGAGATCAACAAAGGGGCAATAGACTTGAAGGAAAGACATGTTATTCATTTTTTTTGTAGGTTGTGTACTTACTAATATGATTCATAAGACCCTCTGGGCAGCACTTCCAAGTGAATATCTTCCCTTTTTCCCTACCAATTTTCTAGAATTTGGAGTGTCCCACCATGGACCTGTATAATGTAGTGCCTTCAAAGTCTTTGTTCCATCTTAGAATCATATGCAATATTTTTTACCCTTGTATCTCATGAGGCCATTTTATCTCACCTATTTATCATCCTTCTCATCTCTCTCTAGGTTGTTGACAATGCATGTGCTCTTGGCATTTTCTACCCTAATAAAACTCATCCAAACACTAGGCATGAAAGAAATGGGATAAGGAATGGGTATTACTAGTAACATTCATTTTTCCATTAACATAAAAATCATCTTGGATTTTCCTTACCAATTCCAATCTTGGGAATTTATAGTTTCCCATCCTTGATCCTTCTTGTGAGGTAGTTGGAGTTCAGTAGGCTATTATAATATTATCACATGCTAAAAAACCTAAACCAAAAAGACATACATGCATTCATCTTAAAGGATGGCTTATTAGTAACCTAACTAAAGTTAAAAATAAAAAAAATGATGTTTCCCATTTAACCCATTCTTCATGTTGGCCCAAATCTGTGTAGTTGTCTTCAAGTTGCTTTGTTTGTTGGCCTCCAATTCCTTGCACAATTATCTTTATAAATTCCCAACTTTGTTCTTGTGGCCTTCGGTATTCTTAGAATTGTTTTGAGTTCAAAATCCTCCTAAATCCTATCAATCTCTTTAATTACCTACTTAATTTTCATGGCCCTTGCTTCATTCTCTTACTCCCTAAAATGCTACAACTAGTTGGGTTTTCTACCTCTCAAAGTTCCATTTGGGTTTTCTCTAAAGAGTCATTGGTTGATTTAAGCTCAAAGGTGAGTTCATCAACCTTTTCCTTCATTTCTTGAGGTACACTTATGAATAGCTCTACAATTTTATGACCATATCCCTATCTTTAATCAAATGCAAACTTTCTAATTTCATCCTTTCTAAGGTATTGTTCACGACTTGCAAGTCCACAAGAATGATTGTACATTTATCTCCAACAATATTTACTTCATTTGACTTGTGTGCCCTCTTAAAACTTATTGTGAGCTTCAATGAAATTTTGTGTGATATCCAACTTAGTTAGGACTTTTACCTCTTTCTCTTCTATTACCAACAACTACTATTTCTAATCAAGTAGCTTTATAGACCTTTGAGCAACATTGATGAGATGAAATTTCTTGTCTTTATCTTGGACAATCTGGTGTAGTTTTGATGCTACTATTTTCTTAGGTGCTCCCCTTGAGTTAACTACCTAGGGAAAATTTTGAGTCATTGCCTTTTGTCTCTTTCCCATTGAAAGTTGCATTACTACTATCCATGCATCAAGGGTTTAATTATCAACTAGCTCCTTGAAATCACTATCCTCCATAAGATTGTGAGTTGCATTACAATATTTTGGATCAATGCTATGAAGCATAAGAGAACCAACACAATGAGGCACCAAAGGATCCAATTCTAGCTTTACCTCAAAATTCAATTTTGAGTGTTTCACAATATTGCCTCGATCCCATATTCTTTTTCTTTGACAAACTTGAGTGAAAGAATTTTTGTATTCTTGGGAAAAAGTGGTGACTTTGACCATTTCTCCATACTTCTTATAACAAAAAAATATTGCATCAATAAAAATTCTCTATTAGAATTAGTACCTTCATGTCTTAAACTATGATTATGGAGATAGTCAACCTGAATATCATTAGTCATTGGTTTGAAAATTTTAGCAAGATGAAAACCAACATTAATGCCCATTGAGTCACTCTTCTCCCATGCATGCTTCTCAACATAACCATCCTATAACTCCACCTTATAAGCTTCTTGATTTTTTAACCTGCACTTGTAGGCATGTTGAGAATGGATATTTACCTTTATTGAAGCATATAATAACTTGGCTTCATAATTCTACTCATGTCCATTTTGAAAGATGTCCTATAATTTTCCCTTGAATGAAATAGACACAATCACTCAGGGATTGATGGGTGTGTACATAACATGAGACTCTTTCTCATGCTCATATATCATAATTTTTTATTCATGTAAAGGATTTATATACTTGGTACTAAGAATTGTGTCCCTTAACATTTATTCTTCTTAAATAGGGGTTCTTGTATTCTCATATAAGGGACTTATGCATTCATTTTTCTCCTCTATAGTTGGCTAAACCTCTATCTCCACGCTCTCTTCTTTTTCTTCCTCATCAGACACATGACCCCCTACATTCCCAATAACTTCATCCTCATCTAAATCTAAAATCTCATTTGACATGACCTCAGTGTAGTACCTTTGTTCCTTGCTTAGGCACCTACAACCAGGAGTCCACAAATCCCTATAAGAAAAAATAGAGTTGCTTCCTACTGAACTCATTACAAGTGTCTTCCTCTACCTTCTTGTGTAGGCTCCCTTTGATTTACAATAGGGTATCTTTGAAAATGATTATATGTGGGTGTTGGTTGTGGATTTGGTTTTGATTATTCTTCATTATTTAGAAACATTTTATTTTCCTCTTACTCAATGATATCCTCCCTAGCAACCTTTGTTAGTTCTAACTTTTCATCTTCCTTCCTCAACCTTTTGATGTAGTTATACAAGCCTCTTCTATTTGGATACTTATGTATGAGCAGGTTTAGGTAGCTATCAAAGGAGAAAATATATTTGATTCTATTAAAAATTCTTTGATATTTGTCAAGGATTCTAGGGGCTTCTAGTTGTTACCCTTCTATCTCCTTATGCATTTTCATAACCTCTCTTCAATTAAGATCTACATGTTCTTCTAATAATAATAACTTCACTTGAAGGAATATAGATATGTTAATATATTCAATAATTTTGGTTGTTGGCATCATCACCTTTGTTCTTATCACTATTAGCTTTGACAAACTTGTTCCATTACACATTAGAGCTATAAAGAACCCATGATTCATAGGCTAGTAGGAAAATAAGCTCTAATACCATAGTAGTGTCCTAACCAAACTATTTTAGGGTTTATAATTTTTTGGTTTAAATATATAAAATCAAAATTAGCCAAACCTAGAATTACTCTTTTTCCTTTACACAATAGTATGAAAAAACTCATCTAATAAACTAGATTTTCCTTCATTACCTTTGCATTCATTGATACCGTGATTCAAATTGAGTTTACAAGAATGTGAGATAAATTGTAGAACATCTATTATATAAATGGGGTATGTAATACATTTAACCTAGCTTTGGTAAAACCTAGATTTCAAATGAGCCAACAAAAAAATGCAGCTTATACAAAAACAATACAACTACCCTTTACCCTAATTTTGATAAGCTCAAATTCTCCATCATGATTAACACAAAAAATGAGTTACTTGGATTGCGAATTAGACCCATAATCAAGGACAACTGCAAAACCCTTTACTTCTATTAAATAAGACAAAGGTATAATACCCAAGCATGACTACAACAACTATAGCTTGTAAATATATTGTGGAACCCTTATATCGACTTAGATGGTGATACATTAAAATATACTAATATGATAACAATCAAAATAACATTGAAAATACATTTAGTGACCTTGCATCTATGATAAGTACAATCAACAAAGATTATTGGGTTCAAACCCCATGATAGACAACATATTATGCAATCTATTGCAATTGAAGACTATGACCTTGAAGCTCATGCACAACCTCTAGGTAAGATCACTCTATTAGACCAAAGGGATTAATTAGAGAATAAGGCATAATCCTCAAATAATGGCAACCCAAAAATATATTTCTTTTGACACATTTGAATAGCTTGGAGAACAAATTCATGGTTGTTGGACCTTGACGTCATTAACATTAATGGCATTCTTCAATCCAAGTATGTAGGGTAGAGAAAAGCTTGTGAAAACCTCTAAAATGGTCACCAACTTCAACTACCACATTAATGAGATATGGTCGCTATTATTTTTCAAGCTACAAGTACACACGAATCTATGCCCTTCATTTTGAATACTGTTCTCTAGTGGGAGAATCCCTTTTGAAGAATTTGTGGCATATCTTTGGCCTTTAATGGTGCTCTCAACTGTGTGGGGGAAAAGTGGAGTTGGGAGAAGTGGGAGAAGAGGTATGCCATGAAGAGTAACTCTATCACTTTTACAATTTGTAGGTTTAAAACCTTTTGGAACCTTAGCAACTTCTAAACCTAATAGACAAAAGAGGAAGACCACATAAGCAAAAGTAGAACATGGGGAATGTTGGGAATATGAAGTAAGCCTGCAATCTAGAAACACAAATTAATTGAAAAGGAGGCATTACAATGCTACCCACAAGAATAAATGGCACATTTTCCACTAGGGAGAGGGACTAGTAGTTGTGCAGACTAACTTTGTGAGCATTTAGCGGTTGCCTCAAATATTGTAGGACCTTCGTTTTTTTTTGAAATGTGGATTGGCCTCTTATCTATCTATAACTAAGGTTTGTAGGTGTGACTCATCATACAATTTGCCATATCAACACATCTACTGAGAATTGTCCAATTTTTTTTTAAAGATTTGGTCAAAACTTAATCATGGTACCCCTAGTAGTTGAACAAAACAATACCATTTGTTGCTTGTAGAATATCATATTTTTATTTAAAATAAAACTTATATGCAACCTAAATGGACCAAATACCTATTGGTAACCATAAATCTTTGTTATCTCTATCTTTTTAATTCAACACAAATAGACCAATAGTTGAACAAAAAAAACCATTTGTTGTTATAAAATAACAGATAATTATTTAAAATATAACTTATATCAAACAAAAATGGACCAATAGTTGAACACTAGTTTTTTTTGAAAATCCTTCACATTTAATGAGAAAATACATGGTATTTATTGTGCTCACCTTTTATATTTGTGATAAGGACAAACTATTAATATGAAATACCCCAATGTTTGTACATTGCTACCCAATAGTTTTACACATAAGAACAATATTTTTCACTATGATAACAATACTTGTTTAAATGAGTGTCTTATTTTTATTAAATGAGCATTTAATTTTATATACGACACACTTATAATGGATAGTTGTAATTTCATTTGAGACAAAAAAAAAAAATTTATTTCACTTGTTCATGAATGTATTTATGTTTTTTTTAGATGAAAATTATAAGTTTTGACGTGAACAATTATTGATCCCATAATATCACATATTTGATAATATTTTGACTAATATGTGAAATGAATATATACAAAATATAATATATATTCATTCTAGTACTAATATGAATAATCACAATTGACTGAGACTAATGAACCATGCACAACCCCTCTCCCTCCAAAAACATGTAAAAATATCTAAAAATCTAAACCAATGCCCTGCAGTGGCATATCTGTCTTCCTAACCAGCCGCTACATCGATGATGGTACATGAATGCCACTCTTACACACCATCTCCCCCTCGATCAAAGTCTGTCTAAAATCTCTGAGTGCCATCAACATTGTATGATCTGCTTGGATCTCTAGAATTCATGCTACAAGAAGTAGCCCTAGGTATCACCGCCATAAAAAATCTTGCTCCTTGTTGTCAAAACTGCTGAATGGCTCCATCACACCTGCGTACCTCTTGCTTGTCACAAGTGACAATAATCGCTGCTACAATCATCACACATCACCCATTAGCCAATTCTTCTAACTGATCATTCTTCAATTTTTTCTTAGCGCAGATGCCACTTTGCGTATTCGCCTCACTAACATCCTTAAGTGCAGACATTGCTTTAAGCAGTGCAAATGCTTCACTCTCCAGTGTAGATGCTCCTATATTGCAGATGCTTTAGGAGGTGATGTAGATGCTTCCCTGATTTGCATAGACATTCAAGGTCTTGCGTAGATGCTCATATGTCAAATCCACATAGGCGCTGTAGGGCCTCACGTAGACAATCCGGACCCCAATGTGGATGCCACAAGGTAAAAAGCCCTTGAGGTGCCTCCATTTTATGCTTCTTTCGTACCCTAATAAATGTATTTAAATGACAAAATGACAAGATTTGGGTTTCAACTTTGGACTTAACGATGGTCTTGCATCTACTGGTTCCAGTACTCCCTCACCCTCTAGCTTAGATGCTCGTGAACTGGGCTATGCTCCATTTTCACTCTCAATGTCAGAGCACTTTTTTCTCTAGGGGTAAAAAAATTTACCCTACCACCGCCCCCTGCTCTAACCCCCGCCTCCCTCCACCACACGCCAATCTCCCTGCCCCTATCCCATCCCCACAACCCCCCACCGGTCGCCCCTATTTATAGGTCCCCCACCCACCTTATAAAAAACTAAACCCCTATTTTTTTCTCTGTTTTCATCCCTAACCTGATTTTTGGGCATACTAAACCATAATTCTCCTTTCAAGAGACAACTTGATCCTTGCTAGCCTATGGGGGCATCATCCTCCAATGTTCTAATCTCTTGTCCTTCCAAATGACAGAGCCTCTCACAATGATTTTTTAAATTTTCTTTGAAAGGACATTATTGCTCTTGGTCTTGAAATCTTTTCAAAGAGGAAAAAAATGTAGACACTCCAAATCTACTTAAATTAAAACGATATCATGATTCTTGACTGTTGGAAGGTTGGTGCCTTCGTCCCCTTGATTGTTTAGCGCCACATTATGGATTCATGACATGGCTGAACTGCCTCCTGTAGATCTTGTATATATGGCGTTTGTATCAGGCATTAACAGGTCGATCTTTTGGCGCAACGGCAAAGCCATTGCAACAAATGGTATTAGAGCAAAGTCATAGGTTTGAATCCCACGGTCGCTCGGGGGTGGGAGGGGGATTGTTGGAAGGTTGGCTTGACATGGCTTAACTGCTTCTTATGGATCTTGTATAAATCTGGTGTTTGTCTCGGGCGTTAACAAGTCGATCTATTGGCGCAATGACAAAGCCATTGCAACGTTGACACCTTTTCAAAAAGGGAAAAATGTAGACACCCCAAATCTACTTCAGATTTGCTCACATCATCCTCAAATTTTTTATTTATTTAATTTATCTAGCCAGTTAATCCTTACACTTAATTAATTAGGTAAATCTTATTTATTTAATTAAACAAAATAATTTCTCAATCAATTCCTCTAATCTCTCTCAATTTTTAATTAATCAAACTATTTTCTCAGGGGTTTAACATTCCAAGACCATCTACACCCTCAATTCTTACACATTTGTGAGATCTCCCACTTGCTATATCTCACAAATCCCTACATTTCCACCCATATGGGAGATCTCCCACATGTCATTATCACACAAACCCCCATATTCTCACACAACAATGGAAGGTATAGTCGTTGCTTGAGTGTTGCATTGTTTATGTTTTGTCTTTCCATTATGCTCTAATCGGAGATGCATGCTGTTGTTTTGGATTGAGTGAATATTTTGTCCAAATTTCATTATGACAAAGTTTGATACTTCCAAAATTACTTCAAAGCAGATCGTAAACAGAATCTCAGGCTTCTTTGCTCTATATCGCAGCTCAAACAATTGAAATCAGTGGAGAATCAAAGAATAATCATAACCAAAGCAGGCATGCTCTCAACGGACTGGAACAAGTTGTTCATTAACAAGAATATGCTGAAGAAGAAATCATGATTTGATGAACCCCCATTGACAGTAAGTGAAATTGATAATCAAACCATGGAAAGTAGTCCATTGAACTTGATCATCCGGACAGGTTCTAGCAGTCAGGAACTTCAACAGATTATCCACTGAGATTTTGAAGCCACTAGTTTTGATATAAATAAGAGCTTTGGGATTATTTATAACATCTTTAAGCAATCATGACTTGATCAAACCCCATTGAAAGTTAGTGAAATTGGCAATCAAACCATGGAGAAGAGCTTGATCATCTGGGTAGATTCAAGCAGTGAGGAACTTCAGCAGACCATCCACTCAGATTTTGAAGCCACAAGTTTAGATATAAAAAAGAGAATTGAGCTCATTTGTAACATCTTTTATCTCCTTCTTGGTAACTCTACAATACAATACAATAGTTTTTAAACTTAGTTGCCATTTCCTGCAAATATTTGAAAGATTTCAAGGCTGAAATTTTGTGTATGTATCTGAAATCTGAATATTTATGCTCAGTGATTAATTTCAATTCTCCGCATTATTTATATGTCATCTTGTAATCTCCTAGAGTAATGTTTCTTTTACCTCCACATCAGCTAAAATATGCTTGTTAAGGTTGCAGATTTTGATAATGTGTTTACTGATAGGCAAGTCATAAGGTCAAAAGTATCTTGGTGTCTAGTATGCCCATTTCCCTTCTATGCATTTTCTTACTCTTTCCCTTCAAAATTTTTGTACTTATCCTCGAGATAGGGTAAGTTGGCCCAAATCTGCAGGTTGCTTCTTGAGAATATTATATTCTGAAGATTCCCAAAATGTTGAAACTAACTGCGAGGTGTGTATAGAAGTCATCAGGTAGTTAGGCTGTTCAAGAATACAAATAGCACCTACCAAATCCCGTAAGGCAGATGGTGCTTCCTCCTGTAAAGTTACACTACCATTATGAGGCACTGAAAATTGGATTGAAGAGCATCTCTTATGCAGCACAATAGTTTGGCCAAGGATCCTTAAATCAATGATGTCAAGGGGCTGGAAATTTGCCTGCTTTTCAAAGATTGAGCCCAATCCACTAGTCAGTGGGGTAAATGAGCATGAAGATGCCAGCAAGAAAAATCCCAATAAGGAGACAATTGGTTAGAAGCATGATATCAAAACTGTTATGGGATTTGCTTCAATTTGGTGTTAGTGCTCTTAATGAGCTGCTAAAGCATTTCCGGTGCTTACCATTCCATACCAACCAAAACATTGGAGACAACAGCAAAAGCAAAGTTTACCTCAAAGAAGATACCAATATCAAGAATAGTGAGAATCGAGACAACTAGGTTTGAGAATCTCATTGTCAGCCCTAATATCTAAATTAACTGACCACTGCTTAGTTTTATATGGCTCTATATGCTCTGTAGCATGTAATTCTCTCTTTGTCTATCTTTCTCGCCTGAGGTTTCTTTGTACTTCCATCCTTCTAGCTAGACAAGTGAAAATAAAATTTTAATTTATCAAAAATAAAACAAAGATCTAAAAGCGTGATCTCTCTCTCTCTCATATGAATCTGCCATTCATATTTCTGTAGAGAATCTCACCAATAATGAGGTAGAAAATTTCTGAACATAACCTGCTTTGCAATTTCAAGGATAGATGATGAAAATCTTTATGGCCTGCTCAAAAGCTTGAAAAAATGCATATTATGCTTAAACAAGATGGACACATAATTTCCTCTCTAATCAATCAAAACAATTTCTCTCTTTGTTCTTTGTCCTGAACACAAAAGTTACTAACCATCTACCTCTAATAGGCTTTGAGTCAGCTTTTTATCTCATTGATTTTTTTTAAGATGGCCCAAAGGCACAAAAGAACCTCCTCCTCTGCACCAAGAAGGATACAGAACTTATTAAATACTTAAATATATTCAAATTTCTTTTAGTGATAGTACTAACAATTGGTTATTTAAATAGGTCAAGGAATCCTCCTTCAAGGTAGATCTAAATGTATTCAGGTCATCCACCAAAGCATGCATTGGGTAATTGGTTCTAAAGTAATTGTTCGGTATTACTTTCATTTGTAACATAACTTAAAAAAAAAATCCAGCATGTACAGCTCCAGTCTAACTTTGCATATGTTCATTAGGAGATAAGTGTTATTGCTCTAACAATTATCTAACAGTTGAATTTGATTTTTTAAGATTGCAACCACACGGCATATGTTAAAGTCAGTACACATTCCTTAAATTAATGAATTCTTCCTGATAATAATTAAAAAGCGAAGCCACCTACTCTACAGTCGGTCTGAATATTCTTTATGCTTCCAATACTCTTCTGGTCTTCATAGAAAAGTTTCTTTTCGATATACATCTAATTAGAGTGTCTAGCAGTTAGCACCACGATCTAGAAGAAGCATATTAGATCGTGGAAATAAAGAGTTAATCCAGTAAGTAACATAACAATTGCCTACAATTTTATGATAAAGATTGTCTCCACTAAAAAATAAATAAATTTTTAATTATTCTAGTTAATCTTAGTTTTAAACTTTCTAATTGAAACTTGACTAGCATGCATGCTGATGATTTCTGTAATGTTTCTTAATATTTTTGAACAAAAATCATCATCAATTCTGCAATCTTTTCCCTGCTGACAACATGGTTTTCATACTACAGTGAAACGGACCAAACAAAGAAAACAATTTTGAGCTATACATTTTACTTTGTTTCTACATGGGGACATTGTCCAGCCTCCTTGTTTCTCATCCATTTGATCTACCAATTAGAATGCATGCCGCAGAGAGAGGGAGCAAGATTTATGATTTCTGATGTACTATCTGTCCAAACATTCACCAGCAATGCACATTGAGTAGCAGCTTACGTTTGGATGCATTCTTTATTTTAATGCTTAAACAATACTTCTAGAGATAATGTTGCTTGATCTGTAATGATTGGCACCTGTTCCAAATACATTTAGTTTCCTTCTTTTTGTTTTCTCGTCTTTAAAGAGAGGCCATGTAAGTCACTTGACTGTGTTATTATAGATGTGGATGCTCCTTGTGCTTTCATCAATCGACTAACACAAGCATCTTTCTAGTTCTATATCTTTGGTATGTGTTATAGTACTTTCTGTCCTGATAATACAACTCTAATCTGACTGTTGAACCTCACACAGCATATTGTGATCCAGTTAAAGAAGCTGTCTATTGCAGAAGCCACTTCAGAGGAATGGGTCGAGGGCTATTGTTTTAGGAGAATGGAGCACTGTGTGAGATTGCGTATGTGACCCTTCTGATATGAAAAGATGATCTCAGAAGGAATCAGTATCTATTAACAATTCTTTAAGAAAGCGAGGTATTGTAGTTGATCTTCTCACAGATGCATCAGATCCCCTCATTTGTGTGGGTATGATTGGCTTTGCTATTAAACAAAAAAATCAGCTAACTCTACAAAACTGTGGCACTGTGTAGGTCATTTGCATTTTACCTTATACTGTAGTATCACTAGAACAAGCCAATAATAGCATAGAAAGTAGTGTTATCAGTCACACAAAAAACCTTGCCTTCCAGAAGTGTTAAAAAACATGAAATATACTTCTGTTATTCTCCTGGAACCTCATTATTTTCTTCAAAACGTCTCAACAAAATGTTTACAAAACATTGCTGCATTTCCAATGTGACATAAATGATAAAATCCACAGTACAGCAGGCTTCTATAGGTTGTGTCTCATATACGGGTGATCTGCTCATATATTCTGTCACATACATAGCAGTTTGATATAGAGAAAGTACCTGCTCAGCTGATTTTCTAGCTCTTTGAGTTTGATCGTAGAAATTTTGTTAAAAAAAAAGGTCTCTCTTGGTTATTGTCTTATTGAAATGATTATTTCAATTTCTTGCCAAACCCTCCAAATGACACCATCATTACCAACAATTTGTGATTTGTTTACCTGATGAATAGTCAGAGCTCCACTGTTTCGTATTCTGTTCCTCCACTATAACAGTCTAGTGCAGCTATTCGTGATTCTGGCTTCAGATTTTGCCCCATACCATAATCATATTCATATGCATAGAGATCACAAGCAACATAATTCTTGACTTTTGCTGTATTTATAATAGAAGTTTCTATCTGATCCAGTAATGCCAGCGACATTACCAATCAGAAGGTTTACAAATCTTCTCCATAATTTATCTCCCAAACTACCAGATAGAAGTGAGAACCTACTGCCTAAAATCTGCATTAATCATTTATGAATATATAATAAGAAGCTTCATTCTTGCCTCAATATTAGGCAGGCCTTCCTTCTGGTGCCCCTCTACCAATTATATGAGTTGTAGGGCCTGAATTACTCGTACATAACTCCATAATGACCACAACCATCCATACCATAACCTAGACCTCCAACCTATCACTTAGGAAGCTCTCAGGGTAGCCCTAGTGCATCAAAGAGTCTATCAATATGAAAGGTTACAATCTCACAAACATAGTCATGCAGTTTTATTGATCCCTGTGGCTGCTGGAAGAAAGTTGATAGAAACTATTATGATGTTTCCATATTTAATGAATTTAATTCTGTCATGGACAGGAAACTAAGTATAGATCCATGTTAGCTCCATGTCTGCTTACGAAGCATATTGCTATAAAGATAATATTGGCAGTTCGTATAGCACCAAATAACTCCTCACAGGACATGAGAACAAATTCAAACCATCCTGAGAAATCTTACTATTGAATTCAAGACACAAGTTATTCCTGCAGTTTCTTAGGCACTTGAATTTGACTTTTGCTTATAATAGTTACAACATCATCGAACATGAAGGAAAAAATAATTGCTCACTTGTCCTTCAATAAGCTCTGCTTAATAATTATCTGTAAAGACTAATGGAAACTTGTAAATTGCTCCGTCAATGTTATTTTATGCCTCCATAAAGGTGCCGCACTATTTCTTAGTGTGCATAAACGTAAGAATATAGAGCAAACACACAGGACATTGCTTAAAGAACGTAAGTATGTCACTAGCAAACCAGCCAATGCTTATCTCTCTTGATCTATAAATGCTTTGTGCTTCAACTTTAATCTCTTTGCTATTATTAGTATCAAGTATGTATTGCCACTGACAAGTCAACTTGCAGGTATTGCTATTTTGCTTTATAAGACAATCTTTGGGTCTTACTGTCCTGTAGCATTGCATATATATGCCATACACTGAATGCAATTTGAAATTTAGAGCCATGCCAAAATATAGAGTTCATGGTCATTACACCTAATGCCAACATATGCGTGCTTTCTCCCAGGTGAAATAAACTACAGAGTTGATTGTTGATATTCTAAAACACTGATTCATATATAATATAAAGCAACCAGCTCTATGGAGTATGACTTTCATTTGACATACTATTGTCACAACTGTGAGAAATTGGTAACATGCTTAAATACAAAGCACCAATAAGAAATATCACTTGAACTAGAAACAGCATTAATTGAATTAAAAGTGATAGAATTGCCTGCCCACATGTTTGCTTCACATCAGAAGCCTGAAACCAACAAAAATTATTAGTGTCATTCAATGCCCACAGAGAACAGTTTTACCTAAGACAGATCATTTTGATAGTGAAAAGTATTCATGGTACTCAAGTAGCAAGTATTTAAAATAAACAGTTTTACCTAAGGCGGGATAGGAAGGTCATTTCACTAGTGAAATCTTCTTACACTAGCAGTTAATTAAAAAGAAGTCTTGACAAACTTTGGCAAAGTGACTTCCACTCCTCTAAAGATCAGCTGAGCCGAAGTGAAGAGATCCAAATAAAGTACAAACCATGTGTATCTTTGTAAAATAAATTGCAGGAGACCAAAGTATACAAATGACAACCCATGGGGTTGGCCCAATAATAACAAAATAACACACTTGTGTTGCAGGAAAACAGTCAATTTACAGATGTTGACATATGGTGAAATTGTAAAATGACATCAGGCTATTCTCGTAAGAAGATTGAAGGAAGCAACTTGGAAGACCCAGGAACAGTATGTTGTGCACAAACTTCAAGAAATAATATTTGTGGATGACCTCAAAATAATGCGATTCATTTACTAAAGATGTACCTAAACCAGAAATTCTTTGTCTTAGGCTTCCTCTCCATCTGAACTTCAACAATATGCTAGATGGTCTTCTTTAAGAACCTAAACGAAGACTGTCGCCTGAGGTGCTTGTTTCAAATGCAGAGCTGGATTTACTTTTAAATGTTTCTTTGCATCATTCAAAGTAATTGCCCTCCGTATGTCCTCAAAAGAATTATTTCCTTGGTCATCAAAAGATGACAAAGATGAAGACCTGAGAAACATTTCGCGCGTCTGACTGATACCAGGTAAACTGATAAAAGTGTGACTGCTTTTTGCTAGAACCTGCCAATCTACTGATTTATTTTTTGAACATTCTTTTGTTTCATTAAACAAATCCATCAGATTTCTACTATGCCTACATCTCATTGCAATCCCTGGTTCAGAAGAAGTTGTGCACTCTTCTGTCATTGGTTTCATACGAAACCCTGTAGTCCTTGAGAGTCGTCTCTTGGAGGGTTCCTTTGTATTGCCTTTTATGGGATGGGGTTTCTCCTGTCTACTACGCTGCCTCATGCGACTTGTGAGACCATTCCACAGGGGAAGCGGAAAACTTCTACGGACTAATTTAAGCTCATCCACAACTTGATTCATGGAGGGACGTTTTTCATTATCAGCTCTGATACAGCAAGCTGCAAGTTGAGCAATCCGTTTGATTCCAGAAACACTCTTGGGTGTTCTGAGCCTTGGATCACACAACTTAAGGACTTGATCTTGCTCAATTAGAGGCAGAGCCCAGTCCACTATTGATGGTGGATCATAGTTCACATCTATTGCATTTCTGCTACTTATGATTTCCAGGAGAAGAATTCCAAAGCTGAATACATCTGTCTTGGTGCTCAAGTTGGCTGGAGAAAGGTAAGATGGGTCCAAGTACCCCATGGTACCAGCAGGGGGCGTAGAGATCAGCTTGACATCCTTAAGGTAACCCCTCAGAGCAAGACCGAAATCACCAAGCTTAGCATTCCAGTTTTGATCAATTAAAACATTTGAGGACTTAATATCTCGATGTATTACAGGAGGGCTTGCATTGTGCAAGGCCTGAATGGCCTTGGCAGTCTGAAGGGCAATATGAATTCGTCTTGGCCAACTTGGTGGCTTACCATTCTGGTGGAGAACGTCATGGAGGGTACCATTTGCCATGAATTCGACCACTATCAGTATCTCTTTAGAATCATGGCTGATCCCAACAAGGTTTACAAGTCTAGGACTGTGCAGCTTTGAGAGTATTTCAATCTCATTTACAAATGCTCTCTCATCCTTCAGTTCTAGAAGCCCACTTGAAATCCTTTTAACTGCCACAAGCTTTCCGCCTTCTAGAACACCCTTATAGACACAGCCATGACTACCTTTTCCAAGGAGGCTCTCTCCACCAAAGCTCCCAGTGGCAATCTCCAGTTCTCTGTAACGAAACTGTTCAATTTTCACGGGTCTCTCCTTGTTGACCTCAACCCCACGATCAGCTTGACACCAGCTATACCCCATCCCTAACACCTAAGAACTTACAACAGATCCCTACACCAAATAAAAATTCTTCTCTAATTCCACTATCAAGACTGAATTTTTCTGCCAATACGAAAACAAATCAGTAAAATCCCTTTTTTAAATTTTTTGAACTGCTGAGGCTATTGGGCTTTAACTATTTGCAGAGTTGGGTCATTCCTTCTACAGTTAAGTATATTCCCTGCTATAATCACATCGCAGGGAATCCTCTGGCTTCTGGTATGAATCCTCTGCTGGAGAGCCTCTCTATAGCCAAGTTGTGCACTTGGGTGTCCTAAAAAGGGTGACTTAGCGTTCGAGCCCTGATCATCAGCAGCTCAATAGCAAACAAAAGCAGCATAAATTGACTCCTACAAGCAATTGAACATCCTATAAATTTGCTTGGTGGGGCAATGAAAAGTACTTAAATCATTTGTAATTAGCTCAGACCAAACTGGAGTATCTTACATGTCTAAATGTTGCTTTCTACAAATTTTGATGCAAACAACACATCCTTCGGGCATCTGACTGGCCTATGATTTTGTTATGAAACTATATCCTTGAATCAGAAAGCCCAAGATTTAACAGGGATACAACTTCATGAACATAGATTTTGGGATTACCTGTACATCATTTTCAACCGTTTGCAATTTCAATTCATGATCAGTAAAGCAAACCATCATCACGACACAACTTTTGCCAATTATAGCACATCATTCAAGATCAAAGCATCCAAACAATTAGATCTCGATCAATGCGATCCAACCAAAGCACCCAAATAATTTCAGTACCTATGCATAATCCTTACAAGTAACTACAAACTCCCATTTGGGACAACATCATACTGACATAACATATTGTATTGTGGCAAACAAACACGACTACCCAATCCTTGATAAGCCATGACCAATTCTTTGTAGGTAACTACTGCAACCTACGATTCGTAGAAGGTGTAGAGCAGTTTGGCCTAATTAGCAAATACCTACCAAGAAAATTGAAATGGTAAGGATTTCAACAAAACCATGTGACATATCCCAACCTTCCAAGATTCGTTCCGAGCATATCTCGTCTTGTAGAGTATGAATGGATCACCACATCCATGTAAACAGCGGACCAGAAACTTACCAACTTCTGGAATCCACAAGTCAAATTTTAAATGCAGTACATGTGCGCTCTTTTGGTCAAATTATGCCTAGTTTTTATTCTCAAAGGGTAGTTTTGGGTAGTTTGTTTTTTGTTCTTGTTGTTGACCGGGAAATGGTCCGATAAAACAAGATCTCTGGTGGTAGACGGAAAGTACAACATCTGATAGTGAGGTCATTAAAAACAGAATTATCATTAAATGGGGCTGACTGCTGAGCTCACAATAGGCGTGGGGTGAGGAATGATGATACGCTTCAATATATTGCGGGCCTGCATACTCGTAAGAGGGAAAAGCACCTACATGATCAATTAGCAAACGAATAATTTAAATATAAAAGGGAGGATAGGAATCAATAAATGGGTTTAGTTGTAGAATTGATGATGGATAAATGATGTTGATATTGTTTAAAAAAATATGATTTTGATCATATAAATGTTTTTGGCTGAGTTATGAATAAGAAAAAGGTTTTTAAATTGTTTAAAAATAATTTGTTAACATATTTAGTTTGATGAATGTTTTAGAGTTTGAATTTGTATAGAAAATTGTTGATTAGTGTCATATCCTACATCATTGATTTTGATTGCCACCTAACTAATATAATGTGTAAGATTAATCTATGACACATGAGAAAGATCTAATAGAAAATGTTTATGTAGATTCTATTTGTCTTTGCATAATGAGCATTTGAGAATTCAATGTGATGTGTAAAGGGACTATTAAAGAGTTTGACGACCTAGTAGCTAAATGAGTTCTCCTAAGTCAAACTCCTTAGTAGACTAAATTAATGATGATAAGAAAAATTGAAGATAACATTAGTAAACATGTATATGGTCTATATGATGGCATACATTTTCTTTCTTGCCCTTTAGTATTGTAGTATGCTCTAAAAATCCACCTTATGAAATAGGTACAAAATGAATGTTTTAAAATACCATGGCATAACAATGTGTATGAAACACGTGCTAGGTCAACTCACAATGACCAATGAAAGGGGGCAAGAAAGTTGGAATTCCATTTCCATGCTCCTCAAGATTTGACCTAGGTTATTCTTGTTTTCCTCAAAATTGATTTAAATTGATAATTTTTTGATTTCATGTGAATAGGGGTGAAATAGAAATCAATAAGTATGGATTGTGAACCAAATCTAATGCAAGAGTGTGCCACATGTTGATATGTGATTCTATAAGACAATTGCATTAAGGTAGGTATAAAAGTAAAAGGGAACTAATGTGGGTGTTGTTAATTTCACCATTATATTTCCCCCCTCTTTGATGTGCATGCAAATCTAACACATGAACACGTATTTTAGAGTATGTGGACATTCTTGGCCAACATGAAAAGTAAAAATTCAAATAATTTTAAAACAATACTAATCTTTTAAAAAAGGATACAAATATTCTTCTTATACTTCCCTTAAGATAAGCATCCATAAAAACTTGCAAAGCAGTTAAAAAATGTGCAATGAGTAGTGTCTACTGCATGATCAATATAAGCAAGTTGCTTTAACTATCTAAAAAAGAAAGGAAGAGGAGGGATGGGGGATTTTGTCCCATTAGATGAGACATTAAAAATCCATGAAATGCAACAATATAACGTGATTAAACCTTATCTAGATACAACAGCGAGTTTTTATTTAGTACAAGAAACTGTTTGAAATATCAACCATGAAGAGTGCTTTTGGTAATATAAGCAGCATTTACAGGGCCTTGTACCCTTTACACGACAAGCTTCAAGGCCAAAAAAAGATTAGGTCCAGAGCATTATTTAACATAAACCACCAAAAAATAAAATATAGTAATAGTAGTCCAACAACCAACAAACAACGACCCAACCACGACAAGACATAGAAACAACAGACTAACTAACACCCTCCCATTTTTGAGAGAGGACGTTAATAACATCCTCCCCAACCCAGTTGGGGCCCTCCTTCATAGTCTTCTTATCCATTTCCTCTTTGAGTACAACATAAAGGGTACCAACAGCACGGTGGATCATTTTGATAGTGAACCGAGTCAATCTAGCGAATTTATTTTTGAGTTTATCCATATGCTCCAGCAACATGCTATACTTATCCACCTTGTCCATAGTCTTGGCATTGTCTTCCTCCATAGCCCGGGGGTCCGAAGATTGGGTAGTTGAATCCTCCTTGAACATCTTGTTGAGGTCAGAAAAGTGACTAGGCTCTTCCAAAAATTCCTCCTCCTCCTCTGCATCTTCCTCCATCCTCTTGCCTTTACTATTAGATTGCTCCTCATCACTAGAAATATCATTCACCGACACTTTCTTGTTATTTTTCGCCAGCCTGTGGGATCTCCTGATACTGGTATTCTCCAATCTTGTATCCACAGTAGCAACCACAATGGTGCTCCCCTTAGTCTCTTTCCCCACATTGTTCTTCCCTTCGTTGTCTGTGGCCGACATCTCCACCTAGCATTTACCCTCATCCTTTACTTTTTTCTTAGCTGTCGGTTTGTTGATCGTCTTGTGGGGAGCAGTTTTGAGCTCACAAAGCCCAGTCGTCACTTTTGATTGAGTTGTCCTTGCACCACCCTTCTTTTTCTTAGCCGAAGGTTTAGGCTTAGGGGTTTCAGTGTTCACCGAAGGGGTTTTCCTTTTAGGGCCCTTAGACTCAGTCGAAGAGGGATTAACATTAGGTTGGTCATGGGGTTCAAGTTCCTTAATACGAACAACAAAAATAGGTTTGGGTGGATAGAGAGCCAAATGGAAATGATAAAGCCTCAAGATGAGGCCCTGGTGTAGGGGCAAGGGGGGCGTATCATCAGGGTTTTGGGCAACAGAGTCCAAACACTTCTCAACAGAAATCTCTAAATTAGTAAGCAAGAAAAAAGGAAAACTCAACAAAATTTTGTGGTGAAGATGATTAAGAAGAGGTAGATGGTAATAATAAAACACCCTATGCCTACCTTCTAAGGTCACATATTTCATTATGGCCAGAAAAACCTAGTCCCAAGGATGAGGGAGTGCTTCCCTTTCGAAACTCGATTGTGACCCAACCGGTTTCTCATTTTCTTTGAAGAAATAATTGAGGCTTTCATTATCCTGGGTCTTGGTGTGCTTAGTGTATTTCTTCCTGCTACATGAAAGCCCAGTCACCTGAGCTATGACCTACTCATTGACCTTGAAATAAATACCACCCATCGTAACCCTCCTAACCTTCCAAGAGCTCACAAACTAATCCGACATCCTTGTATCATGTCCCACTAAGTACTCCATTAACAATGCCAACCCGCCTTCGACACAAATATGCCAAACCAGAGGATCCTTTCAAAATTCCTCATAGTTATCCGACTCCATCCTCACCTTGTCACCACCCATATTTCCAAACTTCACTTTGAGATACTAGTAATCCTGCGATAGAAATAAATTAAAATGTTTGTTAATATGAGAGGTCACCCAAATAACATTGTTTTTAAGCCAACCAGTATAAATCTAGTTAATCAAGGCAATCTGCGCCATGAAGAGTGTTAATGGCGATATTGTTGGTGTATTATTTAATTACACCTTATTATATTAAGTTTACTTAAGAAATTTATTTTTGTTACTTAGGTAGGATAGGATAATTGAGTACATTTTATTTCCTTCTTCCATGTAGTTCTAATTTGTTATTATCCTCTTAGATTGGGAAACTTAATTAAACTCCTTTTTTTGGGTTTTCTACCTCTTCCTCATCCTCATCCTCATTAGATTTGGATTCTTGAGGCTATACATTGTAGCTATTTCCTTTCATTGAATAAGTCTCATATATTAAATATTCATATTATTATTTTTTGATTAGCTATTAAAGACATGGTCTTGAGTAAAAATATTGTTTATACAAAATTATAACATGGTATCAGAGTCCTAATTTCCTAAACTTAGTCTATTTCTAGGTTTTTTAGAGTAATTATAGAAGATTATGGGGGTTTCTCCTTGTGATTTTATTGCAAGTGAGTTTTGGAGTTTGATTACATAAATCCAAGCCTATCAAAACATTTAGAAGGCTCAAAAAAGTCAAGATTGTTTTTTATTTTACCAAAATTAGGGATTGGGAATCTCATTTACAAATAAGGGTTTGATCATTGAATCTATAACACAACTTGTTTCTGGGGAATTTTTAGACCAAATAGACCCTACCATTGCATCCCAATCATAAACACTAGAAACAATTTGATAGCAAGAATAGGATGTTAGGGCAGAGATGAAAGTGGTACAAGATGAAGGGGAATGTTGGTAGTTTGGTGGAAAACAAAGGACTTAATAAATTCAGTGCAAAATATTAGGGATTAGGGATGCAATGGGAGTGGTATCGATGGAGGAAGAAGTTTGATAACTTGGAAATGAAATTTTTCCAAGGAAAATGGGTTGGGATGTTAAGGAAAAAGGTGAAAGGTTTGACATCAAAGGAAACCTAGAAAGTCTACAACTTTGATAAAATATAGGAAACACTTAGAAAATAACACAAACTTAGATTTTTCACAAACTTGAGTAGATTTTTGGCTTTAATAACACACACAAAGGTTCAAACTTAGGAAAAAAACATAGAGATGAAGGACCATACACAAATTTATCATATCAATTATAAACAAGGGAAAAAGGAACCTTAGTGAACAAACTAAGAGGGACTCAATAAAAAATTTTGACACTAAAATATTGTGTTCGAAAAGATAATGAAAATATTAAAATTTTGTGCCAATAGCATAAGGTGATATTTTTGGGAGAGTGCAAGAAATAATGAGAAAGGGGAATACAAAGAATTAAAAATTAGTGTTTCCAAGTACATAGATAGAGTGTTTTAGATCAAGTATCCATTGGAGAACTTACTAGTCTAAAAATTAGAGTTTTGAATTTTTAGGGAGCCATAATCTAAAATTAAATTTGGATACTAGTGTTTGGGAATGTTAGTGTTTAAAACTTAGTACTAAGGGAATTAATGTCCTTGAGGATCTAGGATTTTAGATATGGAAGTGGTTGGTGATACAAAACTATTCACATACATATATAACTCTTTAGAGATGGGTTTTAGGTTGAGGAAATAGGTCATATATACGCTAAACATAACTATGGGAATGAACATAAAAATGAGTGAAAAAATAAAAGGTAAATATAATGATGTATGCAACTTCTAACCTTATAACATGGTCTAGTCTCTAGATGAGACTAGATCTTAGATGATGTGGATACACTTATGAAATAGTATGTGTAATGAAATAACTTGCATAATAGAAGAAAATGATGGAAAATATGTTGCAAATACTTGATAATAATTGAGAATAACAAGCCACTTCAAGGGGGAAAACCTCCAAATATCTCCAATGAGAACACAATTCAAAATATGATGATGAAATAAGACTCACAACCTCCTATATATACCTATTTATGCCTAAGATATCACCCAGGCTGACTTAGATAACCTTATATAAGCCATAGGCTGACATAATTAACTAAATAATAATATAATAATGATAATATGACTTAATTAGGAGTTAAGATAGCCACACGATGACTATACATAACCTGATGTACTCTAATATTAAGGGTGTAGCATGCCCCCTTCTTCAGAGAAGCATTATCCTCAATGCTAGGTAATTTTAGATGCTTTTGAATGAAGTCCTCATCCTCCCATGTGTAATCTTAAATTGGTAAATTGTTATGTTGGATGAGATATTGAGTGAGTGTTTTATTCCTTAGCTTCCTTATGCATTTTTGAAGAATAAACTCTAGTTCCAATATGATTCTTCCTTCTTCATCGAGCTTTGGTAATATTGTTTGAGTAGAGACATTATTCCCAATTACCTTCTTCAAACAAGAAACATGAAAAAATAGATGTATCTTTGTTGTTGATGGATATTCAAGCTTGTAGGCAACACTACCTATCTTATCCATGATTTGATATGGGCCATAATATTTTGGAGACAACTTGTTATTCTTTGACTATTACTTCAATGATATTTGCTTGTAGGGTTGCAATCTCAAGAAAACCCAATCCTAACTTCAAAACTTATTTCACTACAGTGCTAGTCTACCTCTATTGCTTCATTTGATTTTGTGCCATGGATAGATTCTCTTTTTCTTGAAATTACTTATTGTTGATGAAGCATGTGGTCCTCCACAACGTGAACTCTTGGTAACACCTTCAATGATGATGAGATGGAAGGAGGATGATATCCATACAATGCCATAAATGGAGACATTTTTGATGAATTATGGAAGGAAGTGTTATGCCACCATTCTTCTAGTGGTAGCCAATCTACCCACTGAGACTGTTTATCTAAAGAAAAACAATATAGATATCCTTCCAAAAACTCATTAACAACCTCTATTTTCCCATCAGATTGAGGATGGTATGAAGAACTATGAGCTAATTGAGTACCCAAATATTGAATAAATCTGTCCAAAATTTATTAATAAAGATAGGATCATGGTCACTAACAATAACCTTAGGTATACCATGTAGCTTTTGAATATTCTCCAAAAATTCTTTTGACATTGTACTTGTTGTAAAAGGATGTGACAATGCAATAAAATGTGCATATTTAGTGAGGCGATCCACCACTGCCATGGCATACTTACCATTAGATCTTGGAAGCCTTGTGATGAAGTCCATGGAGAAGTCTTCCTAGCACTAACTAGGAATACTTAAGGGTTGCAAGAAACCAGGTGTCTTAATTGTCTCCCCTTTATTTCTTTAACAAACCAAACATTCTGCCACAAATTTTTGAACATCACCTTTTAGCCCTTCCCAAAAGAAGTCTTTCTTGACCTGATGACATGTCTTCAAAAATCCTAAATGACCACCCATTGGAGACTCATGCAACTCTATGAGAATATTTTGTTTGAGAGGATTTCTTGCAAAGATACAATCACTCTTTATACCAAAAAGTATCTCCCTTCCAACAAAACTTTTCCAAACTACTACAATCAGTCTGTAATTGTTGAATGATATTACTTGTAGCAACATCATTTTCCACTCTATTTTGGCTTCTACTACCCAATCTTCTTGTAATATTGAAATGTCACACAATAAATCTTCATCCTTCCTTGATAGTGCATCCGCCACACCATTTTACTTCCCTTTCTTATATACAATCTCAAAATCATATCCCAACATCTTAGTAACCCAATTTTGTTGTTCTTCAAATGATAATATTTGTTCCAAAAAATATTTGAGGCTATCATGATCTATCTTAACCTTGAAGTTTCTACACATTAGATAAGGCCTCCATTGTTTTATTGCATGAAGAATAGCTAGCATTTCCTTCTTATAAATAGGTTTGAGTTGATTCTTACCCTTTAATTGACAACTCTCAAAAGCAATGGGTCGACCCTCCTACATGAGAACTACACCTATACCATTTCTTGAAGAATCACATTCCACAATAAAGGTATCACTCTTGGAAATAAATACAAAAACTTATGAACAAGTGGTAGTAGCCAAGGTCTAAGATATTGTGAGTATGCAACATAGGTGTTCATTGTTAGGAATATGTTTCCATGTCCTTAGTATTTATTGATCATATAAAGCTATACATTTTTTTATCTTAAATCCTTGTGAAAAAGTTAGACAAATAGTCAAACATATGTTAAACCTTAGGTGAAAGGTTGTTTCCAAGTTGAGTTGAGGTGTGAAAACTCATGACTACATTTCCTATGTAAGTAATTTTTTTTAATTTTAAAACTTTGTCCAAAGTAATGTAAAAGTCTCTGCTTGCATTAGTTGGTTTACAATGTTTTAGATTGCATAATATAGTCAAATTGATCATACTTAGTCAGAAGTTGTCTAAAGTTGTATGGTCGATTGGTTATGTAGGACACAACACTAAGACTTAGATGACATATATTTTTTGGTTTCTTTTATCTATACTCTTCGTGAAGGGTAGGGCCATTTCCAGATGAAAGGTGTGTGGGGGACTGCTGGTCTGTGGTTGGGGGTAAAGCACTCAGGTGATGCTCCCCCTCTTGCATATGACTTCACCGAGACTTGTGAGACAGATGCAAATTTCTAGATATGGAAGAATTTATAGCACTTACAGTGTATTGTAAACTTATTTTTCTAATCTATAACTATTGCATTACAAATTCAAAGTTGTAGTATTCATTTTATTATGGATCATGTTAAATAAATGTTATATGAAAGTTAAAAACATTACTATCATATTTTTAGCATGTGATTATTACTTATATGGTAATTCATAAAGTAATTCCTATTTTGAAAGTTGAGTATGTTACAAGAAAGTATGTAATAAATATGGCCAATGTTAAAAAAAAGAGTGAGTTCTAGGACACTAAGAATGCAATTACTCTTCTTAGTAGTTTTTTTGTCATCCCAGTGCCAATGACTTCTATCCTTGTATTTTCTTCATTATTTGAATTTTTACGAAAAGAGAATAGACTATGCTAATCTCATTAGTGACACACTTGATAAGTAGCTATCAGAGGTGCTCAAATCCACCAAGTTTCATCTGATCTCTTAGTTGATGTACTTGTTGAATTTCCAAGTTAATATTTCATGTTTAAATCATGTAGGAAACTTGTAGCTAGAAGAAACCAAAGTCTTCATTATTCCATGCAAAGTTGAAAGAAAGTTGGAAGCATTACAATAGGGTTAATGATGAATTTATTTACTCTTTCATTAAATTCTTAGAGAATAAATATGTAAATAAGATGTCCATAGAGGCAACTAAAGTCATGAATGGGATATTAAAATTAGTTTTTATAGTTTAAAACATTCTCTTATATTAGAGTGGGTGTTTTATGTAAAATATCCTACAAACTCCCTAGGTACCCTAGTGATAAAATAATTTTATTGAAGATTTATAGATACACGATGAAAATTTAAAATTGATTTCTATCAAGCATAATGTTGGGATTTATTTCCCCATTAAGGTTGGTGTTTAGTCATGCTCTAGTATTTAAAGTACAAATACTATTGAGAAAGATATGGATAATTTAAAAATACACTTATATGGAGTTAGTGATAGATTTGATCCCATGGGAAAGATAGAGCCCTTAAGTGGGTCATTTTTTATGCATGTTCCTACCATTGACAAATTTTGGGCTAACTATATAGATGAGCATGAAGTCAAAATTAAATATTACTATAAGATGATACTTCCTCTTGTCAAGGGTGTAATTTGGAGAAAGTCCCCAAGGGATTTCATGAAAATTAAAAGGTCTTAGACCCTTCACATAAAAAGGAAAACTTAAATAATTATCCAAGTATATACTATAAGATGCATCCATATAGACTAGAATCAAGGCTATGATTACAAGAATTAGAAGGTGGATAAGGAATCCTTATTTTTGGATACTCCTCATCAACAATAGTAAAGGATTTCCCATGCATCCTGTTAGGCTCATCAAACAAACAAATAAATAGGTGAATCTTCATTTTATATAGTAGTAGGGAAGAACAAAAAGAAGAAAAAAGATGAGGTTCCTATGGTATAGTTGGTTATGGATGAAGACGAAGAAGAGGCTCAAGATGAGACATTATAAAGAAGAGTAATCACTACAACACCAATGGAATGATAAGTGATTAGGGAGGAGGTTAAGGTACCACCTACTCCTTCAATCTAGTCCCTAATTCCTTTGCCTCCTCCATAGATTTTAGTTCCTTCTCCTCCTCCACATGTCGACATTATATAATAACCTATTGTGGAGGAAGAAGAGATTATTGAATATTTTCAAGATGAAATAGTTCAAGAATAACCTTAACCACTTACAAATTTTCCATATGGAGGTATGCTTAATAGTGTTGAGCCAACTTATAGGGAGGATTATCATACTTTGACTTAGTTGGCGACTCTATCACCTCCTCCTTCTCTAGGTTACACCTCAAGGAAAATCCATTCTTCCTCTTTCATCTCTCTCTCTATCTCCTCCTCTTTCAAATCCCCCAAGATTTCCATGTTTACTTGGAGCAAATTTATAGGATAAAATTCTATCGAGGATTTAGAATTGCTAGTGTGATTGAGAACCACTATCCAAAAGAGATCAAGAACATACAAGCCTATTTTACAAGACCTTTTTTGGTTGGTAAAATTATTTTAGGCTCAACAAAGGAAGAAGAGAGGATATTCTCCTCTATCATTATGGATGCTCATGGAGATAGGATTGCACAAGTTATAATTCCTTTAAAAAACAAAGATGAAGCTGTCATACAACTATAAGATTATTAGTTGCAAACTATTAATCTAAGACATCAAACATGAGAGGGAGATGAATACTATCTATAAATTAATGTGTCTACCTTTCTAGGAATAATGGATAAATATGATAACAAAGGAATAAATCAAGGCCCAATTTGGTGAACTCATAGCCTATATCAATTGCCTTGTGGGCCTAGTAGATGACATATCACTCACCCCTAAAATTGTGAAAATATTAGACAAGGGAAAATAATGACAAGATGTTTGAGAGTGGTAAGTGTTACTTCTACCTAGAGGGATTCTTTAGAGCCACAAGGCATTAATTTGATCTATGAGGCTATCTAGTGCTACCATAAAGTAAGTGATGAAGCAAATGAAGTAACTAAGTTTGAAGAATTTATTTATGAAGAGCTTATAGTGTTGGAGGATAACTTGCCCAAACTTCAAAAAATTGCTAAGATACATTCGCTAAATTGGAAAGTAAAGATATCATACCATTTGGTAATCAAGAGATTCATAAGGAGTTGCTAGAAGCCATTAAATATAGAATAAAAGTATTAAGGATTTGTACAATAAAGTTTGTTGCGAGGAAGAAAATACTAATATAGTCATTGCTAAGATCAAAGGCTTTATTGAGGCCCTTCCTTGCACTTTTTGAGAGAATCCTAATAGAGTCCCTCATGCTATAATTATTATAAAGTAGTTCATGTGAATGGTAAGGAAACACCTTATAGTGAAACTAATTAATGAATCAATGAGGGTGAAGGGGAATTTTTATGTATTCCAAAATATGATTCTAAAATGGAGGTTGTGGAGTAGATCAAGAAGACATTATTTTCTAAGAAGGTGAGAGTTCAATGCATAGTTTCTCCTAATCTTAATGATGATCTAAAGGCATTGAATAATTTTTAGGCCCAATTTCCAAATAAATAAGGATGATTATTTCCCCTTCATTTTTTTTTTGTGTCGTTATGAACCACCGTCTTAGGGGCATGTTCCATTAGTATAGGATCAATCAAATAAAAATGTAATTTAATTTTAGAGCCAATATTTTAAAATAATTATATTTTGTAAATTTAGGGCCCAAGAATCAATTTTAGGTTTAGTTTTTCTTGCTCTTAATTTACTAGTTGAAAATCAATCAAAGTATCACACCTACTTTCTATGATTGTTCTTAGCCTTGGTCGCGATGTATCTTTGTTTTGTGTTCTTTGAGTTGAATAAATGGGTGAAATATTGATTCTTCTTTACATTTTAAGTTTACATGTAGAATATGCACACAAAATATGATGTTTTTATGCATCTAACCTGAATATTTGAATCTTGCACTTGTATTTTTTGTGATTATATGAATACCTATTCATTGCATTATAGGCTACTTTGAATTTCATTAGATATTTTAGAATAAAGGCTAAAACTAAGTATATCAATGTTTCTTTCTCTAAACCCTAACATCTTTTGAATTGTTTTTTCATTAGATTAGGAGTAAATGTAGATTGGTTAGAATTAGATTATGAATATATTAGAAGTAGAATAGTAGTAATTCCATTTGAAAATTTGAGATATTTATCAACTGTTTAGTCTATTTATTATGACAACTTGAAGATCTATCTACTGAAATAACAACTTTTATTCACTATATGTATGCATTTCCTAGCTTGATATTTACCTTCAAATTCCCCTTATCAAAAAAACACATAGATTTCTCAACTTCTCCTTATTTCTTAGACCTAGCACTAAAGGGACCTCGGAGTTGATTGATTTCCAAGATTGATAAATTTTTTAGGAGAATTAGAGTGTTCTTCATTCTACTTGAGTTGGTTATGTCGAAATATCAATCAACACCTAACACATGATTTTGACTTATCTAGTGCGTCCATTGACCTTTGATTTAAATTTATAATTAGAAACAACATCTTCACCTCTACCCAAAACTTTATCTCATATCAGAATTTCCTCTTCTTAGTTCAAATTCATATATACAACCTTGACCCAATTTGTGTAGCTTAAAAATTAATAAGCACCCTAGGCCAACCTTGTCTCAACTAGTTTTTTTTAATCCCATATTAAAAGATTTAAATTGTACATGCAGTACATGTATAAAAGGACACCAATCCAACTTCGTTCAATCTTCAAAAATTAGTTTCCACCACCAACTCTTATCATGCACTAAAATACTCATAATTAGTCACATCCATGTTATAACTATATTTTGCATCAATAATTCCAATTACATTAGTTCTTATATTAACAAATAGAAAACCTTAGTTCTTGCATGGGGTCATTTTGAGATCTTTCATTGCACTTTATTCATTAGCATTATCATTGTACCATAATAGTGGTCACTATTTATGAATCTATTGCATATGATTATTATTATGTTTTTCATGAATTGATTAATGGTTTGACCAAGGCACAAGCGGAAGTTAGTACACATCCACAACTTAGCTTAGCAAGCTCCAATGGTGCTTTTTAGAATCACCAAATTTTTGACTTGCAAGTGCGAGTATAGGTTAACATTTATTGTAGGCAACAAAGTTCTAAAGATTTAGTGTTTGGGGACACAAAATATTTAGGGATACACTTTTTAATTCAAGGTGATAGGTATATATTTGATCCATGATTATGCACATTTTAAAATTTCACAAAGCACGATCATCTTAGTTTTCTCATTTTATATCTAGTATTATATTCTAACATTATTCCTTTGTATTGGTTTAATCACACCCACTCTTTTCCACATCAAGGTGCATTTTAATTTTAGCCATTTCATTTATATTTTGATTCAACATCTGAATACGTGTTTCGAGACTTGTTTCATTTATCTAGATTAGTTATTGTATTGATTGTTTTATCAAATTGATTGTTCTTGATAATTTGAAAATATTTTTTCCTTTTAATTATAACTATACACATAATTGTAATGTAAATATGACATAAAATAAATAATATGATATTTAAAGTAAATAAAATTTAATCCCAATCTTCATTAAAATAACATTCTTTGAAATTAAGTTAAAAATACTTATATTTGCCTCCTCAACGATTACCTTTCTTTTATGTCTTCTTAAATAATGTAGTCACTCCTTTACCCCCAAAATAAAATAAAATTACACACATCACATTAATAAGACTTTAAATATCCATCACTGAAAAAACCATCAATATATTGAAGACACTACTATTACTAAATTAAAGTCAATTTTAAACACCTAAAACCTTCCAAACATTGATTAAGATCTAAAACCAAATCCTTCATATACTACTAATTTATTTTTTTAAGTGTTTAAACTTTTTTATTATTATGATTGTGATTGCTTCTACTTATTATTGGTTTCACTAATTCCTACTTTAATTTAAATTTTAGAATATAATGCCATTCAAGCTGTCAACTATTTTTTAATTTAAAGTAATGTAGACCCTACTTAAAAAATTAGTTCCAAAGTTGTATGAATTGTCTTTATTCATAATTGTTATGGTGGTCGGTAAGTGTATCTTCCTATTGTATTTAATGTCGTCAAGGCATATTCTTCAATTGAATCATTTTGGTCTCTACCCTTTAATTATTCATTTTAGACCCATGAAATTTGTCCTCCACTAACTCCAAGTTTCCTTGGTAATATCTTTTCTAGAACTTAGATGGGTTTTCTAAGGAATATGCAAAATATTCTACTTCTAGAGGATTAGAAAAATAATTTGAATAACTTTATTTAATGTTTCTATTTTCTCTTTATTTTAAGTTAGAAGAATTATTTTAATAATTAAGCTTTTATGGTTGGCTTTTGTTCTAGTAGTAATATGGTTTTAGTCATTGTCATTATTTTTAATTATTTTTTAAGGTTGGAACCTTTTAATTATTTAATTTTCATTGTTTTTAAGATTTAAAACTTTTCAATTATTTAATTTTTCATTGTTTGTAAGATTGGAAATCTTTTAACTATTTAAATTTTAAACAAATAAAAAATATTTTTATAAAAGAAATCAAACAAATAAATATCAATCAATTTTAAATTAGTAAGTATTAACTAAAAATTTATAAGATTATAATTTGATAAGATAAATTTAAATTATATTAATAAAAAGTAAATATAATATAATTTTAATTTAAGTATTAATGTTTATAAAAGATTAAATTCAAATTACAAGTTTGAAAAATATGTAATATAAGAAAGATAAGGGGAGTGTAGGGGTAAATGTTAAGAAAAAATTTAAATAAAAGAAAATAATGTAATAAAGAAAAGATGAATTAAAGATAAATTTTGAAGGATTTAGGTTTTTATTTTTTAAATTAAAAATTAAAAAAAAGAGAGTGGTGGGTGTGAGTTCTTAGAGGTCATTAGGTTTTTGATACCTCACAAATGTATAATATGAAATTTAAAATATTTATTTGCAAATAAAAAACAAGCAATTCAATAGAATTTTTTATATCAAATAAATTAGGATTTTGCATTTTTATTTTATGTGTCTTTGATCTTTGTATATTGATAAAAGGGCTTGACTAATATTTGAAAATTTAATGGTCTTGCTATGTCTATAGTAGGCTCCACAATATTTTTCAACACAAACCATTACTCAATATACATGTATAAAGTAGATGTGTGCATTCTAATAGGTCATATCAATTTGAGACAAGGTGCACTAATTAGAATTGGTCTCATAGCATGCCATAGTCTAGGACCATGCCATGCATGGTTATATCCCGAATAACAAAAATATTAAAATATTTATATCACAAACTTGTGGTCCTTGTTCTAATGTTTGATCTATAAATTCTCAATCTTTTATCATAATGCATCAGTCAATCATGAAGGCCAAACATTAACTTTACACTAAAAATTAAATAAGCTCCTAATTATTTTATTTTTGAATTTCATACTCAACTTTCTATATTTTATTTTGACCACCTCTCTTAGATTTGTCATTTTAATTTGATTCACTATTAAACTTAGATATCCTTCTAATGTAAGAGGATAGTTATTTTTCTTTATATTAAAAATAAAATTAAAAATTCAGTAAGATATCAAACTATAAATATTTTTAATCAAACAAAAAGAAGATATATTAAAATAAAGATAAGAGTCCTTCAATTTTTTATAAAATCATGGTTATAGAGACTCCATTAAACGTTATAATTATAACATATAAAATTATAAAGACAAATTATGATTGTAGGAAAAAATCTAAATTTAAGATAGATGAAATTGGACCATAGAAACATATCCATCAAGGATATTAATAAATATTTTTAATTCTCTAAAAATCAAACATATAAATTTTAATAATATTAGGATGATATTTTGAAGATCCAATAAAAATAAAAAATAAAAAAAAAAATATATATATATATTTATATTATTACTACATAAATACATTACAAGCTATTTGAAATTGGTGAAAAGGAGCAAAAATTTATAGAGGAGAAAAGGAGCTGATGGGGTGACATGGAGGAGGATGGAAACCTGTAGAAGGAAAATCACATCCTGCAGTGGGTGTTCGAAAATGGAACCTGGGTGGATAAGTGTCACCCACACTTTTTCCAGAATGAAATCTTAGAGAATCAGGATCGTAACCAGAGAAGAGGTCAGGAAGGGGTTGGCAAAAGGAGGGTTCCTGAACAAGGGCAAAATGCAATAGGGCGCCAGATGAACAAACAAAGATGGATCACACAAGAGCCAAGGCATGGGTGGTTTTGGGAAAAAGGACGCCATGGGAAATCATCAGATCTCAGCTGGCACCATAAGGGCATCGACTTTCAGAAACACACCAGCAAAGTTTGGAGAGTAAAAGGATCGGGAAACCCTGAGCTAGTGAATGAAGGAAAAATGAGTCGTCAAATGGGAGAAGGATTTGAGTTTGGAAGAAGAATGAACCAAAGGGACCAAGAGCTTTTTAGAAGGAAAGCAAATAGGAGGAAATTCCAAAGCAAGAGAAACAAAGTGAGTGAAGGTGATTGTTTGCAACCGCGGGGAAGTAAACTATATCAAATGCCTTCAAAAATGATCAAACCAAGAGTGACCAGATTGATGGACAAAGCTCTATTTAACAAGTGGAATGGCCCAGGATTCCCTAGGGAGGAGATCAAAGCATGGTGGAGAAACAAGTACAAGGACCGGGTAAGCATCTACAAGCTACCAAACTCTTTCTTTCTCATAGAATGCATAGATCAATAATTAAAGCTGAAAATTGTAGAAGGGAAACCACTATTTTTGAATGGTCATAGTTTTCACTGCCTAACTTAGAGATCAAACTTCGACCCCTGGAACTATAAAATAAATCAAATCCCCACCTGGATCAAACTGGTGGATCTACCCTCAAAATTCTGGAATGTGGAGGCTATGGTGAGATTGGGTGATGCCCTAGGGGTGTGTTTAGGGGTTGATGAGGACTTCATAAATGGAAAAGAAGGTGCAAAATCTTGCATATTAGTAGAAATATATGAGGGGTTGGGAATCTATAAGACCATAGAAATACTGACAAAGTACAGAGGCTGGCAACAGGAAATAGAGGTATGGGAAGGACCAGAACCCAGAAAGTGCCTCTTCAGAGAAGCATTCCAGGAAGGCACTTCATCCAAGGGAAAGGAGACCAATGTAAATGATTTTTTTTGGAAGAAACAAGGGTTGGAATACCTCAGGGAGAGACTACCCAAACCCTGAAAGATACAACCAAGGATGGTAAAACTGATCCTGAGAGAAAGAAGCTCAGAGGAGTCTCTCAGGAGTGTAGCAAGACTTCCCTTCTACCAAAGGAAAAGTAGGGGACTGAAACCTCCCAGACAGAAAAAGCCCTCAACTCTCTTCTGGATGAGACACAGGATCTCCAGAAAGACATCAATGCCCAACTCTAGGAATTGACCAAGGAAGTAGAAAGGGGATAGATGGAACCCTTGGAAGCAGGAGAAGATTTTGGAATGGATAAGAAGATTTTCAAAGAAAATATTGAAAAAGAAAACTAGGAGGAAGAAGGAGATTGCTTACAGTTTGAGGAAGAGGAGAGTGACCAAATCTCAGATGGAGAAGATGAACCCTAGGAGGAGGCAGAGGAGGGAGAGTTGCTTGAGAAATCAAAATTAAAGATAAATGCTCCAAACATAAAGAAGAAATCCAAAAGGGGTCAGAAATCAAACAAAGCCAAACTGATAATTGCAGGCAATGCCTCTAGAAAAAAAAACTAGTTGTTGGGAAGGATAGCCTCCTTCCCATGGCCGAATGAGGATCATAACATGGAATGTCAGGAGAATTAATGCCCCTGACAAGTGGCACATGGTCAAGCGCCAAATTGACCAGTCAAAAGAAGACATAATTCTAATCTAGGAATTGAAATGGAGCAAGGAGGAAGGAAATAGGACATTGAGCAATTGGAGATAGTGGAAAAGCCAATTCAAAGAGGCTGCAGGAGTTTCTGGAGGCCTGGGAGTATTATGGGACCCTCTAATAGTAGATGGGGTAGTGGAAAAAGAAGAAGATAATTGGCAGTTGATTAAGTTCAAATATCTAAGGAAATATGAAAGCTTCTTCAACATCAATGTATATGGACCAATAGCTATAGTGGCAAAAAAACAAGTGTGGGAAAAATATCAAGTGAACTAGAAATAGGAGAGATGAGAAAGGAATAGTAGCAAGATATTTCAATGCAACCTTGAACAATGAGGAGAAACAAGGAGGCTTGGGAAGGACAACAACCATTCAGAGATATTTCTAGGAATTTGTAGACATAAATCTGCTAAAGGATCTGCAGACCAAAAATGGTACATTTACATGGTCTAACAAAAGGAAGGATTTCACCAACATAGCAGAAAGGTTGGATATATTATTTCTCTAGGAAGACTGGGGAGAGAAAACAACTTCTCAGGAAGCCCACATCCTACCCTTTATAAGGTCATACCATTTTCCCATTTTATTGACATTTGGATAGGATGAACCCCCTAAAGGATGCTCTTTCAAATTTGAAAACATGTAGCTGAGAGATGAACACTTGTCGGACCTAATAGAAAGTTGGTGGAATGAGATTAGGTTTGGAGATAAATCAAAACTATTCAAGATAAACAAAAAGTTAGGATATATTAAGAACAAGATCAAAGAATGGAATAAAACACATTTCAAGAACATTTTCCAAGAGAAAGAGAGACTAGAACAAGAGATCAGAGTATTGAATGAGCACATAATAGAGAAAGGAATGGATGCAAAGGATTTTGAGAATGAGAAGTGTTTAAAAGAAGAGTTGGCATAAATTTTGAAGAGAGAAGAGAGCTATTGGCGACATAATTCAAGGGAAACATGATTGAAAGATGGTGATAGGAACACCAAGTACTTCCAAAAAACAACAATTTCCAACCGAAGCAAGAAAAGGATTGCAAAGATCAAAAAGATCAACGAGGAAGTAACACAATCTATTGAGGAGGTGAACAAGGAGGCTGTTAGATTATTTGAAGAAATTTTGAACAAGGAAAGCCAGGAAAACAGGGCAGCAAGGGATAATCTGCTAAGTTCAATACAGATAATTATTAAAGAAGAATAAAACAGGTGGTTGTACTGGAAGACTTCCTTGGAAGAAGTCAGGGATGCAGTCTTCCAGATGAATCCATACAAGAACCCAGGACCTGATGGATTCCCAACAGGTTTCTTCCAAAAGTTCTGGGACATAGTTGGGAAATACCTATGGGCGATAGTGGAGGAATCAAGAAGAAAAATGACAATGCTGGGGGTAGTAAATCACACATTTTTGGCCCTAATTCCCAAGAAAAAAGACCCACAAAAAATGAGTGATTTTAGACCAATTGCACTATGCAACACGGTGTACAAAGTGGTCACAAAAATAATAGAAAACAGACTCAAGGGAGTTCTGAATGAGGTTATATCAAAAGAACAAAGTGGCTTTGCTCCAGGAAGGTCAATAGTGGAAGGAATAATCATTGCTCATGAAACCATACATTCAGCCAGTAAAAATAAAGATGCCTGCATGGTGATAAAATTGGACATCCTCAAATCCTATGACATGGTAGATAGACAATTTCTCCTAGAGGTGTTAAGGAAATTTGGATTTGAAGAGAACTGGATTACGTGGGTAAAAATTTGCATCTCTATAGCTAAATTCTTGGTATTGGTGAATGGATTTGCACATGGTTTCTTCCCCTCCAAAAGGGGGTTAAGACAAGGTGACCCCCTCTCCCCATTCCTATTCATAATAATGGTGGAGGTGTTGGGGAGAGGGATACAAAGACTAAGACGGGAAGGGAAATGGATAGGAGTTCATGTGGCCAATGGCATAGAAACCACATCACATCTACAATTTGCAGATGACACGTTCTAATGGGAGAGGCCAACAAAAGGGAATCAAGAGTGATCAAAAGATTTTTAGATGATTACAGTAGTGCATCTGGGCAGAGCATTAATTGGGGGAAGTCAGAGGAATTTTTCCTCAATACTCAACCAAGCCTGCAAAAGGACCTAGCCAAAATCCTAAATCTGAAAGTGGCAACACTGCTAGGGTGATTCTTGGGGATGCCCCTATTTGCAGGTATAAACAAAAAATGCTATTGGGAGAATTTGGTAAACAACTGCAAGAAAAAACTGGGAACCTGGAAAGGCAAGTGGTTGTCCTCGGTAGGAAGACCATTAATGGTCAAATCAATTTTTTCAGCCATACCAGTGTATTTAATTTCATGTTTAAGGCTACCCAAAGTAGTGGAAGAATCCTTGAACCAAATCTTTAGGAAGTTCTTTTGGAGTGAAATAGGGGATCAGAACAAATTTACTCTACTGGTTTGGGACAAGGTGTGCACACCCAAGGAGACAGGTGGGGTAGGGATCACACAACTAGCATTAATGAATCAAGCCATGGGGGCCAAATTGGTCTGGAACCTCCACACAAAAGGTGAGCAAAAATGGGTCAGATTCATGAGGAGAAAGTACCTAGACTCAGATGAACTAGCCATAATTCTCACTACAATAAACCCTCTAAGAGGATCAACAATCTAGAACTTTAGTTTGGAATGCAAGGATATAATATCAAAACATGTAACTTGAGAAATTAGAGATGGAAATAGTGCGTCATTTTGGCATGATTCATGGTGCGGGAAACCACCCATCAACAACACTTTGGGATTGGATGAAATCAAAGAAGAAACGATAAGGCTATGGGGGAACAAGGTTGCTAATTATGGCAGGAGGAATGAAAATCAGGGATCCCTCAACTGGAGCTGGAACGATTTTCAAACCCTCAATGCACCTCAAGCACAAAAAGAAGAATTAGAAAAAATCTTGAAAGATAGGTATTTTGTCCCATCCAATGACAAGGACATGATCAGGTGGTGTGGGTCATCTATAGGCACATACAAAGTGAAATTCAGATACAAGATTAAGGAGATGGCCATGGCTCGGCATGATTGGCCATGAAAGTTGATATGGGGGAAGAAATGTCTCCCCAAGGTAGGAGTTTTTGCTTAGATGGCAATACAAAAAAGAATTATCACGAAGGACAGGTTAGCTAATTTTGGAGTTCAAGGCTCAAGAAGATGTTCATTGTGCAAAGAAAATGAAGAGTCAACAGATCATCTCCTCTTGAAATGTCCATATGCAAATGATTTTTGGAACAAAGTGAGAGATAAGCTAAACCTACAATGTCCCATGCCAGCAGATCTCCCATCCTGGTTCAAAATGTGGCCCCAAGGTGGCAACAAATCAATTTTTGGGGGTATATGGCAAATAACCCCATCCATTGTGATATGGGAAATGTGGAAGGAACAAAACAAGAGGATTTTCTAAGGGAAAGAGATGAATAAAGATAGAATTTGGGATAAAATTGAAAGAGCTATAGTAGAGCTGGTCAACAAAGATGCTTAGTGCAAAGCAAGTAAACAAAAAAAATTCACAAACTAGGACGATTGCCTAACCAAAACATTTCTTGGCCTAAAGCCTCCAGTATTAAGTGGAAATGGCATGACACAGTCAACAAAGACAAAGAGAGCAGAAACACCATGGAAGACACTAGACATAGGGTGGATCAAAATCAATTTTGATGGAGCTATTGACGGGAATCCAGGGCCAGGTGGAGCTGGATGCATCACAAGGGATGCTCAGGGAAGGACCCTAGCAGAAAAATCAATGCCACTAGGAATATGCACAAAAAATGAAGTAGAGTTTCAAGCAGTAGCCATTGGCTTGCAATTGGGTTTGGATTTGGGAGTGAAACAAGTACACTTGGAAGGGGATTCACTTATCATAATCAATGTCATCCAGAGAGGCATCACTCTGAATTAGAAACTCAACCACCTATTGCAGAGCGTCAAACAACTTGCGAACAAGTTCGAGGCCTTCCAAGTTAGCCACACATATCGAGAAGGAAATGACAAGGCGAATGAGTTGGCAAAAAAGGAATTAGAAAGTGCCACTTAGGTGAAGGCCAGAATAAAGCTGGAATCGAAGAAAAAGTAACAGAAACATCACACCAACCAACAGTGAAAGAAACACACATGGAAATAAGGATAAAATCTAGGTGAATTGGTTTGACAAGACACGAGTCATCAATAGAAGACAATGAGCAAGCTAAATGATCTAGTACCAATGAAAAGGAAAGGACAGGCAGATAGCACACTACCATGTATTAATTTTCTTTATGTCGCACCAACAAGGTGGTGGCAAACAAACATGCTCTAAAGGGTTTGAACATAGATAAGCTAATTGTGAGGAAGTAAGGCCTTTGGTGTTAAAAAGCCTCGGTTGGTGTAGCTTCAATCAAATGCAAATAGTGCCATCCCAAAAATAGAGAGAGATAGTGAGCGTAAAAATTGGTTTAAGCCAGAAGATTCAGAGAGGGGTTGTGGTTGGTGAAGGCTACCCCAATTGAGACTCCGCTATTCCTGAACACGATGAAGCAACAACAATCTTTCACAAGCGAAGTGTCAGATAAAAGGTTGCAGGGGTTGTTGGCCTCTTCTCATCCACTGGTCCTTTGGGTGACCAAGAAAGTTGTGGAACCAGAATTCTTGAGGGCTTATCACAGGTTCAGGTCGAATGTGGAAATACCAGCCATGTTCCTAGTTGTTCTCTTGTACATGGGTATTTCGAAGGAAACGGGCAAGAAGCTGACACATATGGTGTTTGTCCATGTGTGGCTGGGAGACATTGACGCAACCCTGGACAAAGTGGATGGGAAAAAACAAATTCTAATGCCACAAAACTATTACATGATGCGCATGCACGGAAGGGAAGTGATGAAATTCCCTCTGGTTCGAACCATTTACCTAGAGGGTCTTGAGATGTTGTGGGATGAGCGTGAGGGAAACATTCTCTTCCTGCTCAGAGTGCTCATGTTGGTGACCAATCGTCCATGAGGCTGGGCGTTGGTATTTGGAGGATGAAGGGCTTGCAAAAGAGATTGTGGCAGGGGATGACAATGATTGGGATTTTGGCACTGGCAAGGAATGGCTCCAGAATGACCCCAGAGACCCTAAGGAGAAGGCAATAGGCCCGACCCATCAAAATTGCGAAGTAGGCTGCCTAATAGTCGCAGACTACATCGCCTACATGAAGCAAACAAAATCGGATGATAATGAGGAATGAACAATCCTGGTCTGGTATAGTCTCAACTATGTTATAGTTAAAATATACTAATAAAAATAGCAATAGGGTCTAGCATATATAAAATAAAAGTCAGTTGCGAGGTAGATGGTAATGCCTGTGTCTCAAACCAGGCCATTTTGTAAAGCAAAAATGTGAATACACAGTCATACTAGATAGGATAGGGTGGTTATGGTGAAGGCCATTTTTTCAAAGAAGGTCAACAAGGAAGCATTTCGATGTCAGGAACTCATGTAATCTCTTTTTTGAAGAGATACAGGGTGTTGCCCCTTAGTAGTGATTTAACTAGCAAAAAAAAAGCTATTTAATATAATATTAAAAACCTTTCGATTTATCTACACAAATTTATAATAATCATATATAATAATATAATAAACTAAAAATTATTGATTCCCCAATTAATAAAGACAAAAAATAAATTAGTACATTCATAAATAAAATTACATATAAATATAATTTCTTTATACCTATTGTTAAAAAACATTAAAGATAAATAAATAAATAAATATATTACACATTACTAATATTATTTTCTTTTTAGATGGTAAAAATATAAAATATGGTAATAAATATAAAATGTCATGAACTTTTTAATGATTAAATGTAAGCATAGTCTTTTCGAAATTAATTTTTATATTAAACAAAGTTGGAAATATTACAATGAAATAAAGAACAACAGTTCAACATAGTTCTGCCCAAAAATTTGAAGACGTATTACATAAATTAGCCCCAAGGCAAAACTGTTCGACACAACACAAGTACATTTCAGCCAATATAATAAATACAACAATTAACAAGAAACATGATAACATACTAAAATAGAAGGGACCCTTAAATTCTAAATTTGAAAATTATTTGAAGTTGTTTGGAAAAACAAATATCCCCTTCATGCAACTGCAAAAACTGAAGCTTAATCGCCTTCAAATGGTTCCTATGCTTAATGTCCTTCATATTGCCACTCTTCAGCTGAAAACACAAATAAATAAACTAAAAAATGATTTCATAGTAAAACTTTAGAATTTAAACTTCCTAATAAATAACATGATTAGAAAACATTGAAGAACATCTGATTCTCCATATGCTAAGTAAAATGACTTGTCTTATAGAATCAACAACCAAGTTATTTTGAAGACCAGTACCCAATATGGCTTCCTTCCAATACAACACATGACCAAAAATTGTAGGAAAATGAGTAAAAACAACTTTCCACTTTCGTTTAGCATGCAAACAATCCCCAAATATATGCTTCAAGCTCTCATAATGTTGACAAAATGGGCATTTGGCTAGCTGGAAATTTATTTTTTCAATTTGTCTCCGATAGGCAATTTGTGATGTAAAATTTTCCATGATAGAATTTGGGCATTGACCTTAACTTTAGTTGACCAAATTTGAGAACTTAAGTTTTTCCACTTCCTTTCCTTGAATTTGCAGTTCCATTTCATATTAAGCCTTGGATTGAGTGTCATTTTCGAGAGTAATTGTAGATATATTTTCTTCAAGGGGAAACAAAAAAACTGATATTTATCAAGCCATTGCCAATATTTGAAGAAGTTTCATTGTAAAGGTGTACAAAACTTCATGAGTAGCTCCATGGGAACCAAAGCCATAATAAAAATAAAAAACCCTTGAGATTTGTTACTAAACTAGAAATCATTACTAATATTCAGCCAACACTTCCAATCCAAGGACTTAAACTCGCAAATGTCTCCAAATTGTTGAATACCCTTTTTAAAAAGGTAGTTAGATTGTTTAGGAAAGGTAATAACAAGTGGTTGACGATGATACTGGACAAGCTTGTTCCACTAGATAGATGAATTTGCAAAGCTAAATCCATATTGCGAGTCCCACCTCTAGTTAAGAAATTTGCAAACTTGTTGTCACGCTTTCTAGATAGATTGTAAAGGAAAAGAGGCCTTAATATGAAAGTAAGGAGCAAGTAAAATTTTGTCTAACCAATGCACTCCTTGCCATTTATTTTTCAAGGCAACCTAAATAATCCATTGCCGAACAAGGATTTTCCATGGTTCATCTCCAAAAGCAGCCCTTATAATCCATTTCGCCGACAAGAAAATTCCTTGAGTTTTGGGATCTAACAAGCCTAAGCCACCTTTGTCTTTAGGTTGAATACAATGACTCCAAGATGTGGTTTTGAAACCAACCTTTCTGTCCCAATTAGACCATGAAAACTGTCGAATGATTCTATTTAATTCTTCATAGGCTCTTTTTGAGGGCATCCAACATGATGAATTAAAAACTTGAGAATCTAAAAAAATGTGATTAACCACTTGAATTCTCCTTGCAAGTGAGAGAAATTTGTTCCTCCAGGTAAATATCTTGTTTTTCAGCTTGGTAATGAACCAATTCCACATATCGGACAGTGTGACACCTAAACCAAAAGGGATAACTAAGTAACGAGTAATTTGCCCATGCTTAATTTGCTTCCAATCTTTAGGAATCCAAGGTGGAGCAACATCAAAATTAATCATAAGAAATTCAGTTTTATGACGAGCAATCTTTGATCCCGAAACAACACAATAAAAATCAAGAATTTCAAGACATTGTTAATTTCAGTTTCAGAATTTTGCATGAACAACATACTATCATCAACAAAATGCGAACTGAGAACCACCACATTATTTGGAATGGATATCCCTCTAATCAAATTCATCTTATTAGAATTTTGCAATAGATAACCCAAGGCATCAACATCAAGCACATAGAGGAATGGAGATAGTGGACATCCTTGCCTAATTGAGCGTTGCAAGGGGAAAGGACTAGTCAAGGAATTATTGATAACCAATTGAGCAGTAGCATCTTTTAATAACATTTGAATATGGTTGCAGAATTTAGGACCAAACCCCAACCATTGCAGCATTTTAAGGATAAAGCTCCATCTCATTCTATCATATGCTTTGTCAAAATGTATTTTGATCAATAAAGCATTTTGACCTGTTTGTTGAGCCCATTCACAAGTTTCCCATGCCAACATACCTTCCTCCAAGGAAACCTGTCTATTCAAGTCTAACTATGTACTTAGCCACCAATTTAATCCTAGTAGATAAAGCTTTGGATATAATTTTATAAGTGTTAAGCAAGGTAATAGGACACCACCCAAAAATAGAGTCCACATTCTTCCCTTTAGGAATAAGCTTGATTAAGCCATTATTAATGTTAGGCCCCAACGAACCTGATTTAAGAGCTTCTAAATAAACAAGATAAAAATCTTCTTTAATATGCTACCACATGATTTGATAAAATTCAATTAAAATTCCACCAGCCCCAGGACTTTTATTGTGTGCCATTGAAAAAACCACATGTTCCAAGTCCTCTATTGATAGATCACAGTCTAAAAATTGACTATAATTAGAGTTCACCCTGTTTGGTATGTATTCTTTGATGATGTCTTCTAATATTGATTGAACATCTTCCCAATGAGAATATTCTCTAAACAACTGTTCATAGAATTTGTGAAATATATCTTTGATATCTTCCAAATTTGAGTGTATCTGCTCAAACTCATCTTGGATCACTCCAATGAACTCCTTTTTGTGCTTGTAATTTAAATAATTAAATAAGTATTTGGAACCTCTATTACCATCCCTGGTCCAATGTAATCTAGACCTGATTTTGGCACCTTGCCCCTTATAAATCTCAAGTTGACGAATCTAGGTTTTAATTGCAGCTATAGAGGTTTGAATCTTAATATCATAAGGATCTTAATTTAGAAGTTTTCTATACCTTTCTAATCTTCCTTGCAAGGATTTCTCTTTTCTTTTACACTACCAAGCCAACCTTTTTCCAAAAGAAGAAAGATAATCAAAACAAAGGGAAATAACCTTATTCCACCACTTCTTGTAGGATTCACCATTTTGAGGTTTTGGAATGGAATTCCAAAGGCCAATCAAGGTTGAAATACATGAGGGAATTTTCAAAAGTGAGGTGTTAATATTGAATGGTAAATGATAATCTCCTCCATTAGTTTCCAACATAGAAGTAGTACAAATAATTGGAAAATGGTCTAAAAGTGTAGTAGAGTAATCCACTGTTACACAACTCCAAGAAGCATCTTGGACTAGCTGCAAATTAGGGGAGATATAAAACATATCTAACTTGCTAAGCTTTCTATCAACCTCAAATCTACAATTAGTCCAAGTATACCAATTACTCTTTTAAGAGGAACTTTTTTATGAATAAGATTGGCAACTCCCAATGTGTTATAACAGTATAACCACTAATCAAACTCTTCATTACTTAATTCGAAATGACTATCCCAACTTTGATCTATATTATTTTCCACCATATTAAAGTCACCCCCTACTATTCAATCAACTTGAGGAAGATTTGAAGACATCCAATCCCAAAGCTCACTTCTTTCTTTTGCAATGTTAGGGGCATAAATAGAGCAGAAACCAATGGGTTGACCATTGATAAAAGAGAGGACCGAAACACAATTATGTGTTGGGTCCTCTCCTTTATCAATGATAAATTTTCGAACCCATGAAGATAAGCCAATGACAGCCCCCCCTTTCTTCTTTATGCGAAGTATAGAATAAAGTAGCATCCCTCCATACATTGCATAGAGAAGAACCAAGACAGACTCCATTGAGCTTAACTTCTTGCAGAAAAATGATATTTGGATTCCATTTAATTATAGCATCCTTAACATCATATTTTCGATGAGGGAGAGAAATCCCTCTAACATTCCAAGAAATAATTTTGAACTTCATGCTCAAACAGAAATAGGAAGGTCTTCCTCTTGTGGTAAAGCCTCAAACCGATTAACAAGGGTAATGTCATGCTTAGAAAATCTTTGATCTTTTTCAACAAGATTAGGAGACACAGATCTTTGCCTGGTAGCTAGAGAAACAAAACCTATTCTTGTAGAAGGTGAAGGAGACCTTTGTCTAGTAGAAGGTGGAGGATAACTTTGCCTCAAAGGTAGTGATGAAGAAATTTTTTTAGAAATCACATTATGGGAGGATGATGTAGAGGAATAGTTAAAAGAAGAGTTGAATCCATTGTGTCCCTTAGAAGCCCCTGAGGGTTCCTTCCATTTCCTCACCATATGCCACCCATCAGTCATAACAACATATTTAAAAGAAGGAGAAGAATTTACAATAGATTTGTTATTAATAGTTCTCGAATTAACCTTGGCTTGTTGCAAACTAGGAGATTTTGTGGGCATATCAGTTGGCTGAGGGGTAATCTACAATTGTTGTGCATTAGGGATAGCTAACCCTTGAGTTTGAGAAAAAATAATTTTCTTGGTAGGATAATCTCTTATCAAATGGCCCTGTTATCTACAATGGAAGCAAGCATTAGGCTTGTTCAAATATACTATAGGCTGAAAAAACTCAAATCTAGGGCCTATTAGCTTAATATTTTTAGATAATTGTTTATTAAGGTCCATTTCCATGTAGGCCCTAGGGTGCACTCTTAGATTGGAAAACTTATCAGTACTGTTTTTACACCATAAAACTCTACCCAATTGAGATACAATTTCCTTTAAGAATGGTCTGAAAGCAAAATTCGAAAAAGGCAGTTTTAACCACATTGGATACTTGGTTTTTGAAGGGCCTTCTAGGTGGAAATCTAGTGTCCATGCTTGCATATAACAAACTTGACCATTGATAATCCAAGTACCATAATATAACACAGCTTGGGCATGATCAACAGACCTAAATTTACATACAATGTAGCCTTTCCCCAGCTCTCTCAGGGCCTCTATTTCTCAGTCTCTATTTTCCCAATTAATTTTGGCCCATTTATAAAACTCAAATTTAGATGGTATCCCCCTCAAGAAAAATAAAATCACAGATTTATGTTTACATTCAACAATGCAATCAATCACGTCATCAGGAAGCAAAAACTCTAGGGTTTTACCTATTTCCTCGTGTTCAGACTCCCCCATTTCATTGTCAACAACAATTCCTTTGTCTTCTCAAACATTTTTATAGGGTTTGGTAGTATTCTCATCTCTCAAATCAACACCTTTCATGCTTTACTCTGATGGGTGTGGCACAACATTATTAGTTAACAACACAGGCTCACCAGACTGGTAGTCACCCTTATCTCCAGCCGCTTGACGCGCCTCATCCTTGAGCCTCATCTCAAATGTCATAGCCCCTTTATCTTGTGTGCCTAGATCAACAAAAATGCCTGCCTCTTGGTTCACAACCCATGAGCTAGGGTTAGGATGCATACATTGTCACTTCCAGAAAGGAAACAATCTAAGCAATCTACCTCAAAAAGGAAACAATCTAAACAATATGTTGAATGACAAATGATTTTTTTATTTACAACATGCAACCACCTTATTAATAATGGAAAAAATATATCCCATTTGTTGAATATCTTTATTTTTTTATCACGATTAAAAAGAGGTTTCTAAAAGAGACCCTACCCTTTAAAAATATAGGACCAAAAGAGAAATAAAATGATCAAAGTGGTCAATTGGGAAAAAAAAAGCTACATCATAACAATGAATGTTAGTATAATTAATTAATCATTACACTAGCATAAGTTTACTTAGGTATTTAATTAATTAAGTCCTAGGTTGCATCATTATAAAATCATAAATAATGGGGTCATTACCCTTTCCATGTTTGTAGGAGATAAGATTCCTTCTAGAAGATGAGTTGTCTTTTCTAGAACTTATTTCAAATCAGTTCATCATTCCCTAGGTAGGTTGTTAGGTTTTACATGTTGTCACATGTAGTGTGATTAAGACACTTGACAACATATTGTGCATTCTAGGTTTCTCTCTTGCCTATTTAATCAGGGCATATGTACACTTGTAACATATTCTATATATCAATCAAATAGTCTCTATTTGATTGCCGTTGTTGCAACACTTTCTATGTGGGTGAATATTTGTCTTGGAAAAGGTCCTCCATTAAAGACAGTAGCTTCATTAGGGACATTGTGACTTCATCATTTCAACATGGTATTAGAGTTTTTCCAGTGAAAGTTCATCCCAAGATCAAGGAAGTTGGCTTGTGAGATTTTTTGCAGGCTTGAGGGTTTTACTTTGCATGCTAGTTGGTTCTACCCAGGAACCAAGCTATTTTTTGGTGCAGATCAGGCTCTCTTCGACCTCACCATTGTGCTCAGAAGGACTCAAAACCTATAGATCACTTGCCTATTCATCAAAATCAGAGACATATCCATCAGGAAAAATTTGAGGTATTATCTAGGGTTTGCATTTTTTGTACTATCCATACAAATTTGCAAAGAAAAAATCTCCCCTCTCAATCCTCTTAGATGGCAATTTTTTTTTAAGTCATCAGGCTTTTTTTTATTTCTCAATCCGGGCTATATTCTCTAAAGTTTGCAGAAAAATTTAAATATGTGTGGGTGATCTGCTATTTTAATTAGTAGTTGACATTAGGGTTTGAAATATTTTGTTTCAGACTATAGTCTTCCTTCGGCATATTTCTCTCTATCGACATTCACATTGGGGTTTATAGTTTTTGCAGACTATATTTAAAATTATTGACATTAATTTTGAATTGCCATTCATTGGCAATATTCAAAATTCTCGGCATCTAAATCTATCAGTCTGCAGAAAGTTCAGTCAGAGCATTTATTAAAAAAGAACCCTTCCAGTTCATCAGTCGGGCCCTCCACCAATCTCATCATTGACAAATGCCCCCTGCCGGTGTTTTTCCCAGCCCTTGTATGACGGCGTCGAGCTTCATTCACCGCCGACCAGCTCTTCGTTGCTGGAGTTTGTTTCTCGACCTTTCATCCACCGAGAGCTCCAAAGTCTCTGCCAAAGACCTTGGTCCCTTTGGTGTCTATGGGCCCCACTTCCTTTTGAGCAGCTCTACCCTTCACAACCCGCCACACCACCATTCCTCCACCTTGTAGCCGCTCCGACACCACTCCTTTGGTGGAGCACTTTTTTTTTCCAACTTAACACCTGTGGTCATATCAATGACTAGGTGCTAGCATCCAGGGGGGCTTGAATTTTTCCCCTAATTAGCCTGTAGAGTGCCTAATATAGGCCTTTTTTTCATTTTTTCATAACTTTTCACCAAGGTATCGAAGTTCATCAAACGAGATACCCTCAGAAAGAGGATTTGGTCTACTTTCCAGTGGTGACATCTATTTTGCAGTATTTTTCTGTCAGGAAAATCTACACTCAACTGAAGCCAAAACCCTAATTTGGATGTAAAGGCTCATATATTCTCAGCCATTTATTGAAATTTGGCGATTCTAGCAGCATCAAGAAGGTATTGCAAAGATTTTTTCATGAATTCGGTCAGTTTGATTAGTTTCAACTCCAGGTACTCTTGCATTGGTTTTGATTAATTTGGTGCATTTGTTCAATTACTTAGATATCTAGAAGCTTGGGAAAGGGTTTTTTGCATTGGGTGGCATCTCTTCAGTTGCATATCAGTTTTGGAAGTCTCTATTTGCTATTGAAGGTCAATATCTTTGTATTATTGGAGATTTTTCATAATTTGTTATGGGGTTTTCAGGCCATCCTTCACTGATCATGTTGGGAAAGGGAAACTATCAACAATGGAGAGATTTCATCATCAACCATCTTCAATCACTTCATTTTTTGCCACATTTGTATGGTTGGGTTCCCCCTCCTGATGATTGTATCCAAAAATTTGATTAGAATTGTCGAAGGTATGATCTAATGGTTATTGCAATGCATGTTGTTGATAATGTTTTGAAAGCTATTGATCATCATAACTATCCTCACATCCTTTGGACTAAGATTTGGGAGCTATATGGAGACCCTCATACTCCACCATTCCCTGATGATCATGTTTTATAATGTCATTTGCCTCTTCATTCTTCAGATCAGGTACCCCATGATGATATTGAGGTTGCTTGATTGGATTACCTTGAATCTTCCGAAGAGGTTGACAAGGTTGCTTTAGATGTTCCTTCTTCTCCATAAGAGATAATTGATATACCTTCACATTTAGTGGTTCCTTGTCTAGAGTCATTGATTGAGACTTCCATCATTTCTATTCATCAGGATACATCCAATTTTCCAGACTTGACATCACAGGATGGCTTTGTTTCAGGGATTGCTGACTTGGATACTTCTACAAGTTTGTAGGACATAATTGAGGGGATGTCTCTCCTCTATTTAGATCCGCCTTTGGAGAGTTTTCTTGAGTCTCCACATCCCTTTGTCTGAACCTTCATTGGGGATCTAGAGACTACCTTGGAGGCACTTGATTCCTCTTCAAATATTTCATATATCAGACTTCTTCCCTCCCCATTGGAGTTTCTTCAACATCCACCATTGGCTTGGCTTCAGTCTTCTCTCAGTGGTTTTGAGAACACTTCATTCAAGGGGGAAATCTAGTCTCCATCTATTCCTTCAGTGGAAGGATAATTGCATTACAGTCGTTGGATCTTGTTCAACATCAATTTCCGCATAGTCCTGGTTTGTCACCTTCTTCATTGTTTGGGTATGTACTTGAGTTGATTGTGGCATCTTCATCTTTAGTGAAAAAGGAGACACATGAGAAATTTTTAGAGACAACATCATCCATATTCATCCTACCTTCCTTCAATTCCTATTTGGAATGGGAAGCATCCCTGCATTTGCACTTGGTTTTTTTTCTTCCAAAAGGGAGACAAGTTGTTTGTCGACATTGGATCATGTTTTGTCTTCAAACACTTACCATTTTTCTAGGTGATCACATATTTTGGGGGGGCTATATAGTCTCTCTATTTCCCTCCTATGGGGGGACTATTGATTGTATTGTATCCATGTGACAGATGGTGTACTTGGGGGTATTATGGAGTCCTCCATCCTTCCTCACTTTTTTGCATTTCATCTCCTTTTTAGAGAGGGGTTTTCTTCCCACTGGATTTTTCGCTTTTCTCCATTTGTGGCAGATTAGTTGCATTTTCATATCATTTGTAAATGGGTACCTAATATGGTCATCATGTAGTTGGGACCCATCATCCATCATCATCATTGCATAATCATTGCATTTTTTATTTTCTCCCTAAATTTCACTTATGGGGGGGTCTTAGTGTAACTAATTAATCATTACACTAGCATAAGTTTACTTAGGTCTTTAATTAATTAAATCCTAGGTTGCATCATTAGAAAATCATAAATAATGGGGTCATTACCCTTTCCATGTTTGTAGGAGATAAGATTCCTTCTAGAAGATGAGTTTTCTTTTCTAGAACTTATCTCAAATCAGTTCATCATTCCCTAGGTAGGTTGTTAGGGTTTATATGTTGTCACGTAGTGTGATTAAGACACTTGGAAACATATTATGCATTCTAGGTTTCTCTCTCACCTATTTAATCAGGGCATATGCACACTTGTAACATATTCTAGATATCAATCAAATAATCTCTATTTGAATGCCATTGTTGCAACACTTTCTAAGTGGGTAAATATTTTTCCTGGAAAAGGTCCTCTATTGAAGATTGCAACTTCATTAGGGACATTGTGACTCCATCATTTCAACAATGAATAGATAAATTAAATCTATTTGACATCCAAAAAAACCCTCTAAGATAAAATAATAGGAGAATTAAATCCTAAGCTTTGCTAGATTGTTAAGAGCAATAATAGCCTCTTGTTCCTCTTTCATATGGTACATGCAATCATTCAAAGTGTTTAGTTCAATGGTTTCCATACCACTTTCTTAAGATTAGCTCCTAGTTCTTTTTCTTAATCCTCCTTACACATATTCAATAGCCCCTTCTTTCCTTGTATTAAGGCTAGAAAGAGATTTTGGGGAAATTTGAATTCCTTCGAGTCTCGTTTCTCTAATTCTAAGTGGTTTGTCATGGGAGATTTTAACACTCCATTAAATAATATGGATAGGAAAGGGGGCTCTCAGGTTGTAGATGATCTAGTAGATTTGATTTGATGAGTTTTATTAATGATAATGCTTTGTTTGATGTCAATCTTTGTGGGGCCTCTTATACTTGGTTGAATCAAAAAGTGGGTGATGCTCTAACTCAAGTTAAGTTGGATTGTGCTCTTCTTTCTCTAAAGTGGATGGTATCCTATAATTGCTCTCTTTCAAATCTTACCAAGTTAGGGTCTGGTCACTTCTTGATCTCTCCTTTTGTGGATTTGGTTGGGAGAAGGAGATCTTTTCCTTTTTGATTTGAGAAGATGTGGGTGAATCATCCGGACTTCAAGGATAGAGTTTCATCCTAGTGGAATATCAACGTTGATGGCTCGATTATGTATAGAGTGGCTAGGAAACTTGCCTCTGTGAAGTTTAATGTTAGGTTGTGGAATAAGTCTTCTTTTGGGCAGATTTTTCATGACAAGACCTTAATCAAAAGAGATTTGGATTCTTTGCAATAGTATATCCTGAATTTTGGCTACTACGGTTGCTTATCAAGAGAGTATTCTTGTATCTAGATTACATAATATTGTTTTTTGGGAGGAAGAATTTTGGAAGCAAAGATCTCATGCCATTTGGTTGAAAAGTGGGGATAGAAATACAAAATGTTTTCATCTTACTACTATGAAACAATAGGCTTAGAATCGAATTTCTAATATCATTCATAATGGACAGATTCTTGATAAGGATGATGAGATTAGGCAGGCTACCTCTTCTTTTTCTTTGAGCTTCTTTTTGATAATCTTGTCCTTGATCCTAGCTATCAAGAACAATTATTGGATGTCATCCCTAATATAATCTCTACTGATTTGAATAATATATTATGTGCTATGCCTAATGATGATGAGATTAAAAAGACAGTCTTCTCTTTTGAAGGAAATAAGGCCCCTAGTCCAGATGGTTTCCCTATGTTTTTATTTTAAATCTTTTGGGAGATTGTATCTAGCAATGTTGTGAAAGCAACCAAGGAGTTCTTTGGTAGTAGGAATTTGTTGAAGGAATTAAATTCCATTTTTATTGTCCTTGTTCCTAAAAATTTGGGGGCTTTGGATTTTAATGAGTTATGTCCCATTAGCTTATGCAACTCAATTTACAAAATCTTCTCCAAGGTCTTGGCGTTAAGGTTGTAGAGAGTTCTTCCTTTGATTATTTCTCGACAACAAAATAGGTTTATCCTTGGGAGGAAAATTCTTGACTCCATCATTACTGTTCATGAGAATATCCACTAGTTGGTTGTTAACAAGAAGGTTGGTTTCCTACTGAAGTTGTATCTTGTTAAGGTGTATGATCATGTGAACTGGAAGTTTTCATTGAAGGTGTTAGTGACATTTTGCTTTTTAGATTGTTCCTTGAAGCTAACTAGGTAGTTGATTTCTACTCCCTCTTTTTATGTGTTGGTTAATGGTTCCCCTTCTAGTTTTTTTGGTAGCTCGCATGGCTTATGACAGGGTGATCCCATTTCTCCCTTCCTCTTTATCATTTTGATAGAATCTCTTGGTAGGTTTCTTCAAAAGGTTGTTTCTAATGGTGCTATCATGGTTCTTTAGTCATCTTCTAATCATTCATTCTCTCATCAATCGTTCGTGGATGATACGATCATCCTTAGGGAGGTGTCTATTACAGAAGCTAAAGCTATTTGTTTGATTTTTCTTAAATATGAATCTGCTTCTAGGTAGTTGGTCAATCTTCCTAAGAGTTCTATTTTCTTCCTGAATACTCCTAAGAGAAGAATGCACCAAATCACTCGTATTCTGCAGTGTGTTATTGGGGAGTCCCCCTCTACTTTCCTAGGCTTTCCTCTTTATAATAATTCTATCCTTGATTATTTTTGGGGTGGCAAATTGACAAATTTAATTCCAAACCGGTTGGCTGGAAAGGTGCTCTGCTTAGCCAAGTTGGTAAGCTTTAGTTGATCAAATCTACCCTTCAGAATCTCCTATTTTACACTTTGAGTCTCTTTCAAATGTTGATAAAATTTTGGGAGAAGATTGAATGTATTCATAAGCATTTTCTATGGTATGGTGTGGATGATAAAATTAGGCTGCATCTTGTGTCTTGGGATGAAGTGTGCAGATCTAAAAATTAGGGCGGGATGGGGTTAAGGAAAATTAAAGAGTTCAATTTTGTTCTTTTGGCCAAGCAATTATGAAACCTTCTTTGTGAGGGTAAGGAATGGTTTTATATTTTAGAAAATAAATATCTCTCAGGTGTTGATAAATGCAAAGATTTTTTGTTGCCCGATTTCTCTCCTCCTTTAGGGTCTACTTTATGGAATTATATGATCAAAGCTAGGGGGATTGTTTCTTTTGGGCTTCGTTGGTCTTTGGGTAATGGCAAGTCTATTCTATTTTGGGATGATTGGTGGATGGGGAATGGTCCTCTCAAAGATGAACCGTGGGAAGCTCCATTTCGAGACCTTTGTGTTCATTCATTTGGTGTGTTTATGGCTAACTATATTGTTGCTAGCAAATGGAAGAAGATTCATGATGTACATGGGGAGCTGGAAACTATTTATCATTTTTATCTTTCATCTAAATTCCCCTCTTTCCAAGTTGACAAAGTGGTGTGGCATCTGGCTCCAAATGGTTTGTTTTTTGTGGTCTCTACCTTTTGTCATCAGACTAGTGTCTTTGGCCCTTCTCACTCCTTGGGTGAAGATTTGGTTTTTGAAGCTAATCCCTAGGTCAATATTTTTTTGGTTGTTGTGCCAAAATAAAATCTTGACTATTAATAACTTCTTGAAAAGGGGCTTTATGATTCCTAATAGGTGTTATCTTTGTAAGAAGGATGCAAAGGATTCCTTTCATTTGATTATTGGTTTCAGGTTTATTGCAAAGGTTTGGGCTCATGTGCTTCAACTTTAGAGACTCAATTGGGTCTTCCCTTCTTTTGTGGTTGACCTCTGGTTTCAATGGTCCGCCCCTACCTTGAACACCTCTTTGGCCATGCTTTGGTCTCTTATTGTTCTACATATGGCATGGGTTTTGTGGAGAGAGAGGAATGACAAAATCTTATGTGATATTTCTCTTCCCCCTTCAAAGTTGTCCTATAAGATTTGTTTTATGATTAAGGAGAATTTCATCTCTGTAATGGTCATTTCTAAGCACTCTGGGAAGGTTCCTATTTTTATTATGATCTATGGGTCGTTGATTAGTGGAATCTTAATGTTGATATATCTCATTCATTGCAAAAGGTTAAGCACTCTAGAGATGGTATTGTTTGGCATTCCTCTCCCATAGACTGGTTCAAAGTTAATTTTGATGGTTCAACTAAAGGCAATCTGAGATCTACTGGTTGTGGGGGAGTGTTACGTGATTATAATGGTAGAATTTTTTTATGGTGGTGCTCCCTTTGGAAACCCAGATAAACCACTATACAAAAGTTGTGATATCCTATCTAATGTAGGAGCATCTAGATAGACTGGGACAAGTTTGATTGCAAGCTTTCAACAACTTTGGTGAACTCAGTAACTCCATTGTAGTGATGAATTGGATGATTGTGAAAGGGAAAATTTAAAATGTTGATTGATATTAAGCAATAAAAACCTATCACCCATTGCAACCTATAATTTTTTTTCAAATGTTGTGTTGGCTACTGCCTTGATCGATGCCTATGCAATGTAGAACATAGACAAGCACATGAATCAATTGACTGAGGCAGTGAAGGGCCATTGAATTTAATTTAAGTTTTGAATTCCATTTTGTTTATGCCTCTTTACTTTCCAAAAACCAACAAAGGAATAGATTGGGTTGTGGCTTAATATTGGCTTGCTTTTATAGGAAGAGGGAAGGCTAAGGGTCATGATTGAAAATAAAGGAGGGTAGAAACTAGAAGTTACACATAGTTGAGAAGAAAAGAGAGAATTCCATGCTAAGGCAGAAGGGTATAAAGGAGAGAGGACACCACACAAAATCTGTGTGAATGCAGAAAACCAAAAAAAAGAGGTGATGAATAGAAGAAACAATAGACCACGAGTAAGAGGAGGAAGAGGTCAACTCAAGGCTTAAGATCTAGTCATGCCAAGTGAGGAGGAGGCATTGTAAAGAAGTGACCCATTGTGTGCAGAAGCCCGTGCCAAATGGAGACAAGCATTGGGAAATGCTCAAATAACCAGGTTGTTGTCCAGTAAGAGGAATATAATCAAATTTCTCTTGAACAATAAGTCAATGCAGAGAACGTTGAGTTAATTGCAGAATATAGATAACTAGTTTGAGACCAACATTTGTATCGATCGAATTGGAGGATATACTGAAATTAGATTAATAACTTGTAGCAATCTGCCTTATCATTCAAATCAAATGGATTCCTACTTTTTTTCTTGATTTAATTCAATTGAATAATATATAGGATGTTTGTGCTTTAGCATCGAATTATAGAGTTGTTTAATTAAAGTGATTATGAAAGTGTGTTGCCATTTATTTTTTGGGAAAAAAAATTAAATTGGGAAAAAAGATTGCAGTGCAATTGGTGTTTTTGTTGCAGGGGAAATTGCTTCTTGCATCAATTGGTATTGAAGCTAGAGGTTCTGAGCACATAGGTAGAGCATCAAATGTGAGGCAGTCTATGCTAGGACCTGCGGGTGGAGAGTGAAGAGTGGTAGAGAAGAGCTCATGTGAGAACTATTGTAGGTTTATGAAGTCTTGAATAGTTGGGAGATAAAGAGTTGTGAAGAATCACATATTGCAAAGAGTGTGACGTGGATTGCAGAAAATTGCAGCAAGTGAGATGGGTATATTTGTGAGAAAGAAGCCTATCCATATGGGATGGATGGAGGCAATACCAAAAGAGGAAGATCTCCTTGATGATGGTTGATATAATCATGAGAATGGATAGATTGGAAGCAAGGAAACAAGAATAATTGGTCAAGCATGAGGTTGCAGCAATTGCATGCCATGAGGAAGGCATAGAGAAAAAGGTTAAAAATGAAGAGGTGAACAACGAAGAAGTGGAATTGGATGTAGTAGTGATTGAGAAAGAAAAGAATGAAGTGAGCAATGAATGGTGAAGGTGAAGAATATTTGTTGGCACAAATTTCAATGATAAAGTGTGAGTGTTTTGATAAGATCACAGTGAATAAAGGAGAGAAATATGTTGCAGCAGTTGAAGACAACATTGCAGACGAAGATGTCACATCAACAAAGAAGGATGAGGTATTTTCTGAAATTTGTGAATTTAGTCATGATTTTTGTTTACCTTCATTTATGAGAGGAGAAATTAAAGAGTATGATGAGGGGAAAATAGAAGAGGATATGGAAATATTTAATTTCCATAAAGTCGATCATTTTGACTTGTGTGTGGATGAGTGGGAAGACATATTTTGGTGGAGGTGGACGATTAGAGGTGGGTTTGAACCCACAAAGGAGAAGAGGAGTGAGGAAGGCCTTTGGTGGACATGATTCCATGAAGGGAAAAAGAGGAAGATGTGGTGTTGCTGGAAGGAAGTGGTGTGTGTTCTGGCAAGATGTTAGAAAAAGAGAAAAAATAAATAATTTGCAAGTATTAGTTTCAGTGTGGGGGCATGCTGCAAGTTTTTCACAACTTGGAAGAGTAGTTATACTCAGCTCCATTTTGTGAGCCTATGCTCACAAAATTTTTATCGGGTGTGTCTGATGCAGGAGCATCCAAATAGATTGGGACAAGTTTGATTGCAGGCTTTCAACAACTTTGGTGAACTCAGTAACTCCATTCTAATGATGAATTGGATGATTGTGAAAGGGAAAATTTTAAATGTTAATTGATATTAAACAATACAAACCAAAAACCCATCACAACCTATAATATTTTTTTTCAAATGTTGTGTTGGCTACTACCTTGATTGATACCTATTCAATGTAGAACATATACATACACATGAATCAATTGACGGAGGAAACAAAGGGTCATTGACTTCAATTTAAGTTTTGAATTTCATTTTGTCTATGCCTCTTTACTTTCTAGAAACCAATAGAGGAACACATTGGGTCGTGGCTTAATATTGGTCTACTTTTACAGGAAGAGGGAAGGCTAAGGGTCATGATTAAAAAGAAAAGAGGGAAAAAACTGGAAGTTACATGCAACTGAGAAGAAAAGAGAGATTCCAATGCTAAGGCAGAAGGGTAGAAAGGAGAGAGGGCACCACACAAAATGTGTGTGAATGCAGAAAACCAAAAACAAAGATGTGGTGAATAGAAGAAACAACAGACCGCGAGTAAGAGGAGGAAGGGGTCAGCTCAAGGCTTAAGATCTAGCTGCACCAAGTGAGGAGGAGGTGTTGTAAAGAAGTGGCCCATTATGTGTAGAAGCCCGCGCTAGATGGAGACAAGCATTGAGAAATGCTTAGATAACTAGGTTGTTGTCTAGTAAGAGGAATACAATAAAATTGCTCTTGAACAATAAGTCAATGCAGAGAATGTTCAGTTAATTGGTAGAATATAGATAACTAGTATGAGACCAACATTTGTATTGATCCAATTGGAGGAGATACTGAAATCATAATAAGAACTTGTAGCAATTTGCCTTATCATTCGAATGAAATGGATTTCTAATTTTTGTTTTCCTAATTTAATTCAATTGAATAATATACAAGATGTTTGTGCTTTAGCATCAAATTACAAATTTATTTAATTAAAGTGATTATGAAAGTGTGTTGCCATTTATTTTTTGGGTAGAAATTTTAAATTGGGAAAAAGGATTGCAGTGCAGTTGGTGTTTTTGTTGCAAGGTAAATTGCTTCTTGCATCACTATCATGGTTTAAATTTGGCTTAGGAGAAGGGTGTAAGGAGAGTTTGGTTGGAGGGGGATTCTATGAACATTATTAATTTCCTAAGAAGGGTTACTCCTCCCTCATAGTCGATCAAACACATTATAGAAGACTTTATTGCTATATTAAATTCTTTTTAAGAGTCTTATATTTCCCATATTTATCAGAAAGCTAATGGTTTTGCTAAATTCCTTGCTAATTTGGGAGTCTCCTCATCTAGATATTGGGACTCTAATGACCATATGCCCATTGAACTCCAATTAATGGTTAATAATGATCAAATATCAGATGTTGCTTATGATGGAGTTCGAAACAAGTTTTAGAGGCATCAATGTATGTCTTCATTATTGCCTTTCTACCTTGATAAGACTTATGGTGTGCTTCATGTATCTTGATAATCGTGGCTTAGAGTGGTGAGATTTCCTGAGGGATTTTCTATTAGTGAAGCTTCATATCTAGAGTGTCAGATTAACACACTTTCTGGGTGTTATCTTCCTCCTTTTGTTCTTGATTTTTCATTTTGGTTGGTTGCCTTTCCATTTGAGGATCAAGTCTAAGAGAGTGGCTAATCGATTGATAATGGGAGGAGATAGATGCAAAACAGAGCCTGTGATGTGTGAAGACACAAAATCTAATGGTATGGTCTAGGAGATTCTCGACAAAGGTGGGTCACACCATTCATGATGAGGCTCCATGGCTATGACTCCCAAATTTCTCAAGAATTTTTGAATGACTAGCATAATAGAGTTCTAAGGATCTTTGGGGTTGAGATTAATGTTGTGGAAGAACTCATAATAGAGGTCACCAACCTTTCTACCCAGGATAGGAAGGTGGTGAAATCAATGAGGGCTATCTTCCTACGTGATAAGGAAAGAGAAAATATAAAGAAGCTGAGGTGTGGTGGCTATGATCAAACTTCCATTAAATCTATATGGGGGGATGTGGTGGTGGCTCTTATGCATTACTTCACTCTGGATGGGAGATTATCCACCATCTATGGCTACCATTTTATGCTACTCAACCACTTCCATCATAGTGAGTTGGTGTCTTTTCCCTTCTACCTGCTTTTATCCTTGGAAAATAGTATCCTAGAATTTTGCAAGAACTCCAATAACACTTTCTTGCACAAGGGGCTCATGCTATTAATCATTGAACATATTAAGGTGAGGTATGCAATTGAAACCCCTAAAGTGAATAAAGCTAATTAATCTAAGGATTATCCATCGGATTATGATACGAAATAAGATTCTGAGGAGCTTATGGAAGAGGACAGTGAGTCAGGTTTGGTTGAGGAACTCTCTACGGAAAAGATGGAGGCTTCCCCTTCCCGGTCCAATGGCTCGCATACTAACCTAGAAGGGGATAACACCCTCATGGCTAGGGCCAAGGATAAAAGTTCTATCAAAAATTTTGTGAAGGCTGGGAAGGGAATTCAAGGTAATAAGAAGGTGGAACCAACCCCTTTGTCAAGAGTAAAGAGAAAAAAGTTAGTTGCGGAAAATGAGAGTGGAATGGCAAGTAATTATTCTATGGGGAAGAAAATTCCTAAATTAGCCCAAGGAATGGTGAAGGATGTGGTGAATCCTAGTGAGCCTCAGTCTGGTGATAAGCTTAAAGATGTTGTTGAAGGGGAAAAGGAGAGTCATGAGTTCAAGGTGGGACAGTAAGCAGAGTGTGTGAAGATTGATGTGGTTGATTTGGAGATGCCCCTTGTTATTTCAAAGGCCACGAGCAAAGGGAAAGATAAGATGGAACCTCCTACTGGAAATTGTTTTGAGGATCATCCCGAGTGTTCTTTTCAAGGTATGGGTTTGAATTAGGAGATGCTTGATCCTAATAATGTGGCTAGTATGGCTAAGGAGGGAGCAAATTTTTTCTTTAAACTCTTCATGTGGATCCTTCATGAAGTTAATTATTTGCATGGTAAGTTTGATTCACTAGCCAAAGTCAATATTAGTACTTTGAAGAACAACAATAAGGAGGTGACGACATATAATTAGATCAAAACCATGAATGCCACCCTTAACCAATTTATGGAGGATGTTATGAAAATTAGAAAGGATCATGACCCTCATATTGTTTCTCTCGAGCAGAAAATCCTAAAAATCCATGAGGATCTCTCCACTCTTGTCAATGTAAGTTAGGATTCTCTCTTGGATAGTGTGGAGGGGTTGGTGTTGTTAAATGAAAAGGCTAAGAAATGGACTCATAAGTCTATTTTTTTAAAAAAATATGGTCATGAGGTGGAGGACAACGCTTTGGTTGGGAACCAAGTCAAAGGTACTAATGCAGGCCCTTGTGTTAGAACTAGAAGCAAAACTCTAAAAGGGGCAGAAATTCCAACTCAAGAAGTGGAGTCGATGGAGGTGCATGATAAAGTGACCACTAAAGACCTGAATGTCACGAGGATTCTGAAGAACCTGTTGCTTTTTGTTTTGCTTCTTGTTTGTTGTTGGGTTGTTGATTAGCTGATTGTGGTCTTGTTCGCTTTTTGTCTTTGGGGTTGCTTCGTATTGTTATATCTCTCAAGTTGCCTTCTTGTTTTGCAAAGGGTTTCAGGGACCCTTCAAAACAGGGTTTTCCGATAATCAAAAACATGACATTAATATTTTTGTAATATTTTATTGTTTAAATATATATTTTGTATTATATTTTGAAACTACGTGATCAAATAATATTGGTTGAAAATCTATGTTTTCCATTCACATGGAAAGCATATCTAATTATGAATATTTACCCTCTTATCATTTCATTTTGTTACATAGCTCTTCATTGTTGAAAAATTTATTCACTCTACAACTACCAAGAAGAATTGTAATGACAAACATAGATTTGAACCTTTTTACACAAGCATGTGTTCAAGATAAATTTGGGAAGAAATTCAATATGATTTAATAAATTTGTGTAACTTTCAAGTAGGACAATACCTAGAATTATAGGTATGCCCATAAAAAAGAATCTTTTTGAAGAGATTATAGCACAAAAGCATTTATTTCATTCTTTTCAAGAATATTCCATTTGATTTTGAATTTTTATAGAAATCCTTTGCCTTTCAATCTCACTTGGATTATTCCAATCCAACATGTTTATAGTAGGTGCACCCTCTATTTATATGATCAACTTCAATGCATTGAAGATCTCTACAACCACTCCTTTCTATAAAAAATATAACATGATATTATTAATGATACACACAATATATTATTAATAATCATATACATTTTAATTAAATATCTTAACATAAAATATTTTTCTTGAAAATAATTGTAAAATATTTTAAGAGGAAATATCTAAAGTAATATTCCATGTGCATAGTGATAACAAAGAGATTCTTAATTAAATTTATATTTCCCACCAATGTGCATCTTGTGAGTCTAATGGGGATTGAGTAAGCTATTAGCTAATGGATATCAATCCATTTAATATCCATTTCACTCAAAATTATGAGAAAGGTACAAAGAAATAACTATTTTCATATAATAATTAATTTATGTATTGTATAATAATTCTTAGTTTCATTTATGTCAAGATCCATAACACATAATTTGTTTAATTATAATATCATTAGGAAAATATTATAAACATGTCAAAATATTATAACCATCAATTATAAATTTTGATAAAATTTATTAAAAATTGTCATATAATTTTAATTTTTAAAACAATATATTTTTATTTTTAAAATTAAAACTATTATTATATGGTTTTAATTTTTAAAGTTGAAAAGAAAAGGCTAGACGGTTTGTTTATTCCTAGACTCTTGAATCACACTAGATAATAGTTACAAATATGCAAAATTGCACCACTATGGACTAGCTTAAATAATGTGTAATGAAAAAATATGTAACATAAACTAAATAGCTCACAAAGAAGAATATTCTTATTCAATATATATATATATATATTTGAAAGAACATTCATAAATCTTTTTACAATTCAATATTTTTTGATTTTTAACTCCACACAATGGAAGGCAACCATTTAAAAAATATAATTGTATTGTTATTAGAGAGCTACATCATGAGGATTTTCAATACCAAAATTTATGCACAATGAGAAATGGACATATCTTATTTTATTAACCACATAATTATTCTTTTCTAATATTAATTGCATTCAATTATTATTGAACACATAACACATAATTGTGTTATTATTGATCAATTAAATTGAATCCATGTACTATGATTCAACAATTATAAATAAAATTATGTTAGGTTTAAGTAATTTATGAGTTGGATTAGTTAAATAAGGGTAAGGTCCCATGGAGGGGGACTTCCTAAAAAAATTCAGGGTGTTCCTGAGATTTTTTAGGAATATTTTAAAGACGAGTGGAGTACTTTGATAAAAATTAATTAATAAATAAAAATTCTCTCATTTTTATTATTTTTTAGGAATTTAACATTTTAAGTGATAGACAAGTGGCTAAAAAATTCTTAAGTTGTAGGGGTAATTTCTAGTCCCACCTCAATTTCACTCGCTAAAATTTACAATCCTAAAAGGTAGGCTCTGCTATTTTTTAGGAAAAGATTCCAATTAATTATGTAGCATATTTTTTTTGCTTCATGGGATGACTTGATCCAAGAAAATAGAAGCCCAAAATCCCCCATGAGACCATATAGTCAAATTGTGTCACATATAATTTTTTTTTTTGAACTTAAAAAAAATAAATTTATGAATTAGATTGGTTGGATAGAACATGCCATGTGGTGTCACATATATTTGGTTGGTATAAAAAATATATATATTATTTTTGTATAGCAAAAATTTTTTACCACTAAAATTTTATCACTCCAAATTTTAGGAAGTTTATAATAAAATTAATATAATAATGATTTATCGACCAAATTAATAGTGATAAAATTTATTACTTCTTTAATAATACGATATAATTGAAATATTCATAATATGATTTTATTCATATAAAAAATTACATTAAATTTTATTTTACTTTAAAATTCAAAATATTAAATACTCTAAAACATTATCTTAATTATAAAAATTAATAAAAACAAAATATTTATCATTTTCGTTTCATACTTTTCAATAATTTAATAAAAAAAATCCATACGAGAAATACTAGAACTCAAACTTTTATCCACTAACAATTAAAAAAATTAGATTTATACAAATATTTATTAATATAAATATTTTTAACTCATTCAATATTATAAAAAGATATATTATTTATTTGTAAAATGCATTTAAAAACAATTAATTAATCAAACATACTTGATACTATTCCTTTTTGTCTGCAATAAAAAATAATATCTCATCGAGCTGCACGTTAAAATACAAATGTCTTTCTAAAATCCAAAGTTTAGGTCTTTTAAGATATATTTTTGACTATTTATGTAGAGTTGAGGTTTGTAGTGAAGACAAAATAAGAAATTGATGGAGTGAGACTTAATGTGAAGATGACAAGTGCCTTGATTTATCAATATTCTATATTTGGGCAATATGCACAAATGACAAATTATAGACTTGTGTCTCATCTTAGTCTATTTATCATAGAAAGCAGAAAGCCTATTTAAAATAAAAGTATTTGGAAAGAAATATTATTTTTTAAATTTACTTTTATAGTTTGTTTTGATACCTTCAAGTTCAAGCTTGTAATGGGGCCAACATTGAAAATTACTTATCCCATCATATTCTACAAGGGCATTTATTTATGCCCTTCATTAGTAATAAAAAGATTGGCATGTAGATTAGGGACCATGTTTTTATGTGTTGCAGTTTGTGCAAGTACTAAGGTTACAATATTAAAATATATTTTAGATAATGTTATATATATAGTCAATAAATATTTTAGATGTGAAGGTTGAATATTAAAATATATAAAAATAAGAGGGTGATACTTTTAGAATATTAGTAAGAAGAAATATTTATATATGAAGTTCCACTTTGTAATAGTTTTTTCATGTCTAATTTATCATATTAATTATCATCATTAATAAGGTTTTGTTGATTGCGATATCTATTATGACCTCTATGAATGTTGAAGTCCAACCACATTGGATGAAAATTACTTGTTCCATTCTCAACCAACATATTATCTTTTTTTTTAAACATATCTTCTACAAAATTTGAATGGGAAACTATGATGTGGATAATAGTGCCCATGGAGGTGGGGTGCCTCCTTGTGTGTTCTCCCCTACCTTTTCTAAGGGCTCCATCCAAAGAAATCTAACCCTTGTTGAAAACGAATATGTAGTTCCTTGATTAGATATTACTAAATCCTCCTTTTTCAAGAAATGGGATGGGGGTGTTTCCTTTCATGCACCTAGGGAGGGTGTCATCTTGAAGATTGAGGACAAAACCATTAAGAGACTTGCCTCTAGAATGGAAAATGTGCTCGTTAGAAAATTATTTTGGAGATGGGCTAATATCATGTTACTTATAAATGAACATACTCAAAATTGTGAGTCAAATGAAACATTGAGTCAAGTGCCCTTCCCAAAGGTATTTTCCTATTTTTTTTCTCTTTGAAGGAAGACTACACCCAAGTTCTTGTTCTAGTAGTCTTGGTTCTTAGGGAAGGCTAACCTCTTGCTTTACAAATGGAATCTTAGTTTTGACCTAGATGCTAATCTTTCTACCTTGGGCCCAACCTAAATCCATATTTTGGGACTCCCTCTAGAGTACTAGGATGAGGATATCATTGACATAGATTTTCTACTTTAGTGTGAGTTTAAGCATAAGTTCATACTCTCACTAAAGTGGGGGCTAAATGTAGTGTCATAAATTGTTACCCTTGAAAATTTCACACTATGTTTTGTCCCCCTTAAAGTATTGAGCCTAATTTAGTACGTAATTTCCTAAATTATGCATTCTATAGCCCATTTGTACCACTTTCTGAGAAATTGCAAGCATTGAACAAATGCATCCAATTAATATTTTGCTCACGATACTTAATGTCTAGGAAAATAGAGCCAGGCCCCATTCACCCTAGGGCGTATAGGTCCCCCAATTTTTCTGAGGACCAATTTTTGATAGGTTGGTGTTGACATTTTAACATTTAAAATTGAAGTTGTAAATGCCAGTCATCAAGATTTAATTTTTGAGAAATTAAAAAAATGTCTATAAATACCTAGTTATTGCATCATTTGAAAGGGAATAACAACAAGCACTAAAGATAATTTATGAGAAATTATTATCAAGAGAATTATCAAGCAAGTCAAGAGCAATATTTTTAGAGCTTTATTGCAAAAATTCAAGATCCTAACATCATGTCAAATCTTATGTGATTTCATATGTTTTTATGTGTTATCATTGTTTTGTGAAGGCTAACACTTTTGTAGGTCTCCAAAGCATTCAAGAAAATCAAGCAAGCAAGATCCAAGACCTTGAGGTGATGTGCATGACTTCAACCCTTCAAGGAAGCCATTGAAGGGTGGTGAGTTGCAACACTTTGTGTATTCATCATTCCTTCCTATCCATTATCATTTTATCATTGACATTGCCACCGTGGAAGTGGAAACACTTACATGAGGTTTGACCAAGGTAAACCCCTAAATGGCACATCTCTTCTCTTTGTGAATATGCAGATCTTAGGTTTGAAGAGGACTGAAATAAGTTTGAAGACAAATGGTTCATTGTTGCATTTAAAGCCCTACATCTTGTCAACTCACAAAATCTCACCTACAAAATTATCCGGTGATGTTCCGACAACTCTGCAACTAGGAATCAAAAGTTCAAATTTGTCATCAGAGGACCTCAAAAGCAGGGAAAAAGTGGCATACAAGGGCCCATACACCCTAGGGTGACTCTGTCCCTCTATAGTGATCAAAACCTTTTCTGGTCAAGTACATAATCCTCTACACTTCCCAAATTTTCCTGCAAGTTATTGTTTCAGTTTGTTGTTTGATGGATTATTAAATTTTACATATTAGGTCACATAGTATAATTAGGTTAATCATATAAAATCAATTCCAAATCATTCCAAGACCCTAAAATATGTAGATCTAGGTCTGATTGGATCACCTTCATGGTTGAAGGTTAATCTAAATACCTTGTGATCTCCATCTTAATGAAACATAAGGAAAATAACCCAAAACACCCAAGTTTGAATCCTAGGTTTACACATTAGACCTAGGGTTCTATTTTTATTTGTTTCTTTTTGGTGAACCCGATATGTTTACATTTCATACCTTCTGAAATTGCATCTTAGATCTAAGGTTTGTATTGCATTATTTTGCATTTTTATTTAGGGTTTCATTTGTGTACCATAAAAGACATAAAAATTAAAAAAAATTGCATATCATTTTGCATTAGCATTTATTTCATTCATTTAGATCATATCTACATTTGAAATTGCATTCATAATTGTCATTTGCATTGTTACATATTATCTTAATTTGAGAAAATTCTGGAAAAATACTCAATTATAGACTTGTTTGTACACAGGAATAGAAACTTTAGATAGTATAATAAACATTCAAATTTTGTTTTTTTAGAACCAATATCAAGAACTTAGATGCCCTTGGGCACCTCTATCCTTGTACACTTGCATTAACAAAAAATTTCACACTTTCGTGTCTCTGTGTCTTTAGTCTGTGTTTTCTTGCAAAAAATTATTAAATTGACATTCTTGCATTCATTTAGGCATCTTTCATTTAGTTCAAAAAGTGATTAAAAAGGTGAAAAAAATGTATTGTTTTGTTTCAAAATTGCATCAAAATCATCATTCTCAAATTTAGGCATCTAGTCATTTTGTGCATTGTAGACCAAAAAATTGTATTAAAAATTGTCATTTATTGTTCACATATTATTACACACTTTCATTCACATAAATTAAGAAAATTCTAGAAAAATATTCACTGTCAAACATGTCTACAACTAGACCCAAAATCCTTAAGCAGAGTCACACATAGTCATCTTTTGAATTTTTTGGAAAAATTGCCTTGGGCATATACACCCTTGGGTGCCTCTATCCTCTTCCTCCTTTTGAACCAAAATTTATGTGATAAAATCTTCTCAGGATTCTTTATCTAGATTTGTTGTCTATCTGTCAAACTTGTTGCATCACAATTTAAACCTTAGTAAAAAGCACCATCATCATGGCTCAATGTTTTTCCCAGATGTTGACTTCTTTGAAATCATCGGTTAATGTTTTAAGTTGTATTTTTAGTGATAATCCCAATTCCGATGAGAAAAATCATAATCCTTCACCACCTAATGTGTGTCCTCATGATGTGGATATCTTGGGACAAGATGAGGAGAGCATACATGAATTCATACATAATTATTCACGCAATCTTGAGAATAATGAAACCTTTTATCCTTCCATGGGATTGCCTAATCGCCCATACCAACAACCAGCACCACCTACCATATCACCACTTGAAATGTTCACTCTCTTATATCCAGAAAGAGAATCACAAGGTATACCTCAGCCAATGCGCATGGAAGCACAAATCAATAACAATCACAAGGAAAGAACATCAAACAACCCCCCATCATATGAGCATAAAGTTACAAACACACCCATTAACTTGGAACAAAGTTATGGAAAAGGCTTTAGAATCTTGATAAACAAGGATGTGACATAGAGAATGAGCATGAAATCCATCCAATCTCTTGGAACAAACACCATTGGAAGACACTAAAGGAGTAGGATATCAAGATCCTCCGCCTCTACATCAAGCATTTGCTCCTCCAGCCAAGAAATACAAAATCCATGGTCCTATTAAGAAATTACCTTTCCTGCATCATATAACCAAGATTGAACAAATATTAGCTACACTTGTAAACTTGGGTTTAATTACACTACCTCTAGTGAATGAATAAAAATACAATAAAAAAAGGGTACAAATACATCTTATTATGTATATCATAGAACACTTGGACATATTACTGATGAATGTCGTGCTTTAAAGAAGGAATTAAGATCATTTGATCCTCACTAGGATCAATTTTATGGTGTGATAGATTAACATTCATTTTCTTTGCTCCTTACCATGTGGTAGTTGTAGTAGCATAAGATATTCTCTACCATGCATGTAATACCCCTCCGTTTTGTTTCTTGTTCAAATTGCTTTATGCTATGTTTGGTTGCAGTTATTTTGATACTGGATACATTTTGTTATGATGTTTTGATCGCTACTATTGAGCGACAACTATTATTGTGGGATGTGGTTATCTGATTATTGTTTCACATGCATTATGGATTAATGATGTTGTAGAGTTAACATGAGATGTTATTATGAGACTATTGGAATTATGATGGAAGTGTCAGTTTCGATGAGTGTATTGGTGAAGAAGATGGGTTCGCATAACTCACTTGCGAGCGCCCTACGAATATGTAATTCCTTCTTCACGGTGTGTATTATATGTTGGATATATTATATGATGTTTATTTGGTTGCAGGATTGCATGTACATGACATCGACTCCACCTGGTTTCACAGGTTTGAGCGTGTCGATCCAATGGTTAAGTTGAACGGGAGATAGTAGCTAGGTAACATGTGTCAAGTTTACACCATAGCCTTAGTGTGTTGTCAGTCGGGTGTGTCGAGTCATTGTCTGTCTTGTTTTCATGTTATTTAATTCTAAAGGATTCTTGATTTGGAAATAGATATTTAGAATAATTGTATTTAAATTATGTTGATGGTTATTTAATTTAAATAATGCAATGTGGATAAAAGTTTATATTTAAATTATTTAATTAATTAAATTTAATCCAAGGGGGTTGAATTTAGTTATTAAATAATTAAATTAATTAATTAAACGTGATGCAAGAGAATGAAAGGAAATAAAATAATTAAAATTAATTTTGGAATTTAATTTCAATGTGTGGGAATTAAATTAGAAATTGTAATTAAATGTTTATTTGGGAAATTAGTTGCAACTTTGGAAATTAATTTATTATTTGAAATTGCATTTTAAATTGAAAGTGGGTTTTCGAAAATTGAAATTGAAATTGAAATATATAATTTGCATGTAATGTGAATTAGGGTTGTATTAGGTATTTTTGTTTTATAATGAATGCATGTTTTAATTTTAGGGCAGGGAAAAAGTTTTAGAAAAAAATACAATTTTACAGCAGAGAAGAAATTTTGGAAAATTGCACTAGAAGGGTTTGAAGAAAGTTTTGATTGTAGAATTGATTGAAGGAAAGATTGTTTGCATTTGTTGGGTTTTGGATTGGATTCATTGGAGGATTGAAAAAAATTCAAGAAATCTTTGGAGGAGGCTTGCATCAGAAATTCATCTCTTCCTGTAGCTTCTTGTACCAGGTTTTCCTCTTTGTGTTTTATTGTTCTTGATTTTTTTTTTTAAATAGTAGTGATTAAAGATTTGTTTGTTAAATCTGTTTTAGAAAACAAATTTGATATTAGAAGAAAAAAATTAAATAAATTTACAGCCTTTGCTTGTGAAAATTCTTGAGTGAAAATTGTGAAAACCTCAGTTGAGTTTAAATTATTTGGGGAAATCGATTATGTTGTTATTGGAATCAAACATAGAGATTGAACAATGCATTTATAATATTTTTAGAAAATGAAACCTTCTGTTTATTATTAAAAATTGGATTTTAAAATCCGCAGGGTAGTTATAATTTTCATGGTAAAATGGTCTGGTTGCATCGCATATAACTCCACTTACACAAACTGAGTTGTTAGGAAATTTAAAGGGTTTCTGCATCTTGGAATTTTCTTATCCCTGTAAAAAAATCGTAAATACCCAGATCGTAGTTTTTGAGTTATGCTTGAAACACGAGACTGCTGTTAAGTTATTTTCCCATGGCTGCTCTGATAATAAAATAATAATAAATTGATATTTATAAATATTAATATTTTATGTATTGTTATTATAATATTAAAATATTATTTAATAATATTTTATATTATAATTTATAATATTAAAGTATTATATTTATTTATATTATTTTAAATAAAATGTGTATATTAGCTTAGTGGAAATAATATTTTATATTATAATTTATAATATTAAAGTATTATATTTATTTATATTATTTTAAATAAAATGTGTATATTAGCTTAGTGGAATTAAAATTATAAACATATGGGGAAATTATTGTTTATTTTAAAATGACATGTTAAAGTTTAATTGAAAGAATTAAATATTTGATTTAAAGAATGCATAATTTAAAATTTAATTGTGGAATTTAAATTCATGTGTAAAAGGTTCAATTGTTAATTTGATTTAATTGGAAAAATATATATATGATATTGGGTTATAGTCAAAATATTGATCTTATTTTAACACAATAAGTTATGGAATAGACCAAATGTTAATTTGATTAATTTTATAATGAGTTAATTTGCAAGGGCAATTGGTTATTTAATTTAAAGCAAAATGTTTTGAGTTATAGTTGAAAATACTTATTTTGTTAAGATCAATTAGAGAATAAAATATTAGTGTAATTTCTCCCCTATCTGAAAAGATGAATTCTTAATTCAATTTTATTGATATAATGAATTACGTAATGAAATGAGAAATGGATTAAGAGTATCCAAATGTAGTTTCTTCTATTGCCTTCAATGATTATGTCTTTCGTGTTTATTCTTTGATAATGGGTTGAATACCTATTAGTTTATAAGTCTTCCATATGGTCTGTTGTTTGTGAGGGTTGTCGTTGTGATGTCAACCTGTTGTGAATTCTCTTGGTAGTGCATGGGATCATGTTGTTTTAAAAGTAAATTCAGGAATTGATTATTATGAAGAGACAATTAATTATTTTAATTTAATCATTTTCTATTTGAACAATTTATTTGTTGAGAATGTATATTTTATGGTTTGAATAAATGGATGTATGTAATAAGAGTTTGGAAAGGGAAACTTTTAGATGAGATTAACATAGGGTGTTGTTGGAAAACTATAAGAAATATAAGGTTTGGGTTAGGAAATTGAAAAGAATTATAGTAGAAGATTTATGTTAATTTTAAAGGAAACAATGGATTCGACTTAAATTATTTGAACTAGTCTATCATTTATTATAAAAGGCACTTATTTAGTTTTTTTTCAATTAATTTTGAAAGGGCAATAGTTATTATTTTTTATTTCCATAGAGCAAATTAATCGTTGTGATTGGAATATTAAAGAATCTATATAATTGAGTTTATTAATATATATGTTTGGTGTATATATAATATGAAGCATATAAAAATATGTTAAGGGTAAATTCATTATTGTATTTCGTTTTAATAAGATGTATGCAATATAATATTGAATAGAGATTTAAAATGTATTGATTAGTGTATATGGGTAAATGGATAGAGAAATGATATTTTATTATATTAAAGAGATCACATGTTATAGATAGGAAATTGAATAGAGATTTAAAATGGATTGATTAGTGTATATGGGTAAGTGGATAGAGAAACGATATTTTATTATATTAAAGAGATCGCATGTTCTAAATAAGAAATTGAATAGAGATTTAAAATGGATTGATTAGTGTATATGGGTAAATGGGTAGAGAAACGATATTTTATTATATTAAAGTGATTGCATGTTCTAAATAGGAAATTGAATGAAATGTAAGATTTGGTTAGGAAATGGAAAGAGTTACTTGCATGGATTTGTGTCGATTTAAAAGTAAATTAAGAAGTTGTCTTATTGATGAAGCAATCAATTATGTTATTTATTAATTTGTATTTAGATTAATTGAATCATTGTGATTGGATTATGAAAGAGATATGGATTTAGTATATCCAAAAGTAGTATCTTCCTCATGATTATCTTAAAGGATTTAATTCTCCGTATTCAGTAAAGGGAAGTAAGTTTAATTGTTTTAGATTTTCAATAATGAAAGGGGAAATAGGGGTTATGATTATTTTAGATGATCTAGTTATCGTGTCTTTGACTTTGTCAACACTACCTATTGAATGAGTATGGATTTAGGAAATCCAAATATTAGATTTGATTAATGACTTGAATGCTTTTGTTGCTATGTCGTCAAGTTGCATTATTGGTTTTGGGATTTAGTGTTAGTCCTAAATTATAAGTCTTCTAGGAGAACTTAGAGGATGAGGGTTGTTGAACCTTTATGTCATCCAATTGTTTTCCCTTGGGTAGTGCATAGCGTCTTTTCAGTTTACTCGGTTTCTTTGAACGGGGATCTTTTGTACCTCCTATGAAAGGAGTGGACTATGTGATTGTTGCCTCCAAGATGTTTGGAGTGAGTTCTATCTTTTGTTTCCTCATTGTTTTGGAGTGGATTATGATGCCTAGTTGATATGCACTTGTGTTTCCCTTGGTGGATTATTTGTGTGTGTGTTGTCGAATAGAAGAGTGGCTTTTGTTAGGGGCCGGAGCCCAAAGTGGTAAACTGGGTAACCTTCATAAGTGAGTTAATCAATTGATAATTAAATTAATGTACTTAGATGATTAGGATGCAGTTCACACTAATCAAGATAATTTAATCTTCACTCATAGACACAAGGGCTCGTATAGACTTGGGATGAGTGAGAAGGCCTGGAATGGCATAGTCATTTATCTTGTCAGTACGAGAGGTATTTGATGCCGCATGAGTGAGTATGAGTGTCGGGATTCGATTGAAGCCACTAGGATTACCAGAGCCTATGAAGGATGCCCAGAGGAGATCTCATGACTACTATGCAATGACACTCTATCTAGGACAACTGTTGTTAATTGTTTTATATGTATGGTTCTGTGAACATACTTGATCTACTTTATGTCTGGAAGCAATGTGACCTATGTCAGTGATGTGAATGTTGTACTTGATTTGTACTTGTTTGGTGATTGAGTTGAACTTGTTAGTTAATTTGTTTGGTTATATCGATATGAGTCAGTATGAGTCTGCCTTTGGTTAGTGGTTGTAGATCTTTGTCCATGTTACATTGTTACTATCTCCTAGCATGGGGGGTGGGCCTTCAGGTACCACTTGGTTGGGTGGAACATGCACCAAAACCGTTGGGTTCCCATCTATCTTCAGTACTTGGTGGCGAGACATCCAGATGGACGGCTCGAGTTCTTTTGTTATTCTTGCTTTGTAATATTTCAGTTTGTATAAGTTATTTTATCCCTCTTATGTTTATGAGGTGGAATTCTATAATTGTAACCTTATGTACTATTGCCTTATTCTGGGAATGAGTGATGTAACTATTGGATTAAGATAATGTTTATGAGATTGTATCTTGGTTGTTTATCTTATTATATTATGTGGTATTCTTATGATGTATGATGTTTATTTCATTAAGTTTATAATGCTATGGTTATATGTATTATGTATGTGTGGGTTTAAGTAATCCTAACCTTGTAGCCTTAGAGGTTGTTGTTAATTAGTAAGTGAATGTGTATGTTAAATGCAATTTATAAAAAAAAATTGGTTCGCTTAAGACGTTAATTGCAACTTCCTTTAAGGTTACTTGGCGGGGCATTACAATGCAGGGGGTATAAACTAGGCTTTATGCAATCATATTTCATTTTGCAAGGAGCAACACATTGCCATAGTCCATTTGGCTCACCTTTTCCCTTTTATTGGGTGCCAAGGGGTTAGGTAGCCTTGTGTTAAGTGCATTCCTTCTAGCAAGGGATTCCTTGACATCTTAAAATGTTAGTGTAGCAAGTACACTAACATTTTAAGGGGGGGGCATATAGTCCCTCGCTCATTATTTGTATAAGAAATGGTCCCTTTTTAGTGATGATAACATACATCTCCTAGGAAGAGTGACCTTGTCAATCAAGGTGTGGCCTTCTTGATCTATGTAAGTGTCTCTTTGGTGGTGATAAATTAGGCTTGATATCCCTTAAGAGTGTGACCTTTCTTGGCATATGATGTTCCCCTTAGTGGTAATGCTATGACTAGTATTCCTTAAGATGTGATTTTTTTATTCCACAACTAGTCCTCTCTTGGTGGTGATGTCATATGTGATATTCCCTAAGTCGTGACCCTTCATGTATTGAAAAAAAGCCCCTTTGTTATTTTCATAAATCACCTTTTGTGGTGGTGTTTTTATAACACCCCTCGAGGTTTTAGCCTTATCCTATCAATGTTTGTGCACCCCTTGAGGTGAATTTTGTTTGTATCATGTGATGTTAAAATTTGTGCACCCCTGAGGTGAGTTTTATTTGTCCCCCATGATGTTAAAATTTTTTCACCCCATGAGGTGAGTTTTATTTGTCCCCCATGACATTAAACTTTGTGCACCCCTTGAGGTGAGTTTTCTTCATCCCCCATGATGTTAAACTTTATGCACCCCCTGAGGTGATTTTTTTCAATTTAGTTCATGGATTCAACATAACAGAGATTGTTGGGTCATTAATTTGAGTATTCCTTTTTAATGTGGCCATCTAGCATAACACAACTTTCTTTCCAGTGGAGCCATGTGTTTCATGAGTGCCTACCATAACACAACTTGGTATCCTTGTGGAAACCCTCATATTGCATAGACACCTAGCATAACATAGCTTACTAGCCAGTAGATCCATGTGGCTCATGAGTGATTTGGAATAACATAGCTTTCTAGTCCTCATGAGAGAATTCCTTTAACTAATGTTTATTCAATGAATGATGTTTAGTATTTGAGACAATTTAAGACTAAGGTCTCTTTACCTTACCGACTCGAATCCCTTTAATACTAAATTTGTGTTAGTTGTGTGTCTTTTTGCGTGTCTTCTTCATGTTTACATTGTGTTTACATCATTTTTGTTTTCATTTTGTCATCATCTTTATGTTCCATCATGCCATGTGTTTTCATCGTGTATGCTTCATGTTTTTTGACATGTATGTTTGCATATGTTGTCTTGTTGCATTTAATTTCATACATGTGTGTTCCTTTGTGCTTATGTTGGTTTTCCATGTGATCTTGGATCCTGGGGGCTTGTGCACTCCTCCTTGATCCTTAGTCATCCTATCTCTTCAACATTTGCATATTTGGACCCCTCTTGACATATATTTTCTACTTTAGTGTGAGTCTGAGCATAAGTTCACACTCTCACTAAAATGGGGGCTAAATGTAGTGTTGTAAATTGTCACCCTTGACAATTTCACACTATATTTTTATCCCCCTTAAATTATTGAGCCTAATTTAGCATCTAATTTCCTAAATTATGCATTTTATAGCTCATTGTACCAACTTTTGAGAAATTGCAAGCATTGAACAAATGAATCCAATTAATATTTTACCCTTGGCACTTAATGTCCTATAAAATAGGGCTAGGACCCATTTTCCCTAGGGCGTATGTGTCCCCCTATTTTTTTGAGGACCAATTTTTGATATGTTGGTGTTGGTATTTTAACATTCAAAATTCAAGTTGCAAATGTCAACTATCGGTATTTAATTTTTGAGAAATTGGAGAAATGCCTAGTTAAATTGCATCATTTAAAAGGAAATAACAACAAGCACTAAGGAGATTTTATGAGCAATTATTATCAAGAGCATTATCAAGCAACTCAAGAGCAACATTTTCAAAGCTTTATTATAGCAATTCAAGATCCTAACATCATGTCAAATATTATGTGAGTTCATGTGTTATGTGTTATAATTATTTTGCAAAGGCTAACACGTTTTTAGGTATCCAAAGCATTCAAACAAATCAAGCAAGAAAGATCCAAGACCTTGAGGTGATGTGTATGACTTCAATCCTTCAAGGAAGCCATTGGAGGGTGGTGAGTTGCAAAAATTTGTGATTTCATCATTCCTTCATATCCATTATCATTTTATCATTGACATTTCCATTGTGGAAGTGGAAACACTTACATGGGGTTTGACCAAGGCAAGCCCCTAAATGGCAAAAAATATCTTCTCTTTGTGAATGTACATATCTCAGATTTGAAGAGGATTGAAAGATGTTTGAAGAAAAATTTTTAATTGTTGCATTTGAAGCCCTACATCTTGTCAACTCATAGAAACTCACCTACAAAATTATTTGATGGTGTCCTAAAAACTCTCTAATAGGGAATTAGAAGCTTAGATATGTCATTAAAGGACCTTAAAAGTAGAGCAAAGTGGCATACAAGGACCCATATGTCCTAGGGTGACTTTATCCCTCTACAATAATTAAAACCAACTTTTCTGGGTAGGTACATAGTCCTCTACACTTCCCAGATTTTCCTACAAGTTACTCTTTCAGTATGTTGTTTGATGGATTATTGCATTTTACATATGAGGTCACATAGTATAATTAGGTTAATCATAGAAAATCAATTCCAAATCATTCCAAGACCCTAAAAGATGTAGATCCAGGTCTGATTAGATCACCTTCATGGTTGAAAGTCAATCTAAATACCTTGTGATCTCCATCTTAATGAAACATAAGGAAAATAACCCAAAACACCCAAGCTTGAATCCTAGGTTTACACATTAGACCTAGGGTTCTATTTTTCTTTTTTTTAGGGATTAACAAGTGCCCAATGCTTCACACATTTTGTGTGCATTTTTGAACCCATTCCCATTTCTATTTTGATTAATAGAAACTTCTAGAGGTTACAGTGGCTCACAAAGATAGTGACAATATGGGAGGAAATCATGATAGAGTGGAGCCACTATCTTCTGATGGATGGAGAAACAAGAGTAAGGTGTGGAGAATTTTGGAAAATGGGGCCCTCACCCCCTTTATGGAGAGGCTATATGGTTTTTACCATGATGCCGTGAAGCTATTTTTAAAAGGCTAGCATAATAGAACACTTTAATGGTGAATGGTGTTGATTTTTCAATCATAGAGGAATTTATTGCCCAAATCTCTAGGTTGCGACCCGAAGGGAAAAAATTATTCAAGGATGGGAAAGGGAATGAGGATGCCATGAATTTATTTTATAAAGATGATGAAATGGATAAATTGGTCAAGCTCACTTCATGGGGTTATGATAGACTATCTATCAAACCCATACAGATTGATGTTGCTAAAGTAATAATGAGCTATATCACCTAGGATGGGCATTTTAACGTGATTGTAGGTGTGCACTTCATTTTCCTAAATCACTTCTGGCACAAACTCCTTGTTTCTTTTACCTTCTTTATGTTAGCCTCTTTGGAAGCCTCGCTGAAAGTACATTTGAAAAACCCTAGGGCTCCTATTTTGCATGAGGGCCTCATTTTAATTATCATTGAATGTGTTAAGGAAAATACTCTGATTAAGTCTCTCAAGGGTAAAGACTCTGGTGATAAGAAAAACCCTAAAGTAGTGGATTATTCCTCTTTGAATTCAGATACTGATAATGGAGAAGATGGAATTCAAAGCCAAGGATGAGTTGGTGGAGGTCCTCTCTTCAGATTCATATAAGCACAAGAGGAGGAAGGTGAGTGCAAATAAAACCAAAAAATCTTGCTCATGGACTGATGCTCTTAAACTAGGGATGATGAGGATGATCAGAATATGCAAATTCATTAGGAGAAGGGTACTTTGTGTGTTAAGGTAAAAGGAAAAGAGAGGGATGTTTAGGAGGATTGAAATGTGCAAAATAATTCCACCCAACAAATGAAAGGTACTGGAACTAGCTCAAGCAAAGGTGAAGAGAGCGTTTTAGAGGTGGTTGTGAAGTATGTGGAAAATAAGTCGAGAAAGGTCAAGTTTAGCATAGTTAACATTCATCCCCTTTCTAAATATTTCTCCTATCTTCATGAAGAGAATGTGGATATGCTTGATATGTTAGAAATGGAAAGGGGTGGGGCTACCTGTTATTTCAAGCTTGCAAAATGGGTTATGAATGAGATCAATAAAATTAATGTTAAAATCAGAGACCTAAAAGAGAATTTTGTAAATAAAATTAAAGGGTAATCAAAGACTAATGAGTTTAAAGAAAGGCTTCTTGATTTGGAATTTTTTTTTTTTGACCTCAAGTATGACTTTGAAGAATGCCTTTAGGGTGTGGAGAAGAAGATTCTAGAATTAGACATTGACATTTAGAAGTTGTTACAAATTAGTCATTGTTCTATTAAGAATAGTGTGGACACCCTCAAAGTTCTCATGGAGAAGCTTAAAAACCCGAGGGAGGAACAACTATATGCTAGGAATTAGGGAGGCAACAATCTAAAAGAACCTCTAACTAAAAAAAAAGGAAAAAAGGTAGTGACTAAAGAAGAGAAGGGTCCAAGTGCTAGGACTCAATATAGTATGAAAAAGACTTTAGAGGAAGAGAAGAATGAACAATTGTCCTTGGTCAACTTGCACTATAATCAAGAGATGAAGGTGGTGAACACCCTGAAGAACATGAAATAGTCCTTCTCTATTTTTTTATGCTTTTGGTTTCTTGTATGCTATTTTGCTATTGTCTTTCTATTAATTGGCTATTGTTTATCTGTGTCATCTTTATTTCTAGCAGCATTTTGATGTAAAGGGTTTCGAGTCCTTTCAAAACCTTTAATCCCAATTAATCAAAACATTTCTCTTACGAATTATTCCTTACTCAAGTATATATTTCTAATCTTGAATTTGGAATAATAGACTATATTGGAAGCACTATATCTAGACCATATACCAACTAGAGTTGATGAAATTTTCTTAGAATTTTATACGTTGTGAGGTAGGTCCACAATACTACATGGATCTTTTGGTCTTAATAAATTAGATTACCATCACATTACATAAAAAGTATTAAATAGCTTTCTCTCTTTTTTGTGAGTGGTAAGGTGTACTTTTTCTATGGCTAATCATGATGGTATCAAGAACTTGTTTGATGGTATCACAAGTATAAAATGTTTCCCTTGATCATTATAGTAATTATTAGAGACTCAAATATTGTGATAATTTTCTCATATATAAATTTTTAGTGGTACATGTGCAATACTTTATAGGTTAGATACCTCTACCCACTTGATAATATATCCAATTAAATTTATAATAAATCATACATGGGTCTTACATGTAGAATTGGTGGTGGAATCAATGAAATAAATAACTCGTTTATCATATAGAACCAAATCTAACACCAAATGTAAAAGCATTTCATCTCATTCAATTAATCTCTCAAGCCTTTGGTATATGTCACATTTTTTGTGTATGTATTATCACCCATAAAAAAATTGGCCACCAAAATCCTACCAATGTTATCCTTAAGTAGACTAATTATTTTTCAAAATTTCTACTATCACTCCCAATGCTCCTTGGACTCTATCCAATCCTCTATCTTGAGTGTGAAATTTTATTTTAAATAATCCTTGGGCTCTACCTGATCCTCTATCATGAAATTATTTTATTCCATGTTTAAAATATATAAAGAGGGGTAAATCATCTACGATGTGCCAACCCAATTCTCTACAAAAACCATAATATACTGATTTTATCTTTAGATTCTTTGCAAACTAAAGCCTTAATATAGAAACCCTCTTAGTGCCTTCTATCATGGGATATTCATTTCTAAAATTCCCCTCATTGCAATAATGAGCACACTCGATCTTATTCCTTCTAGAAGAGGGTTATACCCCTCTTCTCTTTACTACTATTTTTTACTTAGGCTTCAATTTTTCTATCTCTAGTCTTAATTTTTTAATATTTTTTTTAATCTATGGTCTCTCCTCTCATCTCCATGATTAATCCTCTATCCTAGTGACAATTTCTAAACATTCTTTAGAAAATGGGAGATTTTTATAATATAATTCTACCTTAACTATACTATAAACCACTCAATTCTTTAATTTTTAGAGCAAGTTATTAAAATATTGGTCATAATCTTTCACCCACTCATTTTTCCTTGAATTATATAATTCAATTTTCTAAAACTTTCAAATGGGCCATCAATGATTTTTTTTTATCAATAATAAATATTTTAGGCCATCCATTGGGTCCCAAAACTATTGCTTCACAATCCTTGAACATAATTACACCTTCAAGGCTAAGGAGCTTCTTCAAGAAGATAAAATAAGAGTTCATCAATAGATTATGGAGGGTTAAAGTCCAATTAAAAAAATTAGATAATCTCTCCTATACTTTGGTCTTAGCTTAAACCTAGGAGGGTGTGCCTAGAGGTATCATAAATAGGATTAAAAGTGTTGAAAGATGTTGTAAAGAGAAAAGTTTGCAATTGTATTTGAAGTAAGTTTAACCCCAAAGGTTTCCATTGTGTTAAAGGCTAACCAAGTAAAAAAAAATATACATAGTTGATGTGGGAATCATTGTAGGAAATTTAAGATATGGTACATGGATATAATTCACAAAATTAATTAGACTAAATAGCTCACAACTAATATTTACTCGTTTAGTACTACTAAACCATGAACTACACAAATACTAAAACTAATTCCTATACAATTGGTTATATATTTTTCTTTGATTAAATATGTGTGATTGAATCATTAGTTCCTAGGATCGATGCCTATACATTAGTCGATGGAGTCATATTCTATCAAAAATAAAACAAACTAAAACCACATGGAACAATGAGTTATGTATATTAATACACCAAATATGTGATATCAATAACAAAGCATACTTATTAATCCATCATATAACTACATAAATCAATGTATGAAATGGAAGAGACCATTACAATATTTTCAATGCATTAGAATGAAATCACATTCATCAAATCCAATATTACATTCATGTCAATAGATGTGGTAAAAAATAAATACAAGCTACAAGTAAGAGATTCCTTTAAAATATACTTGTAAACTATCAAAGAGACAAGCATTTATAGATAGCGCTTATAAATTTAACCTCCTTGAGATTGAACCAAATATGTTACTCCCAAAATTAACTATATTGGAATGAATTTAAACCCTATATTATTATAGAACTATGACGCTTTCTAAAAACAAAAAAATGATCAACCCATTTGACATTAAATGAAATTGTATTTATATTTCTCATACAAGTCATGGGCTAGGGTTGATGTACTAGAAACCATTAGAAATTCATGACCAACAAAGGATAGTGATAAAATATACATTCAATTAAAAATTCCTTGACATGTTACACTATAGAGGACACCAATACCCATTGGGCATCATTTCTCCTTGAAGTTATGTCTTATATAACATATGACTACTCAAAACACTTTGAGGGAATCTCTTATTTGGTCTACAAATCATCCATCTAATTGATGGTGAACTAGTTTAGGTGTATCGTCCAAGGAATATCTAACATAATTTTCTAGAACAATGACTTGGAGATGGCATGAGGATTATTAGTTCTTAAAAATTTAAACACTATATTAATATGGGTGTCTTAGTTTTCCATTACTAGAAGTACCTAGAAACCTATATAGGCCTTTAATATGATCATTATTTTTTATAAGAAAAATCCAATTAGTGAGGTATAGGGCCTTATGAAGTAATTAATGGTGACTTGCTCCATGCAAGAAGGTAGGTGGGAGTTAATAATGCATAAAATAAGAGTTTTGATATTTGGGGGTTAGGGAAACCTCGTGACTCTTACCATTTTTGGGGATTGGGGATTGGGGATTGGGCATATGTCATATTTCATGCTCAAAGAAAAAAGGTAAGGACATCTTAGCATCTTTAACTCCAAAACAATATGAAGAAAGTTATTAAGAGTTGTGGATTAGAGGTACTTAGGAATACATCCAATAAGGTATACAAATTAGGGTAAGTCTTAACTCATGACCTTGAAAAGGTAATACAATACAAAGTGTTAGGGATCAATAGTTCAAGGGTACTAAGGAATTAGTACTTAGGTAAGGGGATAGATGAAACACTAGTGTCAAAGGGAACTTAGTGCAATGATCCTTGGGTTGGGGTTCAAAAGGAAATAATGCAAGTAAGATAAAATCCAAGACTCTAACAAAAGCAAGGGAAAAGAGTGGGGGTTTCCAAAAATGGGACGTTAAAAAGAAAACTTAGATATTTTAATAGGGAAAGTGGGTGAAAGTGGGGAATGAATAAAAGGTTTGTTGATATGGGAAATTCAGATATATTGATGAGGACTAAGTAACAAATCATAGTTAGGTTTAAAGGAATAATAAGAAGGGAAACTTTGAAACTCTAACAAAAGTATAGGCCTTAGGAATTTTAAAAAATTAACACCACTTATATAATTTTTTGGTATATTTGAAACTTCCAACATGAAATAGGCACATGAGAAATGACAACAAACAATCCTTAGGAAAACCGTGACCAAGGGGATCCAACAAGATATATCTTGGATTGATTAATTGTACTAGTCAAACATGACCAAAATAGACATAGGAGTTGGGAATTAGGAAAAAATTGGGACTACATGTCTGAGTCCCAATAGGATCTAGTTACGAACATGTGCCTCTTAAAGGCATAGTGAGAATCTAGATCTCTTATAATATACTAGAATTGGAAGAAAAAGGGACCAGGACAAATACACTTCATCATGGTTTATATGGATCATGAGTTCACAAAGATATGAATATCATGGTACTCATAAGAAAAAATTCAAACAACATGAAGTAAACCACCATATACACAAGGAAAGACCAAAATTACTCACATGGAGTATGTTCATCATGTATGAGAAACTCTATCAAATTTATTGCCCAATATGTAAGATGATACACATTGTGACCATAATCCAACAAATTCAAATGGTTCAAGCCATAAATGATCAAACTAAAATTTATTACCCTTTCCATCATATTTGGCATTCCACATGAGGACCAAGTCTCCATCCTAGAAGTTTCTTTGAAGTGTCCTATTATCAATTAGATGTTGTATTTATTTATTATGTGAAAATATATTTTCACATGAAATCCTCCTACTCTCATCCAATTCTATTAGTTTCATAAATATATGAGAGATTCATCATTTTCTCCTTCACTGGAATCTTAAAGTAACTAGTATACAAGCATTCCAAAAATAACTAGAATATTGACATCCAACCCATGGACAACTCAAATAGACTCTTACCAATAGTATCCATTTAAGTCACTTTATCAACCGATAATTCATATTTTAAAACTTGTAATCCCACCTTTTCTCATTCATGTCCAATACTATATAGATTATATCCATGAGGATTTTTCTTATATACTCAACTTTTCTATTTCCTTAGTAATGATAGGGGATGAATAGATCTGATTAAATTCATATATATTGTATAAGCTTTAAATATCATGTGATCTAAAATACATGGTATTATCTATAGTGATTCTTGTAGGCACACCAAATATAGTTATGATGTTCTTCAACAATAAATCTACCACCACCATTGATGTAACATGATGGGTTTGAATTGCATCAAACCACTTGGTGAAGTAGCCAATAGCCATAAGAATCCACCTAATATCTATTGCCATATTTTCCCTATATTTCCCATCTGAATTTGATTCCCTAATTCCAGAACAAAGCTTCTAATATCAAAAACATAAGAGGGAGAGCTCCTATAAATTCATTTCACCCAAGAACCTTTGGAAGGTGCCGCACCTCCTCACTCTTATAACTACACCCTTGAATAAAGTGGCCTACTATAATCTTGCTTTGAGGATTTTGAGCATAGTGGTCTTGGCCTTAAAATTTCCTCCATAATTTCATTAATGGAATTCATCCATTGTCTTGTTGGACTATTCTTGGTTAAGGAGCTTGAGTAGAGGTACATTTAGATCTCTCCACATTAATTTATCCAGCATTAACACATATTTATAGGACTCTATATTGAGTTTTCTTTGTTGGATCTCATTCATCTTAGAGGGACATTTCATTTTTTCAAGGTAGAAGATAATATCCTTATAGTAAGGATATTCCTTTAATGGGAAAAAAATGTATACACAATCAAAATTATTTTTATTGGCCTCATTTGCTTCAAAATTTTCATTCACCTAAGCTTGGAAAAGCCTTGGTATCTCACCAACCTTTTTTGTCTATAACTCAATATCATATTCTTGGATCTTATTGGTTTATTTTCATCACTTGTATGAGGCTTTTTATTAAGTAAAATATATTTTACTACTATGTGTGACACATACACACTTTTATTTTCTCCTATTAAATATGACCTATAATTCTTGATAAATTTGATTAGGGCATAAGATTTTTTTTCATTATTGAATACTTCAATTTTCCCCTTACAAATATTTATTAAAAAATACAATAAGTTTCTCAAATTCATTCTTATTATTTTGGAGAAGAACAAAATCAATAGTATGTAAGGAGGAATTTGAAAAGAGTTAGAATGGTTTAGAATAATCTAGACTTATTGTGATCAAAACTTCTTTTATGTATTCAGGTTTATCTTCACAAAATACTAAATGGGTTCATCACACCAAGTGACTGATTGGTCCTTTAAAACCTTAGAGATTAATTGGTATTCTAAGCGAATTTTGGTATGAACCTTCTCAAGAAGTTTATTTTCTTGAAAAAGAGTTGTACTCCCTTTAATTATATTAGTCTTGGGAATAAGGTAAATTTGTTTTAATATTTTTGGATCTATCCTTATTCTATTCTTGGACATGTTCCAATATTTTCCATTCTTCTACATTGAATTATGTTTCAAGGAAATCCCATATTGAATGCATCTTTTTAATATTTTCTCTAAGTTCTTGCAATGATCTTTCCTATCCTTGGAGTTGGGTGCTAGCTCATCTTGGTAAACTACCATAATTTCATTTATGAGTCCTATAAATACAACATTCATAATTCTCTAGAAATTTTATACACTATTCTTGATTTTAAATGACATTCTCACATAGACATAGGTACCCCAAATCAGGTGGTTGGTTCTTACTTCTATACCTATTATCATTATAAAACATACTCTCTAATTTCATCATCCCTTTCAAAAAATTTTGGTGTTTAGCAACACTAATTCATTCCCCAACATCTGTTTATCATCTTTAAGTTTGACCATGGGTTCCCAATCAATCAATTGGATATTAAATTCGTCCATGCAATTTTAAAAATCTTAAATCTATTGATTATCATTAAAAACCTGCTAATTATGAAGGTATACCAGGCCTTGTGGGGACCTCAATGATGGATTAATACTAGTAAGGAACTAGCTTCAAGTCAAACTTGGATGCCTCCATAGCCAAAGTAGCAACAATTTTTTTTTTTGATCTATCAATCCACTCTAAACCAACTGCATCAGATAACTCAATAGTGTCCCAAATATTTTTTTTATATATTTTCAACCTTTTATCTTTTGTTGCATACTCATTCTTTTCTTTTTGAGCTATCAGTTTTTAATCTCCAAGGATCCTTATGCATTTAATTCCATGTTTGATAGAAACTTTCAATCCTAGCATTAAATATTCATACTATACAATTTTATTAGTACATTTGAGTGTTAGCTCAGATACATACTTGAAGGGTTCACCATCAGTAAAGAAAAAGTAATTATAGCCTTTGAACAATCTTTTGAACATGCAACATCAAAGAAAATGGTCCAAAAGACATTTTTATCTTTGATATGGGTGGAAGGAAATGGTAACACAAAAGTCTAATAATTTTCTTCTTCAGACTATCCAATGAAGTGATCGATTCCCACATCGATATAGTGCACTTCATCAATTTTTTATACCCATCCTTAATTTATTTTTTAGTTTATTTTATCTATGTATCTTGACCTCTTTGAATTACAATAGAACACACTCAGAAAAAAGGGAGAAGTGGAAATGGTGGAAGTATGGTTTAGGATAGCTACAATTTTTTTATAGATCTATTAGTAGTAATATCACCTTCGATCAAACATTGAAAGGAACACCTCTCAAATCCACAATGGATAGAGTGACCCCTTATAGAGTTAGGGATTTATCAATTAAACCCTATAGATAGTATAAAAATTTCACACTACCACCCATCAAGGCTACCCACTTTTTGGAGATTAGAATACCCCACTTAGCTAAACAATCAACAATGGTTATGTACATTAGGAATGATTTATTTGGGTACGTAGCTAACCAAACCTCCACATAATTCATAACACCAATAATTTTCACCTTTGGAATCAACATGGAAAAAATTCACCATAGATTTGGACCCCTACAACCCTAGATCATCCATGACCATAAGGGGCATGACATTTCTTGAATATGATTTTGAATAAACCACCCATTGATGAGAATTATAGTGTAAACAAGGTCGATATAGGATTTATTAGTAGATAAGGAATATCATAATTATACCTCAATAGTCTCTTCCTTATCCTTCTAATTTTAAATATCATTAGGGCTTAAAATAGTTTGGTGAATCTCTTTTATAGTAGTGAACAAAGATAACACTCTTTGCTCATGTTCATAGATTCTCAGGAATTCCCCTATTATCATTGATATTCTAACTTGACTCATAACTTGCACCACAACTACAAGGTTTTAATTATGGAAGATTATATCATTTGGAATAATGATATCACTAGCATCAAGAATATAAGGCATGTGCTCCTTACCTCTTTTCTAATTATTCATTTCATTGTCTTTAGCTCCAAATCCCAATGATTGAGATAGACCTTGTTGTACTTTACCAATTGAGTCAATTCCTATTGAGGCATATTTTTCACCTGAAGGTGCTATAAATCAATTATCCTTTGGGAGATACTTCTTCTTGGTCACTTGATATGATAGTGGATTATTTTTCTTTTCCATTGTCTCATTTACAAGAATACTATTTTTTATATTCACTTCCTACCTTATATTTATCCTTTTCTAAATTTGGTTCAGTTCTCTTGATAGATTAACATTGATATTACCTCTTAGAAGAACTTGTTTGTTTCTCAATTGATACTCATTTTGAGCATGCACCCTTGGAACTTTAGTAAGGATTATTTTATCCTTATTAGATGGTGTGCTCTTATATTTCTGTCTCATAATTTCTCTCCAATGTTTAAAATCATGAATTGATAAGTCATTCTATCTTGGATAAACACCTAGACCATATTCAAATACTTTTTTTTGTTTAATAAAAGGCTGGTAAGCTGACTATTTATATTATATAATAGTAATGGTTACAATATTTTTAGTAGTATCTAGATATGTTTGAAGATACAAAATGTCAATTGTTGCATTATGTAGCAAACAGTTTACCGACAGTTGATAGACCCTTCCTATTGGACGACAAAATTCTTGCCAAATATGATGTAAGAAAATGTCAACTGTGAAAAATAGAAAAAACAGTTGACTTTACAAAGACCAATAAGTTTTTAACACTTTTCTTCATGCCTTTTTTACTAAGAAACTATCTTCATTTCTTTCTTTGCACATAATTTGATTCACTGGAGGGGATGTTTTTGAGTTTGCAATTATGTTCATGGAAAGGAGGATTGGCTAGCAACACTGAATGAGTGGTTGAACATTTGAAGGCCCTGGTGCTACATTTGTTGAAGGTCTTGGTGTTGCATTTGACTCTTTAGTGTCAAATTTTCCTTGTTGTGGCGGTGTTGGATGACTCAGTTGAGCTGCCTAGTGGAAGTGATGTGTAAGAAGGAACAAAATTGCATGATATTTGGTCTTTAAGATCCTTGTCAGATCCTTTCCCAATTCCATATGATACATGTTAAACTCTTTGTATAGATAACTTGAGGAGTTAAATTCAAGTGCCAACCTCATACTAGTATATATGTTCCTGAATCTTACTTTATGGTGCAAGTAGTGTCTAGGAAAGACACCCCCAATGTATGCTTCTCCATGCCAGAAGTCATACTTCTGAATTCTTGTGAGAAGAGAATTTTCTTGCAAAAAAATATCTTTAATAACATTATTTGCTATCTTTTGCATATCTTGAAAGTTAGGGTTCAAATCAATGATTTTTGAAACAAAAATTGATACCAAATTGGAAGGAATTATGATTCTCTATGTTGATGGTTGTAAAATGTCATCCCCAATTATGTCCTTGATACACTTGAAAACAAGGGTACAATCTATCTTAAAAACATAGGACAATTGTTCTCTGTCTAACCCTTTGGAAAAAGGCAATTCCAATTGTTGCACTTGGAAAGATGCCCTATGATTTCTTGGAAAAAAATCCATTAGAGAGGCTTTCTTGATAGTCATTCACACCGAGAAAACAACCAAAAAGAACCCATAAATTCTAGTAATATAAGCCCACAACTTATAAAGAAGGAGAAAATTTCAAATTATGTGTTACAACTTTAAGCATACAAAAACTAAGGCTTGAAATCACTTAATATCCATAAAGCAGAAACTAACACATTCAACAGAGATAACTTTCATGAAAATAGTCTTGAAATTCTTGCATTAGTTTGTTCAAGTCGATTAGGAATCCTTGAGAACCAAATTCCAATTTGAAGTGATGACAAAAACAAAATAACACTTTACCCAGTTACTTATGCCTCCAAATTAAACTGTTACGATGCTTCTGCTATGCTTTATCTCGATAATGAAGGAGTGCGCTAACTTGCCAACTTTAAAAAGACCCATCACCTTCCTGAGAGACTTTTTGACACTATTGAATTTGCAAGATGAAGAAAAAGCTTCATCAGGCTCCTCATATAGTCATGGAATTTACAATACTATTCAATTTGAATAGTTTGTTGTGAAATCCACTTGTCCTTGACAATGTTAAGACATGCTTGAAATTATATCAAGGTATGTTTTTTTGAAATTCCCTTCTTTGCCATACATCAATATCTTACAAAATGTCGGCTATTGTTAGTAGAATTCATAATATACCATTACGACATAAGATTTGTAAGATGGATTAAATCGCGATGATGTCATTGGAATGAGCTCATCACACACTTGCAATTAGAGGTGTTGGCTTTGGCATAGCCTCAAAATTGGAGAAGATTTGGAATCAGAAAATAGCACTGTTGCATAGGTAATCTTGCACAACCCACAAATGATGAAGCAAGAATGATTTGACCTCCACTGTATGAAATGCTAAAGTCTGTTTAGCTTATTTTAGAATTGTGCCAACTTGGTATCCACATCAAATTTGCTAAGGTCTTTCTGTTTAAATTTTGCTGATGACTGGGTATGTGCAAGATCATCATGGAAAAAAGAGGCCCTTAAGTGGCGATGAAAATTCAAAAAATTAGAGTTAGGCAACTTGACTTAAAAAATTGAATAAGTTATCTATTTTATTTAAAAAATATGTAAGAATAGAATCTGTAGAAAATTGAATGTAGTTTCTAAACTACTAGGTTTATTTAAAAAAAAATCTATTTGGTGAAATTTGAAATTTCAATGCAGTAGTACTTAAATTTCAAGGAAAAAATAAGAAGTAGGTGTCTGCCTGACCACCCTAACCACAATAAAATGATAATATTTTTTTTATCCAAATTTTAGATATAAGTAGAGGACTCATGTCCCGATGTGATGCATATTGTTTGGTAATTTTTTTCCGACTAAATAATTAATTATGATTTTTTTATTACAACTTTTAAAAAATCTAAAAAATCATATGTCTGACCACCTTAACTTGGTCAAAACTTCAGGAAATTCATTTTTTTTAATCCTATAGTATGCAAAGCATAGAATGTGATGCATGTTTCAGATTCAAAAAATGTGACACTTTGAAAGTTATAGATGTTTTTCAATCAACCTATCAATCAGGACTTTAGTCATAATTCAAATAGAAAATGAATAATAACTATTTATTAAATTAAAAGTAAAGCATAATTTATATTGGTGGAAAGCTGAGAATCTCCTTTAAAAACCCTTTTCATTTCATCAATTTTGGGTTAAAAAAAGTCGTCAGCCACATGGGCCATCATATCACTTACATATCACCACGTTTTTGGCCCATCATGATCCTCCACATACCCGACTCAGAATGAAATCAAACCAATTGTGTGTATTCCTACAAAACAATAAACAAGTTAATATAAAAGGATGCACCTTACGTCATATCACAAGCAGTACAAAGCAAACCTTTGGTGATGCCACATATTTGATTCTATCATGTTGATGTAACCCCAACTATCATAGTTTAAGTTTTCACACAAGTTTTCTTATGTGATTGAATGACTATATTTCTCAGCATACATGTGCTAAACAATTTATCCATTGTGCGAAGGGATATGGTATTATTCAAAATGTACTCTTTGTACCTGTACACCAAAATAATTTATATGTTGCCCACCTTGTCAATGTAGTAAAAAACCTAAAACTTTTGAATCATTGATTAATGCTAATGTTGCCTGCCACAATACATATAAATATTACTGACGTTAAAACTCTATGTAGTGTATTAACAAGATCCCTTTTATGTTGTAAGAAAATTCAAATTTTAAATTGCATGCTATATCAAAACTTGTTTTTCATTAACATGATTTCATTTTGTTAGACACCAACTCTTTCCCTTTTAATAGCTTCATCCAATTCCTGAGTGATACTTTGCATATTATTTCCATATATTTGCACTTTTTGATTTTGTTCACACCCAATATTTGCAAATTTGTCTATGAGCTAGTTTCCTTCCTTGTAAGTGTGTCTAATTTGCATAGATTTGAACTAAGGCAACAACTTCCATACCTATTGCATCACATATCTGATTTTCCAACAATAAAAATTTCTTTCTTTACAAGCATTCACAATAATTAATAAGTCACCTTCAATTTCGAAGTCTTTAATTTTTATATCATATGCTAGTTGCAACCTATGAAGTAGTGCTTGTGCTTTCGCCATATTATTTGTTCCTCTTGGAAGTTTTATTGACTCAGCTAAGACAAGGAACCCTTTATGATCTCTTATTACAATCTTCACCCCTGATAAACTTGGGTTTCCACGTGATACACCATCAAAGTTCAACTTGGAGATGCCTTTTGCAGGTGGAATCCAAGATATTTTGCTTCTGTCTAATTTATGACTTGGATTCTGATGCAAGTTTACTTTGAATGATAGAACAATATTTTTCCACTTATGCATTACTTTAGAATCCCAATCAATGAACAAAGATCCAATGGTTTTGACCTTCTCAACATGTGCATTAGTTATCTCTATTATTGAAGATTCTAACTTCTCTAATATTTTCTCAACCTTCATCTTTTCCTTCCTAAAAATCCTTCTATTACGCTCCCACCAAATATTCCACAACACTACAGATGGAATGACTCTCCAAATGCATGCAAAAAATGTTGTTTTATACAATACTGGCTAGCTTGAAAATAGATCCGACAAATTATTTGGAAGTGGAGCATACCAACTTAATTTATCTTTAATAAAACACCAACAATGAGATGCAACAAGACAATGAATAAATAAATGATTCATCTCTTCCATCTCATTTTCACATAAAACACATGTGAACTAAGTTGCTATCCCAAGTTTGGCAAGTCTATCGCTTGACAAAATTATTCTTTTAATAGCCAACCATGAAAAACAACCAGCCTTTGGTAGCATTGTTGAATCCCAACAAAAAGACAAAGCTCTTTGAAGTTGGACCCTTTCCCCTTTACTCATTAAGGCATTATAGCCCATTTTGACTGAATAGTTTCCATTTTTTGAAGGTGCCCATAACAGCTTATCCTCCCCTCTTGACACATAAACAATCCTTTCATTTAGTATTCTCTTAAGTTCCTCTTTCTAAACATCTGGACAAGCTACAATAGAGACATTTTTCTAGCTTACTTTCCCAGTGCATTCTTCAATGCTCTCAAAATAATCACTTACTTTCTCCCCCCAACTTGTAGAAAGAAGATTTTGAATAATTTGCATATTAGGAGCTACACTTAGGGGAGCATATCCACCCCAAGAATCTTCCCAAAAAAATTCTTGTAAACCATCCTGCATGCAACCAATAAATTCCACATTGTAGAGCCTTGTGGTGGATTTGATACTGTAAAAATTCTCTTTAGGTCTGTATTGTCTAGATACTTAGCTTGCATGACTTTATACCATTTCTCTTACAATTTAGTGTACATGTACCACACTAATTTAGCTGCTAAAGCTTGATTTCTAGCTGATAAATTGTGAATCCCATCTCCCCCTTTTGATTTATCTTCACAAAGATTTTCTAATGAAATAAGTGAAATCTTCTTTTTGTTGTCCATGTTCCCTTTCCATAAAAAATCCCTTATTATCTTTTCAATTAACAATGGCGTAGATTTTGGAGCTTTTAATACTGCCATATAATAATTAGGGATGGTAGAAAGGATTGATTTGATCAATAATATATGCCCTGATAGTGACAACCACCTTACCTTCCATGTGTCTATCCTTAGCTGAATATTTTGAATGATCTTGTCCCAGTAAGAGATTTTATTTGACCCAGTAAAAAATGGGATCCCGAGGTACTTACAAGGTAATTCTATTGTTTGAAAACCTAGAAGGTTAACAATTTTCTTTTGTAAGCCTGATTTGATATTAAAAGTGTATAACTTTGATTTCTTTGCATTTATTTTTTGACCTGAAGCAAGTGAAAATTTTTGTAACACATACTTGATATGTTTGGCCTCTTGAAGCTGAGTTGCACCAAATAATAATGTGTCATCCACAAAAAGAGAATGTGTGACTGATACACCAGTAGAAGGAATTGAAATCCCTCTCCAAAGACCCTGTAAGTGAGACTATTTGACTGACTTGCTAAGAACCTCTGCTAATATTATGAATAAGAAAGGTGATAATGGATCTCCTTGTCTCACTCCCTGAGTGGAACTGAAAAAACCTGATGAGGTGCCATTAATTAGAACTAAGAATTTTGCACCTTTCAAGCAAGATAGGACCCATTTGCACCATTTGTTGTTAAAGCCAAATTTCTTTAATACTTGCATCAGAAATGTCCAATCCACTTTATCATAAGCTTTCATCATGTCAAGCTTAATGATGAAGGAAGGGATTTTATGCAAAGAAATAGAGTGCAGAACTTCATGTCCCACCAAAGCACCCTCTGATATTTCCCTACCTGGAACAAAACCACCTTGTCCTTTGAAAATTAATTTAGGTATGATGGGTAGTAGACGAAGATAAATTTATTTGGTAAAAATCTTGTAAATTGTGTTACAAAGAGAGATAGGATGAAACTCCAAAAAGGGCTTTGGATCCTTAACCTTTGGAATTAATGCAATGCGTGTTACACTAAACTGCTTGAGCATGGAACAAGAGGTTCGAGACTCCTCCAAAGCCTTAAGAAGATCATTTCCTATAAAGTCCTAGCATTTTTGAAAGAATATTGTTGTAAATCCATCCGGTCTCAAGGCCTTATATGCCTTTAGTGAGAAAACAACCACTTTCACTTCATCTAGAGTAAAAGGCTTAGTAAGCTACACATTATCTTGTTTAGTGACTAATGTAGGAATTGCTTGCAACATGTTTTATCTTTCAACTCCAATCTGATCTGATTATTGTAATGGAGCAGATAATAGGTTGGAAAATAATTTTATCCCTTCATTTTGTGTACCAACCTCATTATTTAACCAAATTCCTATAACACTCTCCTGAATGTGAAACATTTCATTTTTAGCTTTCTTAACTTGAGCTGACATATGAAAATATTTAGTATTCTTGTCACCTTCTCTAATCCACAATTCATGACATTTATAATGCTAATACAATTCCTCACATGACACTAATTCTTCACATTCTGATTGTAAACTTCTTTGATGCTCAAAAGACTGTGGTGTTAATCCCTGGCTTATAATCTTCTCATTAACTTCTGTCAACTATTTTGAAATCAAATCCTTTTGATGGATTTTTTTGTAAACACATGTATATTCCACTATTTTATTTTTCCTTTCAAAAACTATATTTTCTTGCAAAATCTATACATAAAAGATCCGAGCTCATATGGTGCTTTCTCCCACCAATTTTTTAGTAAAGGAAAGAATTCATTATGCCTAAACAACATTGATTCAAACTTAAAAGATGCTTTCCACTTTTGAGGGGAATTAGTGGCCTCAATACTTAAAGTAGGGAAGTGATCAGACCGCGTCCAAGGTAAAATTTCTGAAATTTGCACATACTTGTCTACTATCCAATTGGATATCATTATAAATTTATCTAATCGTATAACTATTTACTATTTGCAGAAAATATTGTCTCTTATTTGTCCATGTATACATACCTTTCTCTAGTTGCACATCCACAAGTGCATTATTATGAACAAAATTACTAAAATATTCCACTGTCTTGTGAGGCGGTATAATGCCTCATTTATTTTCATATTCAAATACTTGATTAGCATCTTCATAACAAAAATAATCATCTTATTTGTCTATTGATTCATATCTATATGCATCCAATTGATCAATATCTTCATCATGGTATTTTACATTTTCATCCTCATATGGGAGTTCCTCCTACTTGTCATTACCTAAGGAAAATACATAATTTGTTAGATCATGAGGGAGGTAGACAATATCACACCATGAAGATGCGTCTTTAACACAAACATTATCCCGTAAAAAAGAATCTAGAGCTAACTTAATCTATTATTTGAAATCCCTCTTCCCAAGAATATTATATCTATCATAATGTTGTGGTCTTTTGGACCAGCCATAATTATAGGGCTTGTTATAAAAATTATAATCCTCATTTAAATGAGTTGTAGCCATTAGAGGTGGCAACTATTTTGCATTCCTTGCTACCTTGTATGACATGTCCTTTACTATACCCAATAATTTTTCCAAATTTTCATCAGCAATAAATGGATTGCTTAGGAGATTTTTGTTCAGTCGTGAAATCTTGACATCTTCTCTCTTGATGTTCTTTTTATATGCCCACATATTACTTTTGATATTGATGAAAATAGTACATGCCTTCCAAAGAGTATGGATTTTTGTCTCTAAGGTAGCACCTAATATTGGAGTCAATTAAACCATATAATAGGACAAGACACATAGACTAATTAGGCCTTAGGTTTAGTGAAACATTCCTTATTCTCATGATAAACCTACTATTTAAACTCTACCACTATTTTATTTATATTATTTTTTATGGTTGTGAGTTTATGGATGATTTTTTTTGGATCTATTCTATTTCCATATTATAATAGAAAAATTCTCATGAAATCCTCCCATTATTTGATGCTACTATCTAGGAGACTCCTATACCACTCTTTTTCACTTTCCTCCAAGGACTGCACAAATAGTTTCAACATTTTATTCTCATCCTCAAGATCATATATATTTGACATTGATAAAGTGGTAAATATGCTCTTCTCCTATGATAGCTCATTATCATCCTATAATATTGGTATCTTTCCCCTTATTTAATCTAGACTTATATTGGAAAATTAGGGATATTAAAGAATTTTAACTATTCATACATGTTAGTCCCAAGAGGCTACCTAACAAGAGGGAACCTCTAAGCACGTCTCCTGAATCAAGGCACCATATTATTCAAACTATTACTGTGATCTCCTAAAGTTGCACCCTCGTTAAGTTCTAAAACTTAACACTTTGGAGGAACATGGGATCATTTCAAGGCTATGGGTCACCTGAAGTTGAAATGAACCTCCGGATAGGCCGGCTTCCTAGCTGGTAATACCTTCTACACTACTGATTTTGTAAGGAAAGGGAGAAGGATAACATAAAAACTAAAATTGGAAAAGAAATGTGAAATGATACACCAAACTGAAAATGAGGTACTAAAACTCAAAAAAGCTAACACTTGGTTTTAACCGATAAGAAACAAGTATGCACAATTCATTTCTATATGTTCTTGCATAAGTATTTCATTTGAAAGGTATGAATGCATAAAATTACACAAAGGAAGGTAAACTTCACAATGAGCAAGTAAAAGCATCAGTTACTCAATTAATGACCTATATGAACATATTATTTGCAGAAAGGTAAAAACACGAGACAAGAACCAAGAGGGAGTGATGACACTTCCACTGATGGCTTCATCAAATCACTTCATATACACTGAACTATAAAGAAACAAAAAGGCAAGTATTCATTACCAATAGAATCCAAGGAAAAAATTGTATTCATTACCTCCAGATAAAAAAATGGCCAACACTGCATATGGATTGTGAAAATCACCAATACATCAATAAGCCTAATCTGAACTGCTCGTCAAATGAGCAACCAAAATGGCTAAGTAGCCAAGCTCCACCAAAATAGGTTTTAGAAACCTCATTTTCATAAGCCCCTCAAAAGCCAAAAATCTAGGACCCAAATTCTCTCCAAAAGAAGTCCCCCTGATGAAAAATTCATGCAAGACCATGTCAAATATGAAGATAACTCAAAAATGGCTCCAAAAAACCCTCCAAAGCTCATAAAAGCTCAAAACAACTCCTATTTCTTTGGCACATGCTTTCCAACTAATTCTAACCTCCCTACATAACTGATTCCAACCTCCCTACATTCATTCAAAGTCATGAAGACTTCAAAAAAACTCATAAAGGCATTTACCTATACGTTACCTTATTTTTTGCATTCAAAAATAGCTTTTTGACTATGTGATTTATAACAATATCACATAGTCAAAAAGCTATACAACTGAGATAAATGAATAAATACAAGGCTAACAAAGCTTAAAAACTTCAAGGCACATGATTCCGAAGCACATAAAGGTCTTGGGTAATGTTTTCCTTTACTCGATAACAAAAGAAAAAGCATAGAATGCCTTTAATTCTGTCGGCATGGATTAGGGTTGAAAACCCTAATACAAGGGAAAAAGAAAAACACACATTTTAATTCCAATGAAGCTTCCTAGAGAAACTGGGTTGTAGCCAAGAGTGAAGAACTCAGTAGAAGGGTTTCCATGAAGTAACTATGTTTTCATGGCAGACCTCCAAGCAGTCAGTGGTTTTTCTCATAGAGAACAAAGGTAAGATTTTATCTAGTGCAAATGTGGCTCATATTTGTGATTTTCCTTTCATTTTCTGAAAACTCTTTTATCTGTATGAAACATTGTTTGCTCGGCTCTATGTGCAAAGATAGTGAAGATGTCTCATTTTCCTGTGTCTTCTTCCATTGACATCTCGTGGCACGCTCTGTGATTCTTTGTTTTCCTTCATTTGCTTAGGCCAAGGGTTTATAATTGCAAAAGAACTCAAGTTTTGCTTCCTTCTAGACACTACCACCTTGGGTAGGCTTCTTTCTATAGATTGCTAAGCCTTAGACATACTGAGTAACACTCATTTTGTATTTCCTTCATTACCATAGCTTGCTTCTTCAAGTGCTTTTAAAGTTGATATCGAGCTCTAACTTCCTTGTGGCTATGTTGGGTTGAACTCGTGCCCTTCTTGAAAATGACCATACCTATTGATTTAGCTCCCCTGGGTCGGGACCATGGAAAAAATACAAAATGACATGCCAAAATTGCAAACTTGCAAAAAACCATTAGAAAACCCCTGTGCATATATGTTTTTTCTGGGTTTGTAAATGTCATGGCTCGGCCCTCATTATTTCCATTTTTCACTGTATTGTCAATCAATTGGCACCTTGAAGGCTTCATCTCCATTTCAATGCATTCTTAGCTATTGGTCATAGCTAAGAAGGTTTTCCATCATTTGATTCACGACTGAGTGTTCACTATCCTCAAAAAGACACAACTATTTTCTTTCTTGTCTCTATTCTTATTAATACGACATCCCTCTTTGCCTTGTGATTGAAAGGTCGTTGTTTTGTTGAATCTGGTATAGAAAATCAAGGCATAGTATATCATTCTGAGCTGTTGGACTTTTCTCCCTATTGCTATCATGAAACATTGACACTAGGGTCACTGTCCTTGATCATTCTCATGTAGCCATGTCTGACCTAGAGGACTATTTTGTGCATACTCTTTGGTAATTTATTTTCCCTTGCTTGATGACTATCAGTGATGCTTGGTAGTCTTGGACCCTCTCCCTCTTAACTTCTACCATTACTATTGTAAAGGACATCCTATGATAATCTTTACCCTCCTCATATAGCTACTACCTCCTCCTAAGGCTTTGGCATATTTGACCACTATATTGCCATGACTTTTTCATTGGTTTACCTTTAAGGTAAAGTTGTCAGTAGCTCTTGAGGTTGTCACTGCCAAAAGGAAATCGAGATCATCACTGTCACATACTTGTCACTCCCCATGTCCATTACATGCATGGTACCAACTTGCCTGTCCTAAAAATTTTGATCTCACTGTCCTTGATATGATCCATGAGGTGTCATTGAGTGTCAAGGTGTTAATTATGCTTCTCATGCTTATAGACTGTGAACCTTCTTTGGACTCCCCTGTCAGTTGCATCTAAGCATTGTAAATTGTTTATGCTCCTTCCAGATTTAAGGATGATCCATTGCCACTGTGCTTAAATGAAACTTATTGTTATTTTCTTCATGACACTGCATTACTGCTTGGGCTATCATCATGTTGCATTGACCATGATTTCTTTGGAACTGCCTAGTTATTTAATGAGCATAATGGCTAACATATAAACAAGTTGGTGTTGTACCTTCTTATCAATATGTAGCGATATATACTTGCTTGTAAAACAACACAAAGTAGCATGTTGGGCTCAACCCTTGTGGGAGCCACATTTATCCCCACATGTTGTAGCTGATGTAAAACAAAGACATGACTACACCTGTAGCTGCACATGGAACAAACATGTTAGAAATAAATGCCTATGTTGCATAGTGATGACTTTGAGGTTTTCTGGGACACCTAAAAATGTGCATGCAATTCACTTAATGTAGATTATGATCAGTATATACATGAATAGGGGTGAATGTGCATGTGATGAATGCAATCAGCCATTGCTTAGAGCATTGCTCTAACCTATTTTCTCATCTCTTACAGGGAACGAGAGCGACAAACAAAGAAGATTCAGGACAACCTACAATAGACCATAACATACCAGTCATTCAGGCAATGACTGGTTACCCTCATCTTATGCTCCTTCATTTATTTCCTTTTCTTATTCATATATATGCTTGTTTTAATTTGTATTGAATAAGAAAAAGTTAATCTCACGGCTTGTGTGAGATAACGAATATTTCCACATTCAATAAGATTTATTTTCATCAAAAGATTGTAAGAAAAACTTTTATGTTTCATTCATTTGTATGAATAAAATAACTTTATGTTTCCTGTAATCTTGTAATGCTATAAAGTTGTTTCATTTGCATAATTGAATGTGGCATAGAAGGTTTTAAACAAAAATGTACCATTTATCATGAAACATAGATGGCTCTTCCTGATTGAGCCCATAGGTGAAAAATCTGGTAACAGTTACCCTATTAATTTACATGTTGATTAGGAATATATTGATTTTGGAGATTAGGGGCATATCATTGATTTGGGTCTTAAACATCATGAACATGTTAATTTTTGTGTACTGATTGATTCTTATTTAACAACTACGAATTTTGTGCTATTTTTTCCTACTACAACTCTATCTAAGCTTCACTACTTCCTATTTATAGGATGATCTATTAGCTTTATCCTCTCATCTATTTCACTTTATTATTTTCAAACTATATGGTCATATCAGCATCACAAAAGTAGGGATATTGTTCAATATTAGTATCATGAGAGGACATGGGGGAATTAGGATGCACATTCACTCTTAACATTATTTCTTGTGAAGGATTAGGTATATTCATATTTTTGATACGTCTAATAGGGTTGGAATTTCTATTTCTTACAATCGTATGTGTTTCAATCATAGGAATAACAAATTCATGCCTATAATTCATCCTATTATCTTTTAATATTTCATCACTTGAGTCATCAGATACAAGTGAAAATTGATCTTTTAACTCAAGGAAACTATTTATACTCAAAGTACCAACATCAATATTTGATGAACTAGGTCTATTATATTTACCTTTGCTTTGGAACTTACATGAACATGCTTGGTACCTTCCTAATTGTATTGCATTTTCAAGTCAATGGGGGTATCTTGAATGGATTCTCTTCTCTATTTATGTTTTTATTACTTTGTAAGATTATCATGAGTTATGTTTGAAGTAAGTCACCACTCCTCAAATCAAGAGAAATAAATATTTATTTCAAAAGAAAACTTAAAATGTTAACCCAAGACCTAATTTTCTTGGCTACACTATTATTGTGGGTTAACTAGTGTCTTTAAAGAAAAAAATAAATCAAATTTTCCCTGACATCAAAACCATTTTTTGGGTCCCGATATTACTGCTCCATAATCCTAGAACTCAATTTCACCTTTAAGTCTAAGGACTATCCTCAAGAAGATTAAACAAGAGTTCATCAATAGACTATGAAGGGTTAAAGGCCAATTAGTGAAAGTGGATAAGCTCTCCCACAATTTGGAATCAACTTAATTCTAGGAGGGTGTTCCTAGAAATATTATAAATAGGATTGAAGGTGTTCAAATATGTTGCAAGGTGTAAATTTTGTACTTGTATCCAAAGTAAGTTTAACCTCAAAGGATATCATCCAGATAAAGTCTAACAATCACACAAATGAACTATAGGAAATGCAAGGTGAGGGTACAAGGACATGATTCCAAAATTGATTTAAATGAAATATCTCACAACTAATATTTCCTTATTTAAATTATTGAATCGTGAAATACACTATTGGTTATATTTTTTTATATTTAAAAGTAGGAGATTAAATTAGTTTCTAGGACCAATACCTATCCATTGGACAACAAATTCATAATATATCTAAAGAAAAGTAAACTAAAACACCATGAAACAATGAGTTATAAATTTACATTAAAAAAATATGCACTATCAATAACAAAGCATGCTTAATAATATATTATAGAAATACATAAATCCGTGTATAATATGGAAAATACCACAAGGTTTGTAATACATTCTAATATTTCTGCATTCATCAAATCTAGTATGAAACTCATGCCAACAAGTGTGGCAAGAAGAAAACCTAGTTGTGAGTGAGATATTCCTCTAAAAATATACAAACTATCATGGAGATACTTCTTTATAGATAACACCTAAAAAAATTAACCTCCTTGAGATTTTATCAAATATGTTACTCCCAAAATTAACTAGAATAACATGAGTTGAAACCCTAGACTATTCTTGCATTATGGTGCTTGTTAACAATAATAAATAACCAATCCTTTTGATGTTGAATATACTTTTATTTATATTTCTCATGTAAATTGTGGCTTAAGGCCAAGGTACTAGAAACCCCTATAAGTTTGTGACCAACAAAAGTGGCCAATAAAATCTACAATAAACTTAAAAATCCTTGAAGTGGTAAACTACAAAGGATGCCCCAACCTATCATGTGTTATTCATCCTCAAATTGCACTTAAAATTTTGACCCAAAATGTCTAGTTATACTCACCAGGCATGGAGGGTATCGCTTCTTTAACCTATAAATCATCCCTTTCATTAATGGTGAATTTATTTTAGTGTGTTATCTATGGAAGAGACCTCAAAATCTTCTAGAAGAACTTGGAGATGGTGTGAGGACCATCAAGGCTTGAAACTTTAAACACCATATTAATGCTGTCTCTTCATTTTCCACCACTATAATTGCTTATGAATATGTGCCATTAAAATGAATAGTTGTTTCTAGGCTAGAAAAATACAATCGGGTGGTTTTAGGGCCTCATGAGGTCATTAATGGCAATTGAGATCATGTGAGGAGGTAAGTGTGAGTGAACTATGCACAATGTAGGAGTTTTAGTGATCAAGGTTAGGGATACCTCATGACTCTTACCAGTGTCCAAGCTTGGAGATTTGGCATATGGAACACTTCATGCTCAAGGAAAGTAGGTAAGGGTATCTTCACATCTCTAACTGCAAAGGTTTGAGGAAAGTTATTAGGAGTCAAGGATTGGAGGCACCAAGGAATCCATCCCATAAGGTATGGAATTTTGGGTAATTCTAAACTCAATTAGAAAAAGGTAATATAGTGAAAAGTGTCAAGGATTAAGAGTTTGGAAGTACTAATGAATAGGTACTTTAGTAAGGGGATATGACTGAAACATTCACACTAAAGGGAAATAAGTTCAAGGATTGGAGGGTTAAAAATATAGAGGGTAAGCATGAAAGTAAGATAAATTCAAAAACTATGACAAAGGTAAGGGAAAAGGGGGAGGGTAACCCTTCTTTATATTTCACCATTCACCCATATTAGATCTAGAAACTTAGGATATCAGAATCACATCTTCTTAAATTTGAAAGGGTAACCCTTCTTTTCTCATTATCTAAGGCTTTTCTGATCCAATATAAAGAAAAGTAGATAGACAGTAAAAAAGAGAGTAAAGTTTATCTAGAGAAATAAGGACACAATCTAACCTTACTTGTATCAAGAAAGAATCAACTTTATTGTTTGACTAGTAGTTCAAATCCTTTAACTCCACATCCAACAAGACACAAGAAGAAATAACATTTTCCATATCATCCATACTATCTAAATAGTCTAAGGTTGCAATAATCCATCTTTATTTCTTTGGTATAAGGTACATTTCTCCAAAAGTACAAATGCTAGCACAACTATGATCTAGTTTAGATTTGTGATTTCATCCATAAATATCCTACTATTTATATTTTTACATTTGACTTCAATTTTTTTATTTCTCTTATATCTTTAATGTGTACATATTTATGTAATCAATTATTAAATCATATTTTTTTTATGCAAGATTAATTTATTTATGTTTTATTTTTAAAATTTTTAATAAAAAAATCTTTATATTAATCTAACAAACATATATTTTTATTTTTATTTACTATAATTTTAAGTTTTATATTAATTGATTGAAATTAAACAACTACAAACTAAAAAATCCTCATCCTCATCCATTAAAAAAGAACACAAACACCTAACATATCCAAAGTAGACATTAGATTAAAACAATTCAATCAAAACAACAAAAAGAAATTAAAACAAGACCAATTTCCTTCACTAAATATATGCTTAAGAACATACTATTATAGGTACGGCTGAGTTGTTAAATTGCACCGATTTTGCATGTTATGAAAAGCTCCATGCCATAAAGAAAGGGCAAATATCATTTTCATGAAATGACTTCCTACTAAGAGATGTGCAATTGAGTGGAGAGGGTCCCACCTAATGAAACACCCACAATGATGTGGGGTCTCACATAAAAACAAACTTATAGCATAGGAGGACACTCACTTATTGAGGAAGTAAAGTAGAATAGTCCAAACATGACATTAAAATCATAGAGACAAAAATGAGAGCCAAAGTATTTGTCACCAAGTGAAGCCAAAAAAGCACAAACTTCTTTTAATCCAATTACAATAGGCCAAACACAAAACCAAAAATAGAACAATGACAATTTGTAAAATTTTGGAGGCAACCATAACTCACATAATAATAGACCAATACATAAATCCAAAAATATTTCAAAGTTTTATTTTAATATATTTTTTGTTTTTTAATTTAAATATAGTAATTAGTTTAAGGGATAATTAAAGCATTGAGTTTTTATTGTTGCGATCCGAGTTCAAATTTTAAAGAGACATTTAATATGAATTTTAAGTTGTGACTCTTGATCTTTCATTAGATGGTGTTTCTAAATAAGCGGATTTCTAAATTGTAACTTTTGATCTTCCTTTTAAGTAATATCAAACATGATTATGTGAAAACGCTGATATTAATCTTATTGTTGTGCTCACAAAACGATTACCATTATAAAAAAACACGTCATGGGCCCCCTCATTGAACCTCTATAACTATTTTGTATATGAATACTGACCCTTCCATACTTTAATCTAATCAAAATGATTAACATTATAAAAAACACATTAATTAAAACAAATCAAATCATATCATAAACTAATAATTTTAAACTAATCAAGTTTCATACTTAAGAAAATAAATTCAACTCAACATTGTTGAATAAAACATTGAACAAGAAAGTCATCATCTTGTTTGGATGGACCGGTTAAAGCAGGTCAAAAAGGCATTTAAAGTAATGGCGGTGGATGATCATCATACTCAATGGATTACAATGGGAATGATGGTGAGAATTTAGTTTTTCCTTGTCTTTTTAGTACCTTCCTTGCCTTGGAGAAATCGTTTTCCCTCTCTTTTAAAAGAGAAGCAGCCTCCTGTCTAAATACTATTTTGGCCCATCTTCCTTGGCCCTACATGCCTTCTTTGTCGTCCTCCTCCACCTTCGATTTCCCATATGAGGGAGAAAAGTGTTTTAGTGTGACTAACCCCCTCTTCTTTTGTTCATAGTGAACAACTTTATTCCCTTTCTATTTTCTTTCTAACCTTTCCTATGTCACAATCTTCTTATCTTTGTAGTTATTCACTTCCTCACGCTGCTCTCCTTTGTTTTCTTCTCCTACGTAGCTTTTTGTCCTTTATTTCCCTCCATGCCCTATCTTCTTACCTCACTCAATGTTGGGGTAAACTATGGTGGGATGTCCTACATCATTCATTTTTTTTATTGTCGAATTTTGTTTTTTTCTAGTAATTGTTGGAAGTTGATTTGGTAATTGTTTGTGGTCATTCATTATGTTTTGATATTTAAAGACATTTATTTGTACATTCAATCATCCAAGCATCATTCACAAATCTTAAACATTATAAGAAGAATCACTCTAGTAATGCTTTGATTTGAAGTACTTAAAAGAATTGATATTTATATTAGAATCATCTAAGACATTTGCATGTGTGAGAATGTTAGTTTGGTTATTCATTTACTACCACAAAGCCAATCCAATGAAGAGGAGCAACCTAGGAGAATAAGACCTTGCGATTTTATGATCTTCTTAAGGTATTTTTCAATACCATAAATCCTTACACCACTAGATAATAAGGATTCTCAAAAAATAGGTAGTGGAAAGTTTACATTTACACAAATCAAAATTGCATCCCAAAGATCCATTCCTGTGCATGATAAATCTTGAGTTATGAGATTGGCCCTCAGAGGAGTCTAGGTCTATGAAGAGTTTCATGATGATCAGCACATCAAAGACATTAACTTTTGTATTATGAAAATTTAATTTTCTATAAATATTGAGCATCCATTTCCCACCACTGGTTTAATAAGAGCTATGCTAATTTATATGTATTCATTGATTAAAATTAGCAAGTCCCAACTCTCCTAGTTATTAATGAATCAAGTTAATTATGTGATTACTATTTATTTTTATTTAATTAGCCTAGATTTATGTAAAATGTATTTTGGTTCCCTCACATTTTTTGGAGAAATGGTTTGATCATACACCACCCTAGGGTTTTTTCTTAGGGTGTATACCTTCACTTAGTGTTTTGGATGCCTTTAGAATTAATAAATTCTTTCTAAAGCTTACTAGCTGGGTTGTATTCCTATTTATTGTTACTTTATTGATATGTCTTTCCTTCTAGGGTTTACACTTCATTATGCGACCTTCATTTTTTCTCACCGTTGGTACCTCACTAGGTTTTTATTATCATATCTAATATATCATTATTTAAAAAAATAAATTGAGAGTGGATTATATTCCCTATCTTCTTATTTCTCATTTTCGTATTGCATTATTTATGCCACAAACTTCTCAAGACCCTAACCTTCCTTTGAAGAGTGATAATCGTAATTGTGACTATGATTACCTACTCTAATGATACTCAATTTTTCCTTGATACTTGTGTTAAGAATAATTTGGATGATTATGATCATGTGGTCATGTGGAGCATCAATATTTGGCAAATGAACTTGTTAATTTAGTTAATGTTTATAATCCTACACAACTAGTAGACATGATTCATAACACATTTTTCAATTTAAGCTACATGTATTAGAGGTAGTACAAGTTGTTAGTGTTAGTATTGTTTCATCTACCTCTTGGTTTAGTGCATTGGTGCAGGAGCACCTTTGATGCAATTTTGGGTTATATTGTAAAACTTTGGTTTTTGATTTGTTTTGTCATTTATGAAAATTTGGGATAATTTGGATCCATTTTGGTATGTTTAGGGTCTTTTGGTCAAAAGTTGCAAAAATTGTAAAAGTTGCTCAAAAGGTTGTCAAAAAGTGTCATTTAGGTGTTTTGTTAGCAAACTAATCAAAAGGTGGTTGAAAATAGTTGGTTTTGGTTGTAAATTTATAATTACACCCTCCAGGGTTGCAGACATTGTTTTTGAAGGTTGATGAATGGAAACCTCCATTTTGTGTGCATTTTCTGATTTTTACTTTATTTTCAGGTTGAAGTTGTGCATTGTATGGCCTGGTATGGTATCATATGAATTAATATAATATATGGATGGAAATATATTTGTTTCTAGTTTACAATTATTTTTGTCTCATTGAATTTTATTGAGTTTTGTGGGAGATATGACTATTTTGGTGAGACTGCCCTATTCTAACAATGTTTGCCAGAATTTACAATCTAAAAAATATTATGGTACAGATATTACAGTCAATATTTTGATCTAAAAACAATTTTATTTTGTTTCCATGTGAATCTAATTTCATTTTCTTCAAGTCTCATCAAATTTAATTAAGATTTGAATAAGTTATGACCATTTTTGTGAGGGCAGGTCTGAACCCTGTCTAGGGTTTGCAATTTTTGGGAAAATACAATAAAGTTTTTTTCCACCATTGGATTTTCATAAAAATTGGAATAAAATTCTATAATTATGTTATCTTCAATCTCACTGAAGAGATTGGCTTGATTATTTGTTTTGTGAAATTTATTAATGGCAGTTCATTGCATTGAATTGTGGGCTACCATGGCAATGTTTCCAATGTGATCTAGAAAACACTTAATCATTGTTTGAGATGAATCGGTTTATGAAAGTTGTCATGTGAATAAATTTTGTTGCATTTTTTTCATTGTTTGTGATGAATAATTTTTTCAATTGTGTGAAGTTGTGCTAAGTGAAGGTTCCTTTGCATCATGCATCCTCCTCTCTCCTTTAGCTATACCTACTTCCATCATTGTTTTGTCCAATAACATCAACCATTTTTCCACTATTATTCTAGCACATAGCATTACCTTTTACCCCACCATTGTCACATTACATAGTGATCCTCCTTTATCCACCATTAATCCTCTTTATAGCTTACCTCCTAATAACACCAATCACATCATATCCACATCCCACATTATGCTTTACACCTCCATCCCTATTTTATCCACTACCTCTCTCACTTGTGTCATCCCTACTTCTACCAAATGTATATTCCTCATTCTATTCCTCCATACATGCTCATGAACACAATTTATTATGTTTTCCCATCTACACATCTCCCCAACCCATTACCTCCTCCACTCTTCATACTCATACCTATATCCACCCTGGTGGACCCGAACCTTCCCTTGTCACTTTCCTTCCTTTTCCCTATACACACCAATGCAAAAGTGAGATCAAGTGTAGAGAAGGTGAATACGAGACCTAATGGACAATATAATGATAAGTCTAGGAATTCTAGGAATACACCATTGTTATATGATATTAGTAAACATTCTCTACCTATGGATTTTGAGGTACCTTGTTTTGAGATGTCTAATGGAAACATTGACCCAACTACACACATGTAATATTTTGTTTCACCACATGTGTTAACTTCTTATATGAAGATAAATTATTGGCTAAGTTATTTCCATGTTCTCTAAAGAATTATGCTATCAAACAGTTATTTTCATTCCCCCATAGATCTATCTTTACATGTTATGAATTAACTAGAATATTCTTGTAGCAATCTAAAGTTAATATGGGCCTTATATTTACCATTTCCAAGTTATTTGAGTGTTTCCCAAGGACCAAATGAGCACATCAACAATTATGTCATAATATTTTAAACTTTTGTTTTAAATATGCTACTCCATTAATATAATATTGAGTTGCAAAATATATTTTTTAAGGGATTACTTAAACCAATTATGGATAATGTGTATCTCAATAGCTTTACATATTTTATATATCTTTGTACACTTGTTAAAATATTCAAATCCAAAATATTAATAGGAAATGTATTCAAATATGGATCATCAATTCACAATAATTTTACATATCTTTCTCAAAATTCAAATAGCTTTTCAAAGGAACATGATTCAAAAGAAAATGTTAACCAAGTGGCTACTACCAATTTTCCATATATTTTAAACACAATGCTCCTAGAAAATTGAAAATTTACTTGAAAATACATAGGTGATTTACTTCAAAGTCTATTGAGTGCTAATTTTCTTACTCTTCCCCCTCCCTATTCATTGGATCAAAATAAATCACTTCCAAGAGGCTACAAGGATAAATAATTTTATAAACTTTCATGGATTTAAAGGATGATATACCTAATCATGCAATAGTCTAAAGTATAAAGTACAAGATAGTATATATATAATAACATGAGACATGATAAAGGTGTTAATGATAATGAGAATGATTTAGTCATAAAAATGCATTTGGGAATTCATTCCAATATATGTTTCAATTATGAAAATAATATTAAGACATATGATACCAATGTATGGATGATATACATTAAGATAATATTATTATGGATGATTTTCACGATGAATCTCAAAGATACATCACAATTACATGTTTATTTAGGTGCAATATAATCTGAGGCTAAATATTACATATTTTTATCTTCCTACTCCATTGATCACATTTTTTGATGAGAAAAATCTATAAAATAATCATTATTGTCGACAACAAGTTATCCAGAAGATAAACAATCTAACAATTGATTATATATTTATAAATACCACCAATCAAGACAATAAATTGTAAAAATATCTACCTTATGTTTCTACATTCATTTAAGTGTGCATTCCCCTAGTGTGTTTTAGGTCCACTTATACCTATTTCTATCCATCCTATTGGCGTAGAAATATACTGCAAGAACCCATTTGTAGGAATCCTAAAAAAACTCAACCATATAACTATCAAGGTCACAACACCCAATCTAGGTGCTTGTTCCCAAGTCACTTGCACCCCCTAGTTCTAGTTCCCAAATTGGAAAATGTAAAAATGAAAGTTCTTGCCTATTTCTATTCTAATTCTTACTATATTTTTTGGAACTTGCCTAATTTTTTTTTTATGGATTCATACTTTAACCCATTATTTTCCTCCATTCACCAATAATTCCAAAATAGAAAACTTAACATATTATCTCCACCTCCAAAATATAATTGATTGCAAGAGCACCATCAAAACAAGAGGGAAACAAATTGAAGGTTTCAAATTTGATATTTTTGAGATCCCTTTGAGTGTACAAGTCATAAAATAATTGAATTTTTCTTTCCTTTATTCTATTAAATATATTTACTCCTCTATCAAATTATTTTTCTATCCCTTAGGAACCATTTCTCTCTCTCCATAGTCATCCCAAGATCTACATACATCTGCCATTATTACCCTTATCAGAGTTGATCCTTTTTACCTCCTTGACCATCTCTTTATGATCCTTTCCACATACAATTGAATTCATTCCTCTACACACCACTTTTTAAGTCCCAACTAATGTTTTTATCTTATTTTCACCATTTTTACACACACTACCATCACTAAATTACTAGGTATCCACACACACACATTTCCAATAATAATATTATGGAGGTTGAAATACACCATTTAGGGGACTAATTGGTAGAGTTTACCAAAAAAACCCTACTATTTATCTTGTTTCCCTACACCCAAATTAGGATATCTCACTCTTAGGAATGAACATGAGCATCCTGCAAGTAGGAGAAGGACTAGGAACTAGAGATGAAGCAACCCAAAAAAATTTAGATCTATTAAAGTAGGAGTCACTAGTGGCTATGAACACTACTTTAGTATCCCACGACATTGTTATAGAAACCAAATTATAGGAATTTTTGTGTTGAATCCCAAAATTATAACTAATATCTCTCAAACTTTCAAAGATCACTTCTAGTCATAGATTCAACTAATGCTAGGTGCATGTGCATTCCATTTCTAGTATCTTTTTCCTCTAAAAATTTCACATCACATATACATGATTTTTTTGGTGCAATAGAAACTAAGGATACAAAATACATATTTTTTTTCTTCTCTTCCTACTCCATTGATACATTTTTTATGAGGAAACTCCACAAAATAATCATTATGTTCCATTATATATTATTAGGAAGATAAACTATCTAATCATTGATGATATCCTCATGCATCCCACCAATAAATACAACATATTATAGGGTTATAATTCATATACTTTGTAATATCCACCTTATGCTTCAACACTAATTTAAGTGCACATTCACCTAGTGTGTTTTAGGTCCACTTATATCTTTTTTGGAAATCCTAGAGATCAAGGAAAGAAGTTGAAAACAATCTAGTCCTCAAGAACCCATCTCTATATACCTTGAAAACCTCCAATTATAGAAAGTTATCAATGCTACCAAATCCCATACATGCTAGTTCCTAGGTCACTTGCACCCCTAGTGCTAGTGTCAAATTTATAAATTATAAAATTTGGAAGTTCCTACCTATTTGTGCTCTAATTCTTACTATTTTTTTCCATTCACCCAAAAAAATAGTTAGCATTCACATTTAAACTCTTTCTTCCATCAATTCACCAATTATTCCAAAATAGAAAAGTTAATATACTCTCCTCATCTCCAACACAAGAAAAATATAGGAATATCATCAAGACAAGATGAAAATAAATTGAATGTTTTAAATCTAATTTTTGCGAGATCTGTTTGATAACTCAAGCTATGAAATACATATAGGTTTCATCCCTTTATTCTATCCACCATATGTATTCCTCTATACCATTCATTTGTGTACCATTAGGAACTCTTTTTCCCTCTCTATATGCATACCAAGATCTACATACATCCCCCATTATTACCTTTACCAAATATGATCAATTTTACCTCCTTGCACATCTCTTGTGATCCTTTCCAAATCAAAAGGGGGTTTTTCACTCTATACACACCACTTTTTTTAGTTCCCCCTAGTGTTCTAATCCATTTTTCACCATTATTAGACAAACCACCATCACTAAATCATTAGGTCTACACAAAATGTACACTTTTATAATATTGATATTATGGAGGTTGAAGTACACTATGTAGGGGACTAATTGAGAGAATTTTGCATACAACACAATCATTTCCATTTTACCCTAGACCCAACTTAAAATATCTCAATCTTAGGAGTGAATATGAGCATTCTAATATTAGGAGGATTAGGAGATGAAGGACCCTAAAATTTTCCAGATCTTTAAAAGTAGAAATCACTAGTGCCCCAAACAATTTTGTAGTGTCCCTTAATAATGTTGTAGCACCTAACTTGTTAGAAATTTTCCTAGTGAAACCCAAACTTATGGTATAGAATATCCTAGACTAGCCAAGCTCATTTCTAGTCCTAGATTCAACCAATACTAGGTGCATGTGCATTCCATTTATAGTCTTTATTTTCCTCTAAAGTTTTAAAATTATAATGATAAAAATTGCATAAGAAGCAACTTCCACATTACATCTTATCTTCTTTTTGGTGTCAATTTTATTAATATGTTTTAGGCTCAATTTACAGCTATTTTTAACTCTTCTTTGATGACCACAAATTGATAATGTAGGCTCCATATACCTTAGAAAATTATTGGATACCTCACCTACAAAGAAAATTTTTATATTGAGGGGATGTTTGTACCCCTAGTGTAGATGCTAAGATACGTGTTCCCTCCTAGAACACTTATCATTGTAACATATCTTTACTAAGATTTCCTTGTCAATAGTTTACCTAATCCTGGCCTTTATTTTTGTTGATCATGAACCCTAAAAATTAATTAGGTTGATATATCAACTCATTTTACCACTACAAACTCAATTAAAATCCTAGATTCCTCTCCACTCCTAAAAATAAAAACTGAAAGTACATTTCCAAGGTTGGAAGGTAGGAGAGTTAAGTATTGTAGATATAATGATATGGAATCTCCCTTGAGCCTGAGATATTTCCCTTGTAGTTTTCCTTCCCCATTTTTATTGTCACATCATATTATTTTCATTTCTATCACCCACATCCATATGCATGCTTGTCAAACCCTCCAAATATGAAAAACCTCACCCTTCAAAACATTGTCCAAATCTAATTCCTTTCATCCTTTTATTTTCTTTGTGATAACCCTTTTCCATCTCAATTTTATGTGCAAGTATTGAAGTCGACAATATGGGGATTCCTAGAACTATAATACTCTTCAACAATTTTGAGTACAATGAAAAAACATAACAAAATAGTAATACACTTAAAATTTCCTTAACAAAGAATTATAACATGGATTTAAACATAAAATGACCACCAAAAAGCATGAGTACATGGTACAAAACATAGATAACAAAAATCTAGAGACTTAAGAATTTTTTTAGGCAAAACTACTACATAAAATATATTAGGTCAATTGTATGTAAGTAAGAATTATTTACAACTATACCATACTATATGATCAACAATGAAATCCACTAGTGCGACGTGTAAGTGCTTGGGAGAAGCATGATTCTAATAATATAGCCAATTAACCATGGTATACAATTGAAGTTGTGTAAGAAATTGTATTGTATGCCTATATTGATATGAATTCTTGTGCAGTGGCAATAATTTGGGTAGGATGATTTCAATTATTAGTTTATGTTACATTATTTTTAAGTCCCTTCAATTCTTGGAGACGTTGTAAGAAAAAAAGATTGTTAAGGAAGTAGAATCAATATGATTATCCTTACCTATAGATTATTAGATGATGGGGTCATTACTATTTTTGGTAGAAATATTCTCATGAAAACATAAAATAAATTTAAATCCAATTGATTTTCACTCTTATTTTTTATCAATAAATAGTTGCCAGGGGTAGCACTCTTTCTATTAATTTCAAAAAAAGACTTACATCGCTTGTTATAGAGACTTGATCAACATTTTCACCATCTACCCTTTACATTCTGTTGGTGGATTTTTTGCCTAGATACATACTGCCCCAACCCATTACAGATACTACAAAAATGAGGGCACTGCTATTATTATACTACCAAAATGTCCCTCATATAGATCATATACAATTTTCGATTATACAAAAACCAAAAAGTGACTACACATTGCCCTAATGTATTGTATGCCTATATTGATATGAATTCTTGTGCATTGGCAATAATTTGGGTAGGATGATTTCAATTATTAGTTTATGTTACATTATTTTTAAGTCCCTTCAATTCTTGGAGACGTTGTAAGAAAAAAAGATTGTTAAGGAAATAGAATCAATATGATTATCCTTACCTATAGATTATTAGATGATGGGGTCATTACTATTTTTGGTAGAAATATTCTCATGAAAACATAAAATAAATTTAAATCCAATTGATTTTCACTCTTCTTTTTTATCAATAAATAGTTGCCAGGGGTAGCACTCTTTCTATTAATTTCAAAAAAAGACTTACATCGCTTGTTACAGAGACTTGATCAACATTTTCACCATCTACCCTTTACATTCTGTTGGTGGATTTTTTGCCTAGATACATACTGCCCCAACCCATTACAGATACTACAAAAATTAGGGCACTGCTATTATTATACTACCAAAATGTCCCTCATATAGATCATATACAGTTTTCGATTATACAAAAACCAAAAAGTGACTACACATTGCCCCAAACCTAGTCTTCATCTTCCATGGCCGCTTGCATCTTCCTAATTCATGTTCACTCTTATTGTCACATGCATTGTACATATGTTGCCATAGGTTGTTGTGTTATAGTTGTATTGATGTTCTAGTTTAGAGTATGGGTAGGTTTTTTGGTATCCAAGAATGATATAAAAAACGGAACCATTATTAAATCTATGGTCTTGACTTCCATGTTATATTTTAATCTATTGCAAACTCCATAGGAAATTTGTATTCCATTGTTAGCTCTTGGAAGTTCAATACATTTCTTTCCATTTACAAATGACTTTGACTTCATAATTATTTAAAAGTTTATATGTGAAGCATGCATTAGCTCTATAGGTATTGTGTGCGCTTCAAGAGAAAATAGATGCCAAACAACCATAAACCTTGGGTAAATGAGTAATAAAATAGTCAAAGAGAATTTTGACCCATGGTGTTATTTACCACATTGCAAAGTAGATCAAGAATTGAATTACAAAATTGAGTTGGTTCAAACTATAAGTGACTTGGAATTTTTGGATTGGTTCATGTATGAATTTCTCATTGGATAGGTATTTCCCTAAGTTTTTTTTATTATAAATTTTAGAGTATTTTTTTTCTTATTTCTCATATAGTTATTCACAATCATGTATTTATATCATCACACTATGTACTTGATTTAAATAAGTTGGCCCACAATATTACACTATATTGTTTCTTATTTCTAGCATTATAATCATATGGATTTACACCTTGTTCAAAATGAATAAAAGAGTTATTCTCTCTTGTTTCTATTATATTGTCAATTAGTAAGATAGGTCCACATGTTGGTTGGTTTGAAAAATGTTTTTTTGTAGTATTGGGCCTAAAAAAACCATGGAAACCCAATTTTTAGTTACTATTTTAAATATGATATTGTCTTCCAACACCTTCTCAATTTCTTCATACACTCATGCGGCATATTAAAGATTCATCCTATATAATCCTTGTCTTATTGATATAATCTTAGCTATCAATCCAATGCATAGGCATGCAATTTTGGTAGTGCCCCATTCAAATGTTTATATTTCCATGGAATGGTTTCTTAATGGCTAGATAAAATACTTATCACAATTTGTTCTATAGATCCATATCAAAACCTTCTTTTGTTGTTATGATCTTTACCTTTACTTCTTTAGAAATTTATTTCTTTTGTTGAGAAATTTGATATTATAGATTATTTTATCTCCATGAAATTTTTATGTGATTTGTACATCTACATCAAGTATAATCTACCACAACTATTTCTCCTTGGTTCTCCAACTCTCACTCTATTGTTGTGGCTCTAACTCTTCTCAATGTTAGGGACCCTCGATTTGGTCACATTTTGGCACTCTTCTATTGATATTTTTATACCTTATTATATTTGAAGAATGTGTAACCAAAGACATGTTTTGAAATTGATATTTACATTATTCAATAAAAAAATTAAATTATTCTTTTGAAATGAAACAATATGTTAGTGGTTGATCATATCTCCCCAATCTAGTGCCTTATGAATTAATTAGAATATTGACTTAAGGTGGCACTATGTTTTTGATAAGGTAAGCAACATTTACAGGGTTTTGTACCCTTAACACATCGAGCCACACAGGCCAAAAAGATCAAGTCCAAATAACATAACAACTAGCCAAAAAATAGAACACAGATCGTGGACTGACAACAGATAGCAAAAACACAGACTAAAAAACACCTAACTGGCATTATCCCAGTTCTTTGACAGGAGGTCCACAACATCATCCCCGACCCATTCTTGATCCTCGTCAGCATTCTTCCCTTCCATCTCATCTTTAATTACCGTAGATAGAGTGCTGGTGACAAAGTGGACTAGCTTCACAGTAAAGCGGGTCAAGCCTCTAAATCTCTTGTTCACTTTGTCCATTCTCTCCTTTAGCACACAACACTCCTCCCCATCATCAACAACCTTCACATCCTCAGTATGTTCAACATCCAGCAGGTACGAGGACTGGGAGGCCGAGTTCTCTTTCTACTCTTTACTATTATTTGGAATGGTGTGGGGCCTCTTCGCACACTCCTCCTCTTCCTCCTCAGACATCTCATCATCCTTGTAGTCTTTGTTGTCTGACTTCTCCTCCTCCAAGTCCAAATCCACCTGTCTTTTTTTTTATTATTATTGGCCAATCTCCCAGACCTTCGAATTATGGTCTCTCCTCCAGTCACAACCGTCACCTCCACCACCGTGTCACCCTTAGAATCCTTCCCCACAAAATTTCTACCTCTGCTCTCTTTCACCAGTGGCTCCATTAAGCCTTTAATATCATCTCTACCTTTCTTCTTCAGGGTGGGTTTGTAAGCAATTTTGGTCGAGGTCGCCTTAAGTTCACACAAATTGGCCATAACACTCATCTGGGCATTTCCTGCATTCCCCTTAAGTTTTTTGGCAGCACGCTTAGGCTTAGGATTATCAATAGCACCTGGGTGGGTTTTCCGAATGGGTCCTTTGGACTTGGTCAGGGAGATGTTAGTAACAACAAGAGGTTCAATTTCCTCCACACAGAGAACAAATATGGGCTTAGGTGGGAATAAAGAGAGATGGAAATGATAGAGTCTCATAATGAGACCTTGGTGAAGAGGCAGAGGAGGGGTATCATCCGAGTTAAGGCTGGTAGTTTCCTTCCATTTTTCGATAGAGCTTTCTAAATCTATAAGCAGGAAGAATGAAAAACTAAACAAAACTTTGTGCCTAAGGTGATTCAATAGAGGGAAATGGTAGAAAAAGTAGGTTTTTTATCTACCTTTGAGAGTCACGTATTTCATGAGGGCCAGGCAGACTTGGTCCCAAGGTTGTGGAAGAGCCTCCCGCTCGAAACCCGACTTCTCATTCCCCACAAAAATGTATTCATGTTGTCATTATCCTAGGTCTTGGTATATTTTAGATACTTTTTCCCATTACTCTGCAACTTGGTCACTTGCACAATCACATCTTCATTAACCTCAAAAGAAATCCCACCTAGAGTCACTCTCTGGTCCTTCCAAGAATTGGAAAAATGCATAGACAAGTTAGGGTCATGACCCACAAGACTCTCCATCAGGGGAGCTAAGCCATCTTCAACACAGATATGCCACACGAGCGGGTTTTTGTAGAATTCACCGCAGTTGTCGAGCTTTGTCCGCACACGATCGCCACCCATAATGTCTTTCTACACAGGAAAAAACCAGAGAACCTGTAAAAGTAAAAGGTTAGAGATACTAGTTAAACAAAGGGTTTTCCACACATAATGGATATTTGGCCGAATAAAGCAGTGTTGGTTAATCAAGGTAGTGTGCAGGACACATGCGTGAAGAGGAAAATCACTTAACTTAATATTGGTTGTATCATAAATGGGGACCTTGAAGCGATTGCAGCTAGGTAAGCAAGACATGATCGAAAAGCGAGGTTTATCAGCCACGTTGTCCATGCACAAAAAGTTAGGCAAGATGGCCGCAGGGCCAAATTTAGTAATACCAAGGAATTCAGGTTTGGGATGCAGAGATAAAATAACGGATATGGAAGAGCCAAAAGGGAGCTTTCCCTCATAATGAGTTGTCACATCAAAGTTTAAATCAATGAGCTTAAGGAAGAAATGATAGTTTAACGCAATCCCAATAAGGAGATAGTGTAAGGTACGACCTTCCAAAGTCTTAATCATGAAGTATGCGCCATACTTCCTTATAATGCCATCTTTATTTAACACCATATTAGCCTAGAAATGCAATTTCTACCACTTGTAGGCCACCTCAGCTTTTATGCCCGTCCACCTACCCCAAAGTACAAACATGTGGACACCCCATAAGACCCTGAGAATCATATAATTGGTAATCATCATATCAAATAAGGGTTTTGTTCTTTCAAGACTAGGTCTTCAATTCTTGGCGGTAAGTTCCCCAAATTGCGCCAACATTTAGAGCATATCCAAAAGGTGCCAAAGTTAGCTAAGGCATCAACCACTTGATTACCCTCCCGATAAATATGGGTAATTTTCCTTAACCTTAGCTTAGACATAAAGAGCCTTATGTCCAATAAAATATCCTTCGTACTCCATCCAAGTAATCTGTCAAAGATAACAACATCAACAATGGATTTAGAGTCACCTTCAATGTGAAGGTTCTCTATCCCTAAAGAAACAACAATTTGAAGGCCCTTGAGCAGCACACGGGCTTCCACAATCATAGAAGATTGGAAACCAATTCCCCCAACATAACCTGCCACAAGATCACCTCTGGAATCTCTGATCACTCCTCCTATACTAGCTCTGCTCAAGTTGCTTTTTGCAACCCCATCAAAGTTGAGTTTAAACCATCCTCTATTCGGGGGCTCCCACATAGTGTTGCTCCTAGCCAGGGATCTGGAGTTGTCAAAGGAGCTTGCATCCAAATTCTGATGCCAAGCCTTGGCCATTTTAATTTCACATTCAATGGGTCCCTTATCCAGAGTTTTCCCATTGAAGAGGGATATGTTTTCCTCAATAAGGCGGGCACCTATACCAAAGACCTCCTTAGGACACATCTCAGTATTCCTGAAAATCTTGTTGCTCCTCTCTTTCCATAGAGACCAACAAATAATGGGAGGGACCTGGTCCCAAATTTCTTCGGGCAAGGGGTGAGTATAAGGACCACACCAGCTCAAAATATAAGATTTAATATCCTTACACATGGCCTGTTGTATGCCCAATCTTTCATTAGCCATTCCCCACACTTCAACAATAAACGAGCAGTGTAACAGTAAGTGGTCAACAAATTCATCACAACATTTGCATAAGAAACATCTGTTGGGAATATTAAATCCTCTTTTCCTCAAATTGTCCTGAGTAAGGATCCTATTGTGATAGGTGGTCCACCAAAATAAATTGACTTTCAAGATCATATGACGGTTCCAGACCTTCTTCCAAAGGTCAAATGTGAGCACCCTGGTCTGTCAACAGATTGTACGCTGATTTGATGGACAAATCACCCTATTTATCATAAGTCCAGAAAAATTCATCTCCCAAGAAGGATGAGGGAAGTCTAGTAAAAGAAAGTAAATCCTGCAGAGACTTAGCAAGGCGACACAGATCTTGGGAAAAGGGGAAGCAAAGGGCCAAATCCTTCCACATCCTAGCCCCGGGAGGCCCAAGAACATAGTCCCTAATGTGGATACCGAAGAACCTTTGGGCCAGCCTCTTGAGTTTCCTAAATTCAAAAATTTCAAGAGGGGTGTCAAGTAACCAGGGATCTTCCCAGAATTTGATCTTACTACCATTGCCAATATTCCATTTTATCCCACTCCTGAGCAGACCATGCAAGCTACAAATGCTCCTCCAAGCCAAAGAACCCTAAGGATGAACCTCAGAAAGGCAGCTGACCAAAGGCCTGTTCTGAAGATATTTAGCATTCATGATTTAGTACCAATCCTTTGTGTTCATTAGATGATCCTAGACCACCTTGGCCATCAAGGCCTTGTTAGTATTGGATATAACCCTGATCCCAAGACCACCACAATGTTTAGACTGATAGACTTTTTCCCATTTAACAAGGTGGCACTATGTTGTTGGAGTGATAGGATGGCATTTTTGGTTGGGGTAACCTAAAGGTTGTTGATAAAGGGTCCCTAGAAATGTTGGCATAGTATTTCAATCAATTGTTACTAATTATAGGGAACTTAACAATATAGATGCTATTTGTTTGTTAAAACATAATATCCAATAGTGGATTATGACACATACTATTTTATGTCGTGTTTAAAATAGGTAACATTTTACATTTGCATACATTGCTATTATTGTTATCTAAAATATTTCCATCTTGTTAAGAAGGTCAAGATATCAACATGTGATGATTAAGACATTATTTCTTTGCATTGATTGTCATTGCATACTATTTGCTAGTTGCACTTTGATTGTCAGTTGTCCTATACATTCTAATCTTATTAACCTTATGAATTGATTTTCATCCATCTATTTCAAATATATGGTGTTTCTTATATTTAGTATAGTACTATGTATAAAACCATGAGAGAGCCATGGTGAGTGATAAATATGGATGACCAAAGAATAATAGGTTAATTTTCTAGTTTACAACTAATATGCCATATTGTACAACATATTTAAAAGATGCTTTGCACAAAAAATAGAGAATGAATTTTAGTGTAGTACTTCATTTAATTTATTATTCTTTGTCATAGCATGTATTATGAGGACATGCATATTAGATATATATATGTATGCTAGCATGGACATTAGATATAATATGCTATATTGTCAACAATTACATGCTACATCAGATTGTATCATGCATGTTGGCTTCAATTTTCTAGATCCTTCATGAAGGGTTGGGCTTCTCCAATTTGGAGTAAGTTTGAGAAGCTTATTGCTTCATGGTTGGGTAAAATATTTCTCTAATGATGCTCTCTCACTCTCCTCACCAAGTTTGAAGATATTCACTTTGAAACATTCTATTAGATGATGTATTTACTTTTATACTTTTGTAAATGAGCCTATAAGGATATATTGATTGTAAAAAGACTAAGTCTTGATTGTATATTAAGTTATGTTATCTATCTTTTTATAATAATCCTTTTTAGCACCTATTTGATGAGTAATTATTATTATATTACTTAAAATTTTAAATATTTGATGTTTAATCTTTTACTTTAATCTTTTATTATTTTAATTAGAACTAGAATTTATAGATTAAAAATAATATGAATGCATCATTCACCCTCCTATAATGCTTTTATTTTTTGAATAGTTATGGGTAGTATTCATACACTTTCACTTGGTAATGGGTCATTCCAATTGTTCCAATCTTAGTTAGACTAGTGTAGATTGCTCTTTTGACTATTGAGTAAACTAGGTAGGAAGTCATATAGAACCTTCTAGTGTCTTCTACCTTGGTTAATTGTTCATGGATTTTATTCATCCACAAGGCTAGCCCAATCAATTATCTCCTTTTCCTTCAAAATAATGGAATTGAATCTAAACATTTAAAGCTCTTAGGTTGATATTGCTTGTGATTTTTCAACAAGGTGATAATATCTCCAATTCTTATGAAGAATTCAATTATGACTAAAGGCTTGGAAATCTTGAAAATTATCGACCTAGGCTTCACAAGCCACCTTTAATTTACCCTCTCAAATAGTTATCAGGGTCTTCAGTGTGAATATTTTTAACATAACCACCTAAAGATGTTATGGAATTTGAAATATATCTCCAATAGATGGAAGATATAGATTTAGAAGGGTCTTCCCTTCTCCTCCCATTATCTTCCTCTATAGTGATAACTTTAAGAAACCCCCCTTGAAATAAGATATACAATCTCAGCGAATCTTTCATTTTTTTTGGAAAAAATATTAATTTCTATTGGTGAATCTTTAATTTTATTGGCGGATTTTTAAAAATAACTAGAAATTTGTAGAAAATCTTGACGAATCTTATTAAAAATAAGAAAATTAATTAATTACCATGGTAAATCTTTCCTTTTAAAAAAATTCCTATGGAAATGTAAGGGCCTGAGGTTGGCAATGATTGACTAGTTTAAGGTGCAGTGCTAATTTTTATAATTCCTTAATTCCATAATATTTTAAATCAATTTTCACCACTATTTTTTTTATAATATGATGGTTTGGGTTCTAATTTGGAAGCCAAAATGAATTTTAGTCCCCAAGATAATTGAAGATTTGTGGGTACATTTTGGCCCATGGATTTAACCACATCTATTATATAAAATATAAAATAATAAAAAATTTAATTAGCAAGAATTTTAAAATTCCATATAATTGACAAGTGGTAGAAAAAAAGCCTAAGCTGGTGGGGCAATTTCTAGCCCCACCCCTTTTGCACACGCTTAAGTTTTTGAGCTAAAAAGTAGGGGCTGCTATTTTTGAAGAAAAGATTCTCATTAATCCTGTAGCATTTTTTTTTTCGGTTCATGGGACCCCCTGCTCCTTCAAAATAGATCCCGAAGCTCCCCAATGAGACCCACCTTTAGATCACCTTACAACTTGTACTATTAACCAAATTTTGAATCCCCAATTTCAACTATTAACCAATTGATGAATATTAACCACTAAAAAATCATTGTTCCTCTATCCAAAATCGTAATGCTCGACACAAAATCTCATCACCACTTTTTGAAGATTGAATGGATGTGGGGAGGCTTGCTTCTTGAACAATCCAATTAAGCAAATTACCCCTAAATATCCCAATTTTGGAGTCCTCCAAATCGATATGACCCAATTCTATGTGTGACACCTCATTCAAAGAAGAATTAATTTTAGATGGAGGAGTGACGCCCTAAAATCCATGCTTATCTAAAAGAATTTATTAATAGTTATCCAAAGGTATTTTGCGGGATCTTGATACGCATCTAGACATTCAAAATACTTAAGGCAATTTTTTTGAAGAACCCAAGTTTTACCCAGTACATCTTTATTTGTACGGTTTTGACCAATGAAGGCATCAAGATCACATGCCTAGGGATTTGAATTCCAAATAGATTAATCTTAGCTAACTGTTTTAGGGTTTCAAATGAGAAACACATTGAAATGAGCCCCATGTCAACGAATCAAACTACCTAAATCTCAGGCGCATAACTTGGAGCAGGGATTAACCAATACTATATTCCTTGCATCTTAATAGTTTGCACTCAAATTCATTAAAAAAATGCTATACTACAAGGACTTAGTGTTTTTGACGTGTTTGACAAGAAAATTAACTTTTGAAAACATGCCTTAGGACGCCCACCAACTACCCTAACTTAGATTGGCATTCCAAGAGGTATCGATCCATGTGAAAAGATCCAAAACATTGTCAATTGGGTCAATAGAAAGAGCTTGAATGGTGGGTTTAATGATGCAAGTCACAAAGAGCACTCAATCATTGGGGAAAATGTGTGAATGATGAAGATTTTGAGTTTTATAAAGGTAGATTTGAGTATACAAGCCATTAGTGCAACTTATTAGGTAGGTGGTAAGTGGAGGATGGAAGAATTCCATTGATGTCCCACTAAAATATGGCTTTTTCCATAGAGTTAGGGTGATCTAGATTTCAAATAAAATGGTTAAAATGGAGGATATTTATTGTTGTTTCGTAAAGGAAAAATTTGTAGGTTTCTAATGAGCATGAAACAAAGCAAGAATAAAAATGGAAAGCTAAGAAATTAAAGGAACATCAAGACTTTGAACTTCAAATTCAAAAGTCTACAAGTCCTTATGAATTCTATTTTAAAAAAATTAAGTTTGACCCTCCATAACACTCTTAAGACCTTGCAAACACTTGGCCAATCTTCCTAACTTCAAATGAATTCTTCTAAGACCTTCAAAAACTTGACACTAGTCTCACAAGGAACACATGGGTGCCACTAAATTCAACCAGGGAAAAGTGAAGCCAAAAGGTGCAAAGGAAATAAAAGAAAAGGGGTCCATATTTTAGTAGTGGTAAAATAGGGCATGTATACAAAGGCATGACACTAGCTTGGGGTTCTAGATGGTTCTCCTAGTTCGGGGATGGATTGTTTATGCAAATCCTATAGTTGGGAGGTGAGCACTTCTATTGGAAAATCTTTGGTCCTCCATGGAGCTTATGAAGACAAGATTTGGATTTGGTTTGGTTGGAAATTGTTACTTAGAGGAATTCAATTTCTTATTTGTATAAGTTTTGGTCCTATCTATGAACTTGTAAATGGATAAAATTATATTCTTGAATTTAGTATTTGTTTCTATTTTCATAGTTATTGGGAGTGTAAAATGCATTCATCAATAAAACTTAAAAAAATAAAAATATACCTTTGAGGCTATGAAGTAAATTGTTGTTTATGTCTATGTCAACCTTTCTCATATTGAAAGAAAAAATCCCTTTGTTGTGGATTCACTTAGTCATATATACTAAATTTGAAACTTAAAATAAAAATAAATGTATATATACATTTTTTTTTCATATACACATTTCCTTAGGTTTTTGAAATGATTCCCTCTATTATAACTATATGTAGAAGGTAGATACTAAGACAAACACTAAAACTAGAAATATGAAATATGTACGCATGTGCATAAAATAAAAAATTTAAAGATGGTATTTAAACATATATACAAATCAACAAAATTCATTTTGTGCATATCTAGTAATCATGACATTTCGAGAGATCATTTATTATTGAAACATTTTGTTAGAAAATTAAATTCATTGTCTATGTTTGAACACTTATTGTATATACATTTCTTTGTGGCATTTTTTCAAATAGTTATAATGCCTGGTCTATTTTTCCACATATGCTAACAATTCTATTGATGTAATTGTAACTATGACACCTCAAAAAACTTCTCTATTCTTGGTGTTGTTATGGATGTCCACACCTATACCAAGTTCTCATCTAGGAGCAATTAGGAAAATGATGAATCTAATTTCAAATCTATGAAATGTAATTGTTTATTGGGTAAAAAGGAATTTTTGAAGAGGAAATGAGGGGCACAATCTCCTTTATGAGAGGAACAACCCCTCATACAAGAGCATCAACCTCTTCCTTGTTGACCCTTTTTTCTCTAAAATGTCTCCTTTAAATTAAATAAATATAATGTTAATTGCTAAGTGATTTCTGGCTTCGATTGTGTGCTACTTTTTTTGCATCAATGTTTTGGATCACATTCTGTGATCCATCATTAGGATGATAACAAAGAGAAAGAAGGAGAAAAAAATGGACAGTTGCAAACCAAGATCAATCTTAAAAAGACAAAGAGGAGAGAGGAAAGGATACATGCAGGCCAAGGCAAGGCATTAAAAATTAAAGGAAAAAAGAGACCACAAGGAACACTAATAAAAATAACTAAACCAAAAATTGAGACAACACCAAATAAAATGACAAAGTAAGAATTAAAAAGACAAGACAAGAAAAGAGAGATAAAAGAAACAAAGAAAGGACTATAAAGAAATGGAAAATTAAATGGAAAAAAACAAAATTAAAAAGACATAGAGAGGAAAAGAAAAAAACAAAAACAAGATAAGAAAAGTAATAAAAGAGACTAAAGACACAAAGATACAAATAAATAAAAAAACCAACAAAAAGATACAAATAAATAAAAATCTAAAATGAAGTAACAATAAAAAGAAAATAATCAAACGATGAAAAAAGAGGAATTAACCAATAAAATAGAAAAAAACTTGAAAGAAACACAAGGATAAATAAAAGAACCAACAAAAAGATAGTCCACAAAATGAAAAGACACTAAAATGAAATAAGACAACTTAAAAAATGAAAAGACACTAAAAAGAATCAATCAAAGATGAAAGAAGGCAAGAGGAATAACAAAAGAAATAAAAAATCAAACTAAGCCACACGAACCAAAAAGGTAAATAAAAGAATATAAAAATTTTAAAAACAAAAGAGATAGAAGAAAGAAAATAAATATATACAATCATGAAAAATGAAAACAAGAAAATTATAAATAAATAAATGTAACAAAGAAAAGAATAAGAAACTAACAATAAAAATGAATAAAAAAGAATTAAAAAATGCAAACAAAGAATAAGAATAAGAAACAAACGAAAACATAAGAATAAGAATAAGTAATAAATATGACTAAGAAAACGAAAAACAAAAGAAACAAAAAAAAACACAAATCAATAAAACCACAAGAATTAAAAAAAAATGCAAAAAATAGATACCAATAGAGAAAGAAGAATATATATATAAAGAAGAAAGAAAACAAGGAAAAACTATAAATAAAAATAAAGAATAAAGAATGCAAACAAAAGAGAAACTAACATAAGAAAAAGAATAAGCAAATAGATATATAAGAATACCAACATATATATATATATATATATATATATATATATATAGGACATCATAAGAATAAGAAACTAAAATATAAAAAGAAAGAAACCAAATGAATAAGAAACAAAAATTAACAATATTTAAAGATTAAATATATAAATATATAGGCATAAAGAAAGAAAACATAAGAACAAGAAACTAAAAGTAAAAATAAAAGAGATAAGAGAAAGAACCTGAAAGGCACGAAGCAAAAAATCGAACGAAGGAAACAAGAAGAAAATAAGAATCAAGGAAAAAATCAAAAGGGGGGAAAGAAAATGAAAGAACTAAATTAGAGAGAGGCAAGAGAATGAAATCAAGAAAATGACTTAGAGCATACCAAAAATCAAAAAGCAAAAAAGGAAATTGAGGAAGGAAAAACGAGGGAGGAGTGACAGGATGAAAGAAAACGAAAGACACAAGATCACACCCATGGACACAAGAGAACAAGCTTGAAGGAAAAGACCCAAGAATGAACGAAGGGGGAGCAAGACGGAAGGGGGAGGAGACAACCAAGAGACTAATGATATGAAGTGAGATGGTGGGATCTTAGGTTAGACAAAAATGGATGCCAAGATTGACTCAACCTCCATCCCTCATCATGATTAAGGTTTGTGGGGTGATTGTGGATTGTGATGGCTTCTTTAAGTTTCCTTTTAAAGAACTTATCCTCTTTGAACAAGATTTGAGTGTCTTCCAAACAAATATGGTGTTTGGTAGAGGAGTGGTCGGGTAAAGCAGATTTGAGAACCCATTCATGTCTGATGTCAACACAATGCTCTTTAATTCTAGTGCTAAACGAGTGGTCCATTTCAGCGATGTAAGGAATGCCACATGAACAGACAACCTTATAGACTTCGGAGTTGAGAAAGATATCCTTGGAGTCTTTAAGGGAGGGGAAATGATTTCTCAAGGAGGAGAATGGCTTAAATGTACAACGAAGGCCTTTTTTATGAAGGATCCTTGATATTTTTTGATAAAGACCATTGATATAAGGGAGGGAAGCAATTGGGAGATCAGAGCAGCGAGAGGGTTTCTTGTGGCTTAGTTTGACTTTTGATTTCTTTCGTTATTCCTCTTGCCTTCTTTCATCTTTGGTTGATTATTTTTCAGTGTCTTTTCATTTTATTTCATTATTTAAGTTGTCTTCTTTTGTGGACTATCTTTTTGTTGGTTCTTTTATTTATCCTTGTGTTTCTTTCTAGTTTTTTTCTATTTTATTGGTTAATTCCTCTTTTTTCATCTTTTGGTTGGTTCCTTTTTATTGTTTTTTCATTTTAGATTTTTATTTATTTGTATCTTTTTGTTGGTTCTTTTTATTTATTTTTATCTTTTTGTCTTTAGTCTCTTTTATTACTTTTCTTATCTTGTTTTTATTTTTTCTTTTCCTCTCTATGTCTTTTTTATTTTTGTTTTTTTCCATTTGGTTTTCAATTTCTTTATAGTACTTTCTTTGTTTCTTTTATCTCTCTTTTCTTGTCTTGTATTTTTAATTCTTACTTTGTCATTTTATTTGGTGTTGTCTCAATTTTTGGTTTAGTTATTTTTATTAGTGTTCCTTGTGGTCTCTTTTTTCCTTTAATTTTTAATGCCTTTCCTTGGCCTCTGTGTATCCTTCCCTCTCTCCTCTTTGTCTTTTTAAGATTGATCTTGGTCTTCAACTGTCCATTTTTTCTCCTTCTTGCTCTTTGTTGTCATCCTAATGATGGATCATGGAGTGTGATCCAAAACGTTGATGCAAAAAAATTAGCACACAATCGAAGCTGGAAATCACTTAGCAATAAATATTATGGATTGTGGAAACTTGATATCACTAAATAAAATGTTAGCTCTTCATAGTTATCTTTGCAAATAGATAGAAAAAATATTGAGATAACAAACGAAAACAAAATAAAGAGAAAATTAGGGTTAACCCTTGTGATAAAATGTTTATTTGACAATATAAATTGATAATAGGTTTAGTTGGCTTCCTAAAAAAAATGAATTCATTTTTAATTGTTTTAGGGTTGTTTGGACATGGTCATGTTGAATGATATAGCTTTTCATCTTACATAGTGATTTCAACTTTCAATATGTTTATCCCTTCATGGCCTCCCAATGCTTGAAGTTTAGCTTCTCCTCCTCTATCACAATGAACACCTCATATCTAAACTTCTTGACCAATAATATTTTTTTAAAAGTTATTCTATTAATTTCTAAAAAGAATCATTTAGTAATTTATGGTTGATGAGGACTTATGCATTCTAATAAACTTGTCTACCAAAACAGTCACAACATATGAAAAAATCTCTATAAAAGAGGAAGGACATAAATATTAGTAGAATTAGATGAAGGTATAGGGTATAGCCCCTTGACCTCCAATAATTTATCCCATATACCAAAATCATCCCTTGCCATAGCTTTTCCCTTCTCTTTAAGCTTATGCTTAGGATTTGTGTCATCTTCTTCTAGAAAGTTGTTATCCACACCCAAATCATCCTCTACCACTATTTCCCCCTCTCTTTAGGTTTGGATTTGGTTATTATACCACTCCTACCATCATTTTAATTCATACCTTGTTCTCTCCCAAGGCTATTTGTGACTAGAATGGGATCCATTTGAACTAGGGACTTTTCTTTGAGTTCTTTTTCAAAAAAAAAATCTTCCTAAGAAAAATAATGCTTTTGTTTTTTGTGGAGGTACATGGGATTCAAAAAGGGAGGGTATGCTTGTAGTCAGATGGTAAATCTGTTACACCCCATGTGTTATTATCTATTTACTATTACCTAGTTTGGTAAATTTCTTTAATATATGTGAATGTGCTTTTTATGAAATCTGATAGAAATATGATGAATGAATGTTTGATTCAATTTAATGTTTTATGATGATTATATATATGAAATGTATGTGATGTATATGAATGTATTGATTTGGCTAACTATTGTTATGGTGAGCTAAGTTGAATGCAAGAACGGGTTCAAGCCTCTAGAAGAGAGGGGAAGTATCACTCAAGAGAAGAACATGGCCTGAAACCTCTAATTTGGCCTTATTGAGCATTCATACACTCACGCCCTAGTTGGTCTTAGTTAAGTCAAGTCAGTTTGGTTAATGGGTAAGCGATCTTCAGTTTTGATTGTGAATGTTTATATTGATTTGCAATCTTGTTTTATGAATGTTTGGAATGAGGAATGTGATGAAGTCTTGATGTTGAGTTGAAGTCCTTCCTTGTGTGTTTATTGTTATATTGATGAGATATATGCATAAAATGTATATATATATGTACGTGTCTATGGTAAACTCATACATGTGAGTAAATACATACATGAGTATACATAGGTAGATGTACCTACGCATGCTCATGGACAGATTACCCATATGCATGAGAATACCGATTAGACTAAAGTGATATATATATATATATATGTATATATACACTCTATGTATATATGTCAATCGATGGTTATGAGTATGACTATTTTTATAAAGATATTGAAATAATATTATATATATAGAATATTTATATTATATATAATATATAAATGAAAGTCATTTGTGCTAATTTCTAAGCACAATATATATAGCGCTATTCTTAAGTGAAGTGCTTGAATGAATAAGGTGCTTATGATAATACATGGTGTAACCTTTGGAAACATAGTAGCCAGTGCATAAAACAATAATAGACCAAGTCAACCAAATTTTAGAAGCACGTATGAGTTTATAAGCTGTTGTGTATACGTTTCAATGAGAATTTAATACAATTTTAAAACAATAATGAAAAATTCCACCCGTGCTATTATCATGGGACACCAACTTATGAATGTGGTGCCAATCTAGAAGTGTATGAAATTTAAAAGAAGTTTGCAAAATATGCATAAGTCTAATAATATCCTTGAGACTCAGTCAAAAGTAAACATGACAACATTATGTGAAAAAAATTGAATTAGGAAACTTGTTATTGAGTTTGATGTTCATTTGACTAAGTAAAAGAGTCTTGTGGTCACTTGTAACAAGTCGACTCAACCATTTAAATAGAGAAGACTATTATGTGTTGCAAACCTATAAGTTAGTTTGATGAGTCATTGCATGAGGATAGAAAAGTGGTAGAAATATTAACTTGTTTGTAGCCTTTGGTTTCTCATAATTTAGTATAAATAGAGGTGCTCATTCTATCAATTTATACACTTATCAATCTGATTTCCTTGTGTTATTCTACTCCAATTTTTGTGCAAAGTGAGTTGAGAGTTTGTGAGATAGAAAGTTTTTTGTTTTTGTTTTACATTGGTTTTTTTGAGAGATTTAGTAAGAAGCTAGTAGAGGAATTTGGGTTGTTCATAGAGGAAGTTGCAAGCGAGCTTGAGCCATTAAGCTAGGAGGGAAGATTAATCGATTGGAGCTTTAAACATACATGTTGATTTATACTCCTTTGTTATTATGTTGGAAAGATTGTCTTTTATGTGTGTTATGATGCTTTCATGTCTTTTGAATGTTCCTTGATTGTTTCTTGTATTAAGAAACCTTTCTTTAGGGTTTATATGGATATAGATATTTATACTATAATCAGTTTTATATGATTGTATACTATTTATACTATATGTAGTATGACAATACTATAGGTGTAGCATAAGATAGAGTTGTTTTGTGATTCTTATAGCAATGTCATTTATATATAAGTTAATGGGAAGATATTCTTAGGGTTTGGATAATCCATGAGAAAGGGGATAATCTTAGAATAGAATACTAATGGTCAATAAAAATAGAGAAATTAAATGTGGTGAATAGATGACCTTCCTCGAAGTTACTGGGTGATGAATCTTTGGCTAAAGTAGTGTAGGTAGCCATTGTCTACATTGCGAGTTCACTGTGTGATCCAATTTACATTCTAGGTTGAGGTAATCATACATGAGGTAGTAGAAATTATGTTAGCTCTAGATATGTAGGACACATCACTATGCTCAGAAAAGGCTATTTGAAGGATGAGGTTACCAAACCAATCTCTTCATTGAATGGAGGGCCATCTTACCAAGTTTGATAGGTGTGCGGGGGATGCAATAAGTCCATGGTTGGCGAAAAATCACTTAAGTGATGCTTCTCCTCATGTAGCTGGCAACCAAGATTTGGGAGAAGGGCATTTTGGACCATTTGTATTTCTAGTTCATGTAAGCTCATTGAAGCTATGTGTGTAATCATGTGTTCATCTAAATGGAAATTGTAATTGGGAAATGTTATCTTGAATATATTTATGTAAAGTTAAATCATATTCATATCATTGAAATGATTCTTTGTTTATGCAATGGAAATGTTTGGAAAGGTTATGTCTCAAATGAAGCATATATTGTTGAATATAAAATAAAATTTTTATTGCTCATTACATTAGATGCATAAATTTTTTACTTGTGGGTAAAAATTAGTAAAATTACAAGGTAGAACAATGGGCATGTTATACATGGTATCAGAGCTACCAGGTTTAGCTCTAAAACCTATGTGTTCACTATGTTTCCAATCCAACATTATATGTCCAATGTTCGTAAATTCTTGTGACAGGATGGTGTGTCTCAAGATGACTAGAGAAAGTTAGTAATAAAAAATGAGCGCTACCTATAGGCCAAGAAGGAAAGAGAAGACCTTGTTTGAACCATTGAGGGAACTAATTATGACAATTCCATTTGGCTAAGCGATACCAAAACTTCCAGTCATTCCCTTTCATGAATCATTCAAGATAAGAGAAGGATGAAATAAGCTGCTAACTTCAACTTCTTACCTTCTGTCTCTTCAGCCAAGTTAGACTCTTTTTCACTTTCCAGGGACATGTCCTCAAAATGTAGTGTTAGTCTAGCCATGATATTTAGGGATCCTCAAGTTCTTCCATTAGTGGAAGTTATTGCAATATCCACAAGTGGCAAATCAGAGGGTTATAACTATTCTTGGAAAAATGGTAGGACACGAACTAACTTTGGGAAAATTCAAGAAGTAGGTCAAGGCATTGAGAATGTCGAAGCTAAGTTGGACCACATTCTAGCTATCATGGATGAAACTAGAACAAGAATAGGAAACATCAAACAAGAAGTTAGGGGAATGGAAAGAGAGGAGCAAGAAGTCCCAAATAATGAGGAAGAAGTTCCCAACAACGAGGAAGAAGGGGAGAATTCCCACAATCAAATTCAATCTAGTGATCATGAGAGTGATAGGTCACAATCATATTTCGAGGGAACCAAAGGAAGCGCTTGGAAAGTGAGTTATCATGTGACATGAGAAAGATCAAACCACCAAAATTTGAAGGTAGTACTACTGGAGATGAAACCGAAGCATGGCTTATGGAGATGGAGAAGTATTTTGAAATAATAAATTACTTCGAGGTCACTAAATTTGTATGGGTACCATTTCAGTTGGATGGTGAAGCATCTAACTGGTGGATGAGTAAGAAAATAGAGCTTGGGATTAGTTCCTTAAGTCTCAAATGGTGTGAGTTTGCAAAGATTTTTTGAAAGCGATGGTTGCCCCAACTCTTCTATGACCAAAAGCTCATTGAATTTCAAAACCTAAGGCAAGGTGACTCCTCAGTGAATGAGTATTGGGAGAAGTTCACTCGACTCCTAAAGTACGTACCTATGTATCCAAAGGATGAGTGATTTCGTATAAGGAAGTTTATCGTGGGTCTAAATGTGCAAATAGGTGGTGAGGTAGATGCGCATGGTCTAGCTACCATGAATTTGGTGTATGAGAAGGCAATTAAGTAGGAAAAAATGCTTAAGTCTATCTCAAACTATCAAGAGAGAAAGAGAAAGAAGCTCGTTTAAATGCAGAACAATCAAGCTTCAAGGAAGCCTAGTGAAGGACAAAGTTTTCAAAATCAAGGGGATAAGGTATCCCAAAATAATTGGAATTAACTAAGGAGAGATCAAAGATGAAACAAAAAGAATTTCAACAACTTTAAAAGAAATGTTGGTGGAAATGAAAGTAACTCTGGAAGACTTGAAAAAAGGAGGGGACTAGTGAAGGGATGTTTTACATGTGGTGGTGTTCACTATGTGAGTAATTGTCTAAGAAAACCATCTTAGACACAAACACATGGTAACTCTCTTGCACCTTAGAGAGTTTTGTTCCAGAAAAGGATTCATGTTGTTGTGTATAATCGACAGGTGGAGTACTAATTAATCCAGTAGAAGTTTTAGGTACTTTGTCTAGAAATTCCCATTTCAATTTTAATAGATACTGGTGCCACATAAATTTTTATTTCTCCTAGAATAGCAAGTCAAATGTCTAGAAAATATGGTTACATGAAAAAGTCTTAGGTTGTAGAATGTGCAAAACAAACAAGAGTTGAAGTAAGTCAATATCTATTTTAAGCAAGGATTGAACTTCCAAGTTTATGAATAGAAGTAAATATGTAGATATCCCCCTTAGGTTCTTATGATGTCATCTTAGGGATGAATTGGTTATGGAAACATAGGGCCAAGGTACATTGTCATTCTAAAATAGTTAAATTCTTAGACGATCTAGGTAACTGGGTGTCATTACAAGGAGCACCTAGAGAGGTTAAGTTACGACAAATATGAGTTGTACAAATGCATAGGCAAAAGAAGAAAGGTTGTCAACTTTTTGTAGTAAAAATGAAGAAACTTGAGGAATACAAGGACTTAATTTCTCAAGATGATATAGTATATTATGGACCTCAAGACTCCTAAGATGTCGAAGAGGGTGAAGTGTTGGAATCTAGAAAAATGGATATAGAGAAATATCCTATTTTACGGAGATTTGTGGATGTATTTCTAGAAGAATTACCTAGATTACCACCTAAGAGGATATTTTATTTCTCCATCGACATAGTACTAGGGTCAAAACCTATATCGAAAGTACCTTATAGGATGACCACAACTGAATTAATGGAGTTAAAGGCACAACTAGAAGACTTGTGTCTAAATGATTGATAAGACCCAATGTTTCACCCTAGGGAGTTGTTATACCTTGCATAACCACCCCATCTTAAATTTGGTCAAAATGGGTCCCCCTTGTGTCTTGTCCTTGGTGTTTTCGTTTGGGACTTAGGAGTTGTTCTTTTCTCCTAAGTTTTTTATCTTTTCTTTTGTTCTAGCGGAACCGAAACCAGAACGAAACCTAAATTTGGAACTTGCATGGATTTCATGTCCTGATTTCATCTTGACTCCGCTTTCGTTTTGTTTCCTTCAGCTTTCTCATTTCTCGTTGCTTTGTTTGGGACAAGCTCTGTCTTGGTTCCACTTTATTTGTTTGTTTATTGTTTTGTCGTGTCGGTGTCATTTTCCTTTGATGGGATCAGATTTGGGGTGGATTCTGAATTTGGAATTTACCAAACTTTCAAGTTTGGTTCCCATGTTTCCTCCACCTCTACCTTTGCTTTTTGTTTGTTTCATTTTCTTTTGGGTTCGGTTCTAGTTTTTATCCCGAGCCCTCTTGTTTCATTTTTGTTTCTTGGTATTTCTTTCTTTCGCAGAACCGAAACCAGAACCAAACAGGGAATTTGTCAAAAGTTCCCTGGCTGGTTCCGATCCTGATCCCATCCCCGCTTTCTTATTTTTCTCCACTTTACTTCTGTTACACAATGGTTGTGTGCTTGTTCCCACCATGATCCCGCACTCGACCAACCATATTAATGACATTAATTACAGACCCTCCACATGCGTGAAATTGAATTCATAACCTTAATTAAGGTTAATTTGTTCACTATTATTGTTGTTTAAATTGTAATAGAGAACCAGAGCCGAGGTAGAGAAGGAGGATCACAATTTAGTCAGGAAGCAAGCATCTATGTGTGGATTGGATCAAGTTTCAACCTGTTGGGTAGTGTTTGAGGTAGGTGGGCCTTTTTCTCACTTCGTTTCCCTTGTCATTTTTTGTTTCTTTTTATTGTGTCTTATGTTCTTCGCGCATTCGCGAGAATTTGACTGTGAATCTTCACTCGTTTCTGTAGTATTTGATTTCCTTTTTTTGGTTTTCTTTCCCTTTTTGTTTCCTTTTGTCTCTTTCCTTGTTTCTTTTTCGTTGCTGTCATTTTTGTGTTTGGTGGTTTTCTTTTTTTTGTTTCCTAGTTTTAGGGTTTCGTCTTTGACAGATTTTGAGGGCTTTTAAAGGTCTCAAATCTATTGAAGGGTTTGCTCCATGTCATTTGCGTGTTGAATCAATGATTTCCATGTCGGGTGTGATGCCCTAAAATTCCTGAGTCGACTGGTTAAAAATTAGGGTTTTGTGTGCACTATTTCAATTTAAAAATCATGCCCTAGCTGGTGTTCTTACCTTGGTCACATGATGGATTGATGAATCTTGTTATTTTAAGCCTCTTCAGCTTAGCATAGGACCTCATTTTAGAATAATATGAGTGTTTGATCAAATTTTCATATGCTTAATGATAATGGGTAGAAGTGGAGCCAGAGAATGGGTTCAACTCATAGATGTCCTTTCGGCAGTTCAATCTGATCCCGAGCCCGCTCCTGATGAGATTTTGGCTATCAAACCTCCTTTACTCTGGTGGAATCGGAACTAGAATGGAGGTGAGATTTGGAACTTAGTAATGAATCAGGTTTGAGTTTTGTTTCGATCTCGACCCCCATCCCACCATGCTAAAAGCTTTATGATACTGATTCCTTTCTTGGTTTTGTGTCTGATGAGTGGTAAATTTCTATAAGTGCAAAAGGCTACCTTGTGAAAAATAGGGTAGTATAAAGGGTAAGTCCTCTAATACTGATTTTCATATTTTCTATCTGATCTAATCCTGGGTTATCCTATAGGAATAAGCAATGTCAATAGCATCTATTGAAGTCTCACAAATGGAAGGCCAAGCTGCAAATATTTCAAGGCAGGTGAAGCCAAAGAAGATAAAGGTGGAACAACTACCTTATACTTTGAAATATAGACATTAGAATGCCACTCCCATAGCTAGCAAGATGGATTCAGGATGGTCGGATATCACATATAACAACTTGGGATCTTACAATTGTTTGGAGTTGATTCTAGAGACCTTTGCAGAAGAAGTAACTGGAAGGACAAAGAGAATAGTCCAATCTGGGCTAGCACATGTCACATTCCTTCCTCTGTTAGTATAATGCCCAAAGCTCATTTTGGCTGCACTAGGGGCTTATAATTTAGTATCAAGATAGTGCATGGACCAACAAGGGAATGTCATAATTGATCTGTCCCCACAAATGACAAGGTTCATGTTTAATGCACCTATGCCAAGGAGCCCTAGATAGTTGACTGAATTGGGGGCATTACAAATATTCAACAAGAACAAAGAATTCAATAGATCCCACATAAACAAAAAATGGTTAAGGACTGAGAAGAAGTCTTTAGCTAAGATGCTTGAACAACCTAAGAGAGGTGGATTCAAGAGGGAGGTGGATGATTTGATTTTAATTCTTTCCAAGGTATTTGGTAAGAGGGACTCTACATGCTTCAAATAATGGATGTTCCCATATATAGAAGCTATTTTTGATGGCAGGCAGCAATTTGATTGGTGCATGATCCTATCTGAAAATTTACACAATCAAATGCTAAATGTGAGGGAAACAAAGACCTTCTTCATGAATTCTTATGTCATATATGTTGTTGCAAGGATGGGCATCTTTCCCAGGTTGAATAGAGTGGGGGTGTTGGGAGAGGCTCCAAGACAACAAAAGGTTTGGAACCATTATGATCAATTAACTTTGCAAACATCGGAGTTACATCATAAGAGGGTTAATGATGCATTCCTCTATGTCATCATTAATAGATTAATTGGAGATGTTGGATATAGACTAAGTAGGGATGCCATGGATTTTATTGTAGAGTGGGGACATTGGTATATCCAATACCCCAAGTTATCCTATTTTAGATTGATAGGATTTGATGGCCACCCTCATATACTCTCAAGGTGTTGCAGTGATAGGATAATCCTTATGGAGTTTATATATCAAGCCTTAGGAGTCAATGCAAAAATTGCCATCAAACATAAGCCTGGATGTCATAAGTTCCCTATGAGTTGGGGGAATATTGTTGTCTTCACAATAGAGATGGAAAGGCAATATGTGAAGAGTTGTGCTATCTGAAGTTGGGATTGTACACATCCCAGAAACACTTTGACCCAAGGAGTAAGATGAATGTTATAAACCTTATTCTTTTTGATAAATATTATAATTTATTGGAGGATTTTTGGATTGACTTACAAGATGATTATGATGTTAGGAGGAATTATGAGAGACTGAATATCCCTCAAATGATTTAGTATGGGGTAAAAGAAGATATCCCTAACACACTATCAGATGATGGTCTAACTCTAGATCCAGGATATGAAGCAGAGAGGATTGGTACCAAAGACCTAGTTCTCGTCAATTGGGATGAAGATTAGTCCATTGACATTAAGCAAATTTCCAAGATAGTAATGGATAGGAGTATCCAATGGGTGGTTTTGAGAATCAAGGAGCCACAAGCTCAAGTTTCAAATAAAAAGAAGGCAGGGGAAACTAAAGGTTATCAAAGGACTAAGAGGAGAGCACCTCCTAAAGAGAAATTAGAATGTCTTCCTTCTATCTCTGGAGGAGATATTGTTCTAGAAATACTTGCTCATGAAGTCCAGGAAACATAAGGTATGGAAGTCACAACAACTAGATACGCCTCTTCTTCACAGCCTTCCCTCATTCCAGAGCTTAGCAAAGAAATACCTATGGGTAGCCTTCATGAGCAAGTGAAAACTATGAAAGGAAAAGAACATGAAGTTGAAATTCGTGATATAGACACTGATTCAAAAGAGACACATCCCGATGATGAGATTGCCAAATATATGTCTGCTTAAAATATTGGAGAAGAACATGTCCTCACCCCAAAGGATCAATGGAAGTTGTTTGAGGATGCTAAAAGAGAAGTTGATGCTAAAGCACAAGTTGAAGCAATAACAAAACAACAAGAAGTAGAGGCTAAAGCCAAAGCTGATGTACTTGCAAAACAACAGGAGTTAGAAGCCATTAAAAAGGATGAAGAATTGGCAAGATAACAAAAAGAGAAAGAAGATCTTCTATTGCAACAAAGGGAAGTAGAGCAAAAGGCTAAGGAAGAGAGAGACAAGTTAGCCTTGCTTTAAAAGATCCATGAGTTGGAAGAAGAGAAAAGGAAGCTCTTGAAGCCAAGTTTAAAGCAGTAGAAGAGGCTCGAAGGAAGAAAGAAGAAGAAAAATTAGAGTTAAAAAGAATACAAGAAGAGGAACATGCCAAACTTGATCAAGAAGCAACCAAGGCATGGGAAAGGGTAGAAGAAATAGAGAAACAAAGGGATCACTTGTTGAAGGAGATGAGATTAGAAGAAGAACAACTAGCCAAAGTTGAAGAAGAAAGAGAAGGAAAAGCTAAGGCTGAAGAATTGGCTAAGGAAAAGGCATAAAAAGAGAAAAAGTAAGAGGTTGACTCTCAACCCAAAGCAACACTTTGGAAATCTCTCTCTCCTGTCACATCTTCTTCCACTCAGATGATAAATCCCCCTACTACCCCGACATGGATAAAAATTAACTTAGAGAAGAAGCAGGTAGTGCAACCACAACCCCTTGATTGGGATGATGTGAGAAAAGAAATAGAAAAGGAGAGGCCGAAGAAGAGAGCCAGAGTTCTTCATTCTACGAGGCTAACAAATGCTGGGGAAATTATTGTTGAATGTGCCATTCTGATGGTTGATAAGGACAAACAAGAGATGTAACTAAGTGACTATCAACTAGGTATGATGAATCTAGGAAGGCCTACAAGAAACCAACAAATAAACTTAATTGAAATTGTAGCTTCTTCTACCAAATCAAGAATGATCCAGGACAAGCAAAAGAAAGATGAGCTTAAGTTGCAAGTGGATCAATTACATAAGTTTTTGAAGGTTCTCTATTCTCCTATTGCTTCACAGTCTTCTACTCCTGAGACACCTATTCTATTGAGAAAGAAAGATGCTGATAACTTGGTTGAAATGAGGAATAAGGTAGGGATGATGGACAAATGGATTGCTAGATTGAATCAAGAAGTAGAAGATTTTCTTGTTGAAGGCTGAAAAGTTCATGGACATGCGTTAGAATTGGTTAATGACATGGTCACACATGTTGAAACTCTTGGGAAATAAGAGGAGGAATATTCAGGGCATGCAAGGAAGCTGAAAGACATCAATAAGCTCCCCAAGCAAACTTTGTTAGAACAATCCATCCTTGAGGAAGACAATGCAGATTTTGTTGAAAAGACTATTAGCATAATGAGGTTCTGGTCTTCATTTATTTTTGGGCACAAGAATGAGGTGCAACAAGCTGGAAACGACCTCAATGAATAGGTTGAAGAGTTGGGAGTAAGTATTTCCATACTTGTTAATGAAGACATCCCTATTGAAGATGGCCTCCTCCTTGATAAACTCAAGGAAAAATGGAGTGGTAGATTTGAAGAAATAATGTAGAAATGAGATGATGGCAATGACCTCTTGATGGATAGGCTTATGGATGTTAAGGAAGAGATAAAGGCTGCCAAAAGTGAGCTCATCAAACTTAAGGATATGAAAGAATTTGCCTCCTCTCAACTAGAAAGAATAAAATTTGAAGATAGTTGGGTAGATGGGTCAGATACAGATATGCTTCAATAGGTGATCACCAGCAATGATGAGTATATACTGGATCAAAAATGCAAGAATAAGGCAAAAATACACCTGTTCCTTGGCCAGATCAGCATCAAGAAGGCATGGTTTGCTGGGCATGTCTATTTCCTATTTTGTAGGGAGGTGACATAGAATCAACTAAAGATCTCAAAAGTTCCACCTTTCTCCCTTTGAATGTAGGTAATGAAAAGAAGTCTTCAATCAACAACTGAAGATCAAAATGGACACCCATTCTACATTGCTCTAGTCGTCCCATAATTTGTGGATCTAGATTTTGATGAGAGGAATTTGTGCTACACAAGTTTATATATAGAATTTCTCTCCACTTTGTAAAGGTCGGCTCATTGAAGAAAGATTAGCCACCTAAAGGAGACTTAAGAGATAGTTTACAATTTTAGAAGCTTTTTACAGTTTATGCAAATACACTTGGATAAATTTTCTTTACAAGTTTTCAGTACAGTTATGTTATTTTCTGAATTGGTTAATGATAAGGTTGGTGAACCATAATCATTCGTATGCTAGTGAATGTTGTGCATAAATTTTTCTTATTTGATGAGAATCAATAGAAGACTCTGAATTTAAGACTATTTCATTAAATTATCTATGAATGGGATTCCTTTATGTTTGTTGATCTGTGAATATTGGTGATGATCTAGTGATGTGTTACTATTTGATTTTGAAGTATAGTACTGATGAATGATTGTACATCTTGAATTAGCACTATTAATGAATATAATGGTGTAGAATAGTTTTTGGATTGTATCATTTTATAGTTTCTTAGTTTTTTTAATTTTTAAAGAGGGTAAAAACTTTATTGAAAATCAGAGCAAAACCTTACAAGACATCAAAGGGCCAAACCCTTGAGACCAAGCTTAGAAAAATGACACAAATCATCCAATCCCAATCTCACTCCTATCTTCAGCAAGAATCCTCTCTAGAGCCTGGCTATAGTCATGGGGAACCTGTTCCCACCTCTCCACCTTCCAACCATCCACATTCTCTAAAGCCCACTTAGCTAAACAATCAGTTGCCCTATTCCATTCCCTTGGAATATGGACATACAACACCATCTCCATCACAGAACTAACTTGAAGAATCTGTTGCACCACCGCAACCAAACACTAGCTAGCATCATCAATCTTTTGTTCCTTAAGCAAGTTGATCAAAACCTGATAGTCAAATTCACAAATGACCCTGTGCCACCCCTGGGCATAAGCCTATTTCATAGTGTAAAGAATAGCCAAACCTTCCATATAGTTGATAGTCTGAATACCTTCATGAATAGAAAAGAGAAAAACCACTGATCCTGAAGAATCTCTCCCAACCCCTCCAATCCCAGCGGGGCCAGGATTGCCTCTAGAAGAGCCATCCACATTAATTTTCAAAAAGTCGGCCAGAGGGGGAACCCACCTCCCCACCCTTTGGACTCTCTGCTTCACATTCCTTCCCCTTATGGCACAAGTAGAGACCAGGGATAACCCATGAATACCCAACCGACCAATCATCTCAGCATCCTCTCTCGCCAGAGGCAACATAACCTCACATTTGGCCTCCACCATCTCCTGGATCATGCCTATTATTCGAGACCAAACCTATTGGAACCACAAGTTCTCACCTCTAAAAATCCTCCTATTCCTTTCCAACCAAACCTGCCACAACAAAAAGATGGGCCCAACATACCATATGTCTTGCAAGAAAGCAGTCGGGGAGGGGGGTCTCCCCAGGCTTCCCCAAAAATCCACCAAAGAAGAGGCATGAACACAAGGGCGTTTCTAGACACCCCACCAAAAATGCCAGAGCTGTAAAGTAAAGGAAAAATGGAAGAACAAATGCTCAGAGTCCTCCTTAGCATCCCCACAAAGAACACATCTAGATGGACCCAAGAAACCTCTTTTCCAAATATTTTCCCAAGTCAACCACCTGTTCCAAGCCAGAACCCAAATAAAGCAATTACACTTCGGCCAAGAGATTTTATTCCAAAATTTCTTCCACCACTGTACCTCCCCCTCATCCAATCGCTGAGAAAGCAACACCTGATAACCAAAAGCCACAGAGTAAGCCCCTTTTGGGTTAGGAGACTAGGAGAGCACATCCTTATCAACAAGGGAACTACAACTTCGGCAGGAGAGAATGTTATGAAGCTCAACATACTCCTCAACCATACTATTAATCGACCATTCATTCAGAGTCTTCCATTCCGCCACCACCAGCTGCCCCTGATGAGAGAGGGATTTGAAGTCACTTACCTTGGTCCATCCCCTTTCACAAAATGCCTGGATCAAGGTCAACAAATGCGGATACTGAAGGACAATGGGGGAGTAGCCATCCCAAGAGTCATGCCAGAATTGCGCCTCCGTCCCACTTTTACAAACCCAGAATAAGCCTTCTTTGATGAGCGCAACCCCTTTCCTAAGAGTTTTCCAAATCGTTGATCCCTTCCCCTTCAAAGAGTACCGGGGAATATCACACTGAGTGGTTCCCGAAAAGTATTTCTGAGTTAGAATCTTGGCCCACACACGATCCTGTTCCACACACCACTGCCAATACAATTTAGCAGCCAGAGCTGTAACAGACAAAAGCGACTGCCTGACCCCCAGGCCACCAAATTGCACTCGGCTACACACAATATCCCATCTGACAAGGCTCCATTTAGAAGACAATAAGCTGCCATCCCATAAAAATTGTCTTGCCAAGGAGTCCAATTCCCTAACAAAGCTCATAGGTGCCACTAGAACTATACACTGATAGATAGGGAGGGCCTGAAACATAGACTTAATCAGCTGCAGATGGCCAGCAAAGGACAGCCAACGGTGAGTCCAATGAGTGACTTTAACCCAAAATTTATCCAAGATAGCCTGCCAGGATTCACGAGACTGTCTACCAATCGAGATGGGAATCCCCAAATAGGTCAGCGGAAGAGTCCCAATCTGAAATCATAAAATGTGAGCAATCCTCCTCTAAATGGTTCCTTGAGTATTGAAGAAGAGGATAGATGATTTTCCCTCATTAATTAATTGGCCAGAAGCAGCAAGGTACACATCTAGCAGCCTGCACATGCTCGTAGCCTCCCTAATGGTGGCCGAACCCATCAAAGCAGTGTCATCCACAAACTGCAAATGAGATTGTGGGGGTATTCCACCTCCCCATCGCCATCCCTGAATGAGATGCATCTCCACATTCCTTTTTATCAATCGACCCAAACCTTCAGCCAAAAGGAGAAACAAGTAGGGTGAAAGGGGGTCACCCTGATGTAAACCCCGAGAGGCACCAAAAAGCTCAGAATGCTCCCCATTAATTAAAACAGAAAAGGAAACTGAAGTCACACAGCTCATAACCCAACGAATCCACTCCTCCTTAAAGCCAAAAGTAGCCAAAACCTTTCGGAGGAAAGACCATCGAACCCTGTCGTAAGCCTTAGCCATATCCAGCTTAATGAACATAGCCTTCTCTTTGGAGTTAGCCATAGAATGAATGGTTTCCGTAGCAATAACAATGCCATCTAAAATCTGATGACCCACCACGAAACCACTTTGTTCTTCAAATATCAACATCGGAAGCCACTTCTTCAACCTATCAGCAATCAACTTAGAGATAATTTTATATGTAACATTAAAAAGAGAGATTGGACGAAAGAGGCTTATCCTATCCACATTGTCATACTTTCAAATCAGGGCTAGAAAGGTAGAATTTAATGCCCATAACATCTACTTATTCTTCTGAGACTCCTGAACAACAACTAACAAATCCAGCTTGATAATCTCCCAAAATTCCTGAAAGAACTCAATCAAGAAGCCATCTGGACCCAGAGCTTTCCCCTTTTTCATTTGGAAAACAGTCCTTTCCAACTCCTCCACCAAAATCTCCCTCATCAAATGCTCATTCATCTCCTTAGGGACTAAAGAAGGAATACAAGAAAGAACCTGGGCTTCCTCAATAGAGTTTCCGTGTGCTTCCTCCTTGAATAAGGAAGAGAAATACTGCACAACTTCATTAGTGATATCCTGAGTAGAAGAAAGATTCTCTCCCCTATCATTAATCAAAGTAGAGATAGAATTTCCATGATGCCTAGCCTTCACCGAATTAAAGAAAAAGGCAGTGTTCTTATCCCCCACTTGAATCCAATCAATCTGAGCTTTTTGTTTCCAAAAGACTTCTTCCCTCAGCTCCCACTCTTCTAGAGCTTTCAAGGCTCTAGCCTCTTCCCGCAATGAATACTGAGACACCCCATTCTCCCGGATCAGCCTAGTAATACCATCCAGCTCCTCTTGAGCAGCCTTCTTCTTGAAGAAAATGTTACCAAAGTAGTGACGATTCCAACGTTTGAGCTGATACTTGACATATTGAAGAAGTTTAGAAAAAGTATACATTGCAGTACCATAGGCAGGTCTACCATACCTCCACCATTCAACAACATAGCCATGGAGGTTAGGGTTGCGCAGCCACATTAATTGAAACTTGAAGGAAGGAGTCTGAGGCACCCTAGCAGAAGAAACCACGAGCTGAATAGGCCAATGATCCGAACCCCGCCAATCTAAAATCTCAGAGCTAGAAGACCACATGCTCCCAACCCAGCAACAGGACACCAAGAACCGGTCCAAGCGTTCAGCGATATAGTTGACTCCCACCCTTCTGTTGTTCCAAGTAAAAAGACCATTGCTAGGCTTGATGTCTACAAGATTAAGAGCCAAAATATTATCCTGGAACAACAACGTAGAAGGCTCCATTCTTGGAATACCCCCCCATTTCTCAGCTAACTCAGTAATAGCATTAAAGTCTCCTGCTATAATCCAAGGCTGGTAAGGAGCCAGGCTCCGGACCAGATGAATATTGGACCATAGAGCTTGTTTACCTTGAAACTCAACTGGTGCATAGACATTAGAGAATAAGACAGACTCCCCCTTTTCGGACCACACCGCCACCATGGAGAGAGAGGATTTAAAGGAGAGCCACCACAAAGGCCTAATCTTTCAAGGGTTCCAAAAGCAAGCCATGCCCCTCAAGGATCCGTGGGCCCCAATACACTGGCATTCACTATTCCTCCACAACTTAGGCACTAAACCCATCATACCATCAACAAACAACTTAGTCTCCTGTAGAAAGAGAACATCAGGAGAATGAAGTCTAATCAACTCACAAACAACTTTTTGTCGAGGGCCACTATTTAGGCCCCTTACATTCCATGAGGTAACAATCATTTCAAAGGAGTCAAAAAATGAGAATCCAGGGTCTTTACTGCCCCTGACTCCACCAAAGTCTCCCCTGTCATTTTAATCTTCTCCAAATCTTTCTTTCGATCAAGTTTAGAGGCATTTTCCAGTCCCCCCCTTCTTGCTGTCTTTTTGCAAAATGCCCAAGTGAGGAGAAGCCTTGGTGCCCTTGAGCCCATCTGAGCCTGCCCTCTGAGTAGGATAAGCAGGGTCCCCAACCGCCTTCATGCACTCACCATTTGGAGCCGCCAGCACCTGAGCCCCCTCCTGCAAACCAGTGTCCATATTCAAGGAAGAATCAACCTGAAGAACAAAAGGGGTTCCAGACATGTGATCCTCCACACCAGAACCTAGCACACCTCGATCCACATTCACTAACCCTGGATTAACCTCTTGTTGATCAAGATCATCCAAGATTTTGAACCTATTAAAAGTATCCTCATCCTGTCTTTCGTTCAAGGTCCTCTTTTGACCTCTATTCCGGTTGCGAGCCTTAATAGGGACAAAACCCTCAGACCCAACCACTTCATTAGAAGCATGATTCTTCCCCTTATCATTACTAGGATGATTGCGAGGAGGCAGAGTGGGTTGAGGCTCTGTAGGCCTAGCCCTCGGACATCTATGCACCAAGTGACCATATTCATGAGAGAGGTGACAATGGAATGGCAAGGTCTCGTAATCCAGTTGCTGCACCCAAGAATGAGGACCCGCACACATATCAAGAGCATTTGGCAACGGCTTACTCAAATCAATTTCTACACATATTCGAGCAAAAGTCATAACTTTCGTACCCAAGGTTTGTGTCGAAGGCCCCATTGGTTTCCTGAGCGTCGAGGCAAGCAAATGCAAAACATCCTCATGACAACATTCGATTGGGAATCTAGGTAGTTGAACCCACATCAGAACATGATTCAGGAGCTCCTCAGAAGGATTAAATCTGGCATGCCAAGGCTTGATGAACAACCCTACTTGATTATAAAAATAGGGCCCTCCCTCAAAGACCCTATTGTGATCAGCTAAATAGTTGAATGTAACCATGAAGTAGTTATTTGCAAGAAACCTAACATCCATTTCACCTTCTAGCTCCCAAGTCCTTCGGGCCCAAGATTCCAAAAATTGTAAAGAGACTCTCATTCCCAGAATTTTCTAGTACAACGAATGTCATGAATAATAATCTATATCTTCAACAATCATTTCAATCGGAATCACCAATTTGGGTCTCTCCTTGCAGCACTCTAGACATCCGTTAATCTTTGAAATGCGTGATCCCCCTGTCAAGTTATTCCCCACAAACCCCATATGTGGGGAAAAAAGATTATTGTCAAAAAATTTTCCTTGGGTTGACGATCTCGATCCAATCACAACACGAAAATCCATATCGGGAGAATCCCGAGATGTCTCCCCACCAGGCATAGCCACCACACAGCCCAATACGGGCATGCACGGTGAATACAGGTTTACCCCAATTGTTAGACCACACCCCACCACAATCCACACACAAAACCCTCGCCAAAATGGACACCAAGCCCCATGAAGGTAGAGGAGAGCACTCTCCACCACCCCACAACACACAATTGCAGGCTCAAACCACCGTCCCTACCCACCGAGACATGCACAGAGGATAGATGGAGGAAGCCACACACCCCACACGCAGTAGAAAGAAGATGCCACCAGTCAGGCCGCAACAACTAGTCTCCAAAACAGAAGCAAGGAACCCCCCCCACACAGCAGAACACCACCCCACCCAACCAACGCAGAACACATGAAGAAGAAAATGATTCACAAGCTAGGGCTTGGATGCCCTAGCTCGGTACCGGCCACATGCGAGCAGAGCCATCCTTCAAGTTCTTGTCTCCTTAGTTTCTTAGTTACTTGAAAGGCTCATTGTGAAATTTATATGTCTAGATTGAAATGAGTTTACATTTATGATTTGTTGTTCTATGCTTTGATCTATCTTTTTCTATTTATTTACACACCCGAAATGTTAGATTAGTTCATATCATGCAGTTTGTTTCCTCTACCAGTAGACCCCTTGATTATTATGGTTGCATGGACTACTGAATGAAACAACACAGTTGAGAACCAACTATAGAGACCTTGGAAGATAGGTGGTTTTAGATCAGTTATCTTTTTCAGGAGAAATAAAGTAGAAATATTATGTTTAATGTTGTTGTGCTATTTTGACCATCAATAGAACTGGTGCTAGAAGGAGTGCTTGAAGGAACAAACTGGAGCAAATCGGGTCATTTTCACCTGAAAGGTTCAGAAGAATTCTTAGATATTCTACAAACCCAAATCCATTTGTCGAACTCCGAACACCCACTAGGCCCAATGACCTAGAATAAAATGCGATTTTTAGATTCTAAACAAGGTAAATTTTTTATTACACCAGATGCAAAAATCTAAAAATAAAGTCTTGCAAATGCAATTTTGAAATCAAACTATGCACTAACTTTACCAAATTAAGCTAGATATGATCAAATTGATGAAACAAAAATTCTACAAATAGTAACAACAACCTGAAAGAAGCAAACATAAGTGCAAAACTAAATATTTTAATGCCCAAAAATTTAGATTATGACCTAATTAGGGACTCATTCACCCTAGGGCGAATGGGTCCTAGATGAGGGTTTTGAAACAAATTTTTGCAGATTTTTAAGTGATTTTCAGATTCAGGTTTGTTACAACAAGTTTCAATTTCATTTTTTTGTGAATGCAATGTGAAATGCAAGTGAAAATTATGACAAAATGACAACCTAGAAAAGCTAGTTTGATATGCAATTTTTGTTTCAATTTTAAAATGCATGTTAATAAGATATATATGATATGCAAGATGACTGATTTTTTTTTGTGTTTTTAAAATTTGAAGAATATAAAATGTGAAATCCTCCTTTAATGAGGTGCAAAATTGAATGCAAACTAGACACCCTAAACGAGACCTAATTCGATGAAAAGAGATGCAAATGAATGCAAGATCTAAATTTAGGATGAAAAAGGACTTCCAAAATTAGAAAATGCAAGGATCAAAGGTTAGGTCCACCATAATGAAACATAGAAAAAATGGGGCTCACCAAAATGAAATACTATGATGAACCAATTTCTCCTAATTTCATTTAAAATGTGTACTATATTGTGCAAATGAGAAACAATAACCAAATCTAACCCAACTAATAGTCAAAAAGTAGATCTGGAAAGGGTCAAATGCTATGAATCTTTCACCAAAAGTGCTTTTTTAGTCCTCACTGAGGACTCATTCACCCTATGGTGAATGGGTCTTGGCTAGGGCTCCTGAAAATTAGTTTATGGGTTATTTTCTTCTATGTATGCACTCCCAAATTCTAGCTAATCACTATCGAAAAGCCAAAAATAAAACTTGTAGATTAGTTTTCATTATTTGATAACTTCTCTTGCAACTTTGACAATTTTGCAATTTTCTTCAAATTTTCTCTCCAATTGATCTTCAACCTAAAATTTGCAATCACATCGAAGAGAGAAAAGTGTTGTTTGTTAGGGAATGGGGGTTTTCCTTGGTCAAACCCAATTTTGGTAATTAAACCTTGAAATGAATAAAATCATTAAAGGAATGATGAATGAACAACAATATGTAACAACTCACCAGACCTTAATTGAAACCTTGGAGTACAAATCTGCAAATTATTATGAAGTGACTTGTTGATGGTGTTTTCTGCACAACAACCCAGTCAAAATGTAATATCATATCTCTCTTGAAAGGTAAATCTCTATCAGCAAGCCTCAAGAGATAACCCCAAGGTCTCTAATGTCAGGTCTTGAAAATGAAATAAAACAACTCAAATATAATGTGAAAATGTTGGTAATCACAAGGGGCCTTACAAATGAACAATGCTGGAAGTATAATTTCATCAGATGTAGCAATATGGTGATGCTTTCAATCCTAAAACTAACCCAGATTCAAAGAAAGATCAAAAGAGATAAGGGTTCAAAGAGATTTCTAAACCTAGGTCCTAAGATCAATCACAACAATGATGAATGCTACAAATGGATAGATCACCAATAAAACCAATCTCTGCGTGATCAAGGACAAACCCACAACTACATAGAAACGATTCAATCTTCTAAGGAAATTGGAATATTTTCAGGCTATGAACATTCATCTACATACCCAATAATTGGCACAATGTAAACAAGCATTCACAGTTGAACTTAGCAAAAAATGAAGCCCAGACTAAATTTACACAACAATCTACAATAAAAAAATTGCTAAAAGTATGGACTCAAGATCGATCAACATGATACACATCTCACCATAATTGCAAAAGAACTGAAATCTAACATCTAACATTGAGAATCAAGAACAAGAAACCATAAAACTTTTGAAACATAACACAATGTTTGCCAAATCAACAATCCATTTGCATTATCTTCTTCAACATTTACATAACAATTTCCAGCTCTCTCCTCTCCTACAACTACTAAGTTGCAAAATCTAACTTCTAACTTAGCCAATTTTGGATTTCTAACTAATTATAACTTTCTAACCCCTTACAAATGAAGCTAGAGCCCCAATTTATAGAGAAACAACTTTAGGTCAGCCCAAAATTAGGGTTTTATGTTGAGGTCAGCCTAGAGATGTTTGAATGAAATAAAATTACATTAAATGCTAAAACATCATCTAGGTTGGCCTAGATTCTTCTAGAATATTTCTCTTGATTGCACAAAACTCTAGGTCACCCCTCTAGTTGTAGACAGTTTGGGCACGAATTCTCATGTAAGCTCATCATCACATTCAATTTAAAATATTCTTGGCACCATCATGGTGCATGTTTCTATATGTGGGTGTATTTGAAATAATTTGAAGTATTCCCTTTTGGTGCGTTTTCATATGTAGGGGTGTGCTTTGAATAAATTGGGCCTTCCTCCCTTGAATGCAAATCCATATGCAATAATATCACGATTCCTTTAGTTCATCCTGCAAAATAGATATGAGAATGTTACATGAGTTTTAATTTTAAAATAAGATACCCATAAGGATTAAATATTTATTGCTAGAAGTATTATTAATTATTCAATCCCTTGTTTGAAACCTCAAAGATGAATATATTTCAAATAATAAGAGGATTAATCATATCATGATTCTTGATTAAGGAAATACAATAAAAGGTTCTAGTGAACTCCCTGTAGTATAGTGGAATACGCTTATCCACTGCATTTATGTTCCTTCATCAACATATATCTAGTTTGTTGTCTCCATTAATATGTATTTCCAGTCCTTCATCATCTAGCTATTATTAGCACACAATTGCTTCACACAATCGGTAAGCCATAATAGATTATCCCATGCCCACACAGATCAGTCTCCCATTGATTCATCTCATATTTTCTTCATTACACTATATTTCCTTTCGGAGTGCAACCTTACTTCGATACAGAACCCATGGAGCATGTAATCTGAACCTTTTATTTCAAAATTCCCTGGTGATTTTATCAACGTAGTCTAAATATCATTGTTAAAGCTTGTTCATTATCAATATTGAGATTTTAAAACAAATGAACAAAAGTCAGGTAATCTGAGCAAGCTCAGATTCCCTGACTGCATTAGAGGTCGGATAATCTGAGCATGCTCGGATTCCCCGGACTCAACACATTGAGCCTCTTTGACTAAAAAAAATGAGGTGGGTTGGGACCTCTTAGAACAATTAAGTATATGTCAATACTAATCACCAAGACATCACATTGAAATCCTCCTCATTAAAGCTTGATTCATTAAACACGCCGAAGATTTGGAGCTTCATAGGGATCGGGTATTTCAAGGGGTCTCAAAATCACTGAGTAGAGGATAGGTCAAAATTCACCAAGTGTTCATCGTTTCAAGCTTGAGATTTTGGGTTGTCCTCGAATCTGGAAAATCTAAAAGGGGCTCGGATTCTCCAAGCAGATTAGAGCTCGAAAAATCTGAGCTACCTCAAAATTTTTGAGTTTTAGCTCGAGCGCAAAAATTCACTAAGTGTTGATTCCACCGTGATCTAAATTGATAAATAATACCTCAAACACCTCCTATATTCCCATTTTGGCCTTTTGAACTCACTAAAATGAGCAACAAATGTGCAAACATACATCTTCAGAAACCCGAAAACACGAAGGGATTTTAGACTTGGGTAATCTGAGGTAGCTTAGATTACTCGACCGGATTAGGGTTCGAGTAATCCAAGATACCTCAAAATTACTGAACCTGCCCCAAACCTAGCCAACTTTTCCTCCCAATTCAAAATTTTATGCAAGGGTTAGCCTCAAGGAGTTAGGCAATCATCATGACACTGCAAAAAGACATCAAATGAAGATTTAACATTAAGCACATGGGCGGAACAAAAACAAGACCGAGAGACTTATCCCTTAAGGGGATGAAGTCAAGACCCTACGACAACAAACAAGAAAGCAAAGAAAGAAAAGAGGGTCCCTGCTTTCAGCGAGGCGTGTGTACGAAAAATGAACAACAAATGACGACTCCTACTAGGGAAATTCTCTAGAGCATTTCAATGACAAACTGGAATCAAGAACCTAGGGCTCTGGTTTCGGTGCTCAAATTGAGTCAGTCAATAAGCAAAGCTTCAAAGCTAGTAGACAACAAATCCTTCCTGTGCTAAAGTCCAAGTGTGTGTGAATGTATTTGTTTCCCTCCCTTAGTTTCTTCAAGGTGACCAAGGTCAGTATAGTCAAGCTATGTAAAGATTCTAACTCCAAAAGTAACTTGGATAGAGCTTCATTGCTAGTCAGACATCCATAACCCCAATGAGGTTATCATTGTGGTTCTCCCAAACATAGCTCTACTACCAGTCGGGTGTGCATAGCCCTGGTAGAGATATTTAGATACCCCTAATAAGGTGAATATTCACTTTTGATTTTCAATATTTTTTTCCTTTTCCTTTTCTTTTGATATTCTTTAAGAGCATTTAAACTTTCCTTTTCACCCTATAAGTAATGAAGCTCGCACTTATGGCTGAGAACCACAGTGGCATTGAAGCAAAAATAGGATCTTTTCACTTGAACAAACTTCAGAAGGAACCTTCAACAACCTAAGGATCTTTAAGATGTATGTAATAAATATAAGCTTTGAGCACATTCAGGAGCTAACTCAATCCAATGACTTCTCCACTTTAAATATTTAGCATGTGTGACATTGAATAGAAGACTTCCACCAACATATCTTGGATAGATGATTAAAGTTTGTAAAGGAAATACTTAGAACAGTCTTAGATAAAATAATTGTTGTTGTGAGAATAAGAAACTCCCAACAGAAAACAAGGGTACCCAAGCTAGAGAAGCAAAACAACAACCAAACCGAAGCCCAAAGCAAACCTAAACTAACCAAAATAGAGGCAACCCAAAGGCAAAGCAAAGCAATCTAAACTAAAGCCATCTATCCTAAAAAAAAAAAAAAGTGGACTAAAGAAAAATAATAGCAGGGCAAGTTGCATTTATTCAAATAAAATCATATACAAGAAGACTAAAAAAAAATCACAATCAGATAGGGAAAAATGAGTCCCAACCCCATCTGGTTCATCAATGCATTGACAAGCAATAAGGTGATGTAACAGTCCTCAAGAATGAAAATTCATCTTTATGTTCAACAAAATAAAGCTCAATAATGCATCATTCATACTCAACCTCATCAACATGAATAATCAACCATTGAGGCAACTCATTGAAACCATGATCAATCCATATACAAGTTGTCTTTCCTAAACCTCCATAATCAAATTGATAAGCTTCAGAATTCACGAGGAAAGAAACAACCTGGTGTGACCCTCACTCAAGCAACATGTGGTGCTTTTTGGCTTCCAATTGTGAAGAGTTGATATCCAAGTCATCAAGAGGTCTCCACTGATGGTGCAATATCTGTCTCACATTCAAAACATGCAAAATAGTAGTAGATTCATCAAGAAGCAATTCACGATAAACATTAGATTGAATAAATTCATAATTAACATCATGGAACTTTTCACCTCTTTCCATATCTTCATGAGGGGCTAGTGATAAATTTGTAGTAATATCCTCATGTGTATCAACTTGCTCATGAAGATATTTATCAAAAGCAACTAAAGGTTGATCATCAAGCACATTTTTACTTGCAATTGTATAACCATATCCATCCATCATGACTGCAACATCACAATTTTAGAATCACTCAAATTTTATTGCATATTATCATGAACATTAGCTACCTCATCCTAATACATAAAATCTATGAATTTTCATTGTGCAGTTCATCAATAGATAGAGGAAAAATAGAATTTGATAAATGAGAGAACTCCCTGAATTCATCTTCTATCGATATTGGTTCAGATTTTTGACCATAGCCATCAAGAACATCAACCTGTTTATCAATAACATCAGCTCCTTCAGCTTGCTCCATGAGACATTCATCAGCAATTTGTTGAAGTTCCTTGATGGAAGATTCATTTGATGTAGCTTTTTGTGCATCCTTAGTATGGTTCAACACCTACACTCTTTCTTCCACCTCCTTAATTTGTGTCTGGAATTGGAAATACATGAACTTAGAATGATCCTCTTCATGTATCCTACACCAAGTTGGTAGCAATAATTCTTCTAGATGGACTCTGTATGTCAAGCTCGCCCAATCTTTCATAAATTTGGCAACAAACTCATCATATTGAGGCTTTATTGAATCTTCATCATGAACAGAAGAAATCTGATGTATCACTTCTTCTTGTGGTTCATCCTCAACTGTATTTTCCATTTCAGATTCTTGGTTAGCTTCTATAGGAACATCCTCCTTGATCTTTACTAGCATCTCTTCACTTAAATGGTCATTAGCTACCTCTGTTGCCTTGGAGATTTCAGATTCTTCAGCTAATTCTAAATGAGATGCATTATGAATTCTGCAACATTTGGATGAGATGGAATCTTGCAAACACTTACCACCACCAAGTTGATCTTTAAATAACTCTACGAACGCCTCAATTGCAACATCAATAAACTCTAGATTTGTGGAGGCTAGTGGTTCAGACAGGTTTCGCGTGAAAATATCCCTTTCCAAAACCATCTCAATTCTACTTAAAAATTCCAAGCATTCAAATTCATTGTGCCTACAGGTATTATGTATTCTACACTGGTCTGATAATGCATAGTGAAGCAAACTAGGCTTACTATTCCAAAGATCCAATCTCTTATTCAGAGACACACAAAGTTGAGGAAAATCAATCTGATGACTATTCCCATCACGAAAAACATAAGACTATTTTTCCATCTTGACTCATAATTTTTACTTTCATATTTAGAGATCTATCATATCTCATATTTTCAAAATGAATGATCATTCAACTTCCAGCAATGCCACTTATGTTCAAGCCCTCCCTCTAGAGCCAATCTATTGATGGTGTTTTTTGCACAAAAACAACTCAGACAGAATGTAATATCCTATCTCTCTTGAAAGGTAAATCTCTATCAGCAATCCTTAAGAGATAACCCCAAGGTCTCTAATGTCAAGTCTTGACAATGCAATAAAACAACTCAAAGATAATGTGAAAATTTTGGTAATCACAAGGGGCCTTTCAAATGAATAATGTTGGAAGTATACTTTCATTAGATGTAGCAATATGGTGATGCTTTCAATCCTAAAACTAACCCAGATTCAAAGAAAGATCAAAAGAGATAAGGGTTCAAAGAGATTTCTAAACCTAGGTCTTGAGATCAATCACAACAATGATGAATGTTACAAATGGATAGATACCCAATAAAACCAATCTTTTCTTGATCAAGGAGACAAACCCACAACTACACATAAATGATGCAATCTTCTAAGGAAATTGGAAGATTTTCATGTTATGAACATTCATCTACATACTCAATAACTGGAAAAATGTAAACAAGCATTCACAGTTGAACTTAGCACAAAATGAAGCCCATACTAACTTTACACAACAATCTACAATCATAAAATTGTTAAAAGTATGGACCAGGGATCGATCAACATGATTCACATCTCACCGTCATTGCAAAAGAACTGAAATCTAACATCTAACACTGAGAATCAAGAACAAGAAACCATAATTTTTTTGAAACATAACACAAAGTTTACCAAATCAACAACCGATTTGCATTATCTTCTCCAACATTTACATAACAATTTCCAGCTCTCTCCTCTCCTACAACTACTAACTTGTAGAATCTAACTTCTAACTTAGCCAATTCTGGCTTTCTAATTTATTCTAACTTTCTAACCCCTTACAAATGAAGCTAGACCCCCAATTTATAGAGAAACAACATTAGGTTGGCCTAGAATTAGGGTTTTTATGTTGAGGTCAGCCCGAAGAGTTTTGAATGAAATAAAATTACATTAAATGCTAAAACATCATCTAGGTTGGCCTAGATTCTTCCAAAATATTTCCCTTGATTGCACAAAACTCGAGGTCACCCCTCTAGTTGTATACAGTTTGGGCATGGATTCTCATGTAAGCTCATCATCACATTCAAATTAAAATATTCTTGGCAGCATCATGGTGCACGTTTCCATATGTGGGTGTATTTGAAATAATTTGAAGTATTCCCCTTTTGGGGCATTTTCATATGTAGGGGTGTACTTTGAATAAATTAGGCCTTCCTCCCTTGAATGCGAATCCATATGCAATAATATAATGATTCCTTTAGTTCATCCTGAAAAATAGATATAAGAATGTTACATGAGTTTTAATTTTAAAATAAGATACCCATAAGGATTAAATATTTATTATTAGAAGTATTATTACTTATTCAATCCCTCGTTTGAAACCTCAAAGATCAATCTATTTAAAATAATCAGAGGATTAACCATATCATGATTCTTGATTAAGGAAATACAATAAAAGGTTCCGGTGAACTCCTTGTAGTATAGTGGAATACGCTTATCCATTGCATTTATGTTCCTTCATCAACATATATCTAGTTTGTTGGCTCCATTAATATGTATTTCCAGTCCTTCATCATCTGGTTTTTATTAGCACACAATTTCTTCAAACAATCAGTAAGTCATAATACATTATCCCATGCCCACGCAGATCAGTCTCCCATTGATTCATCTCATATTTTCTTCATTACACTATATTCCCTTTTGGAGTGCGACCTTACTTCGATACAGAACCCATGGAGCATGTAATTTGAACCTTTTATTTCACAATTCCTTGGTGATTTTATCAGCGTAGTCCGAATATCATTGTCAAATCTTGTTCATTATCAATATTAGGATTTTAAAACAAATGGACAAAATTCGGGTAATTCGAGCAAGCTCAAATTCCTTGGCCGGATTAGAGGTTGGATAATCCAAGCATGCTCAGATACCCTAGACTCAACACATTGAGCCTCTTTGACTCAAAATCATGAGGTGAGATGGGACCTTTTAGCACAATTAAGTATATGTCAATACTAATCACCATGACATCACATTGAAATCCTCCTTATTAAAGCTTGATTCATTAAACACGCCGAAGATTTGGAGCTTCATAAGGCTTGCGTATTTCAAGGGGTCTCGAAATCACCAAGTAGAGGATACGTCAAAATTCGCCAAGTGTTCATCGTTTCAAGCTCAGGATTTTGGGTGGTCCTCGGATCCAAAAAATCCGAGGGGCTCAAATTCTTTGGGCAGATTAGAGCTCAAAAAGTTTGAGCTACCTCAGAATTTATGAGTTTTAGCTTGAGCACAAAAATTCACTAAGTGTTGAATCCACCCTGATCTAAATTGATAAATGATACCTCAAACACCTCCTATATTCCCATTTTGGCCTTTTGAACTCACTAAAATGAGCAACAAATGTGCGAACGTACATCTTTAGAAACCCAAAAACACGAAGGGAGCTCAGACTCAGGTAATTCGAGGTAGCTCGGATTACCTGACTGGATTAGGGTTCGGGTAATTTGAGATACCTCAAAATTACCAAACCTACCCCAAACCTAGCCAACTTTGCCTTCCAATTCAAAATTTTATGCAAGGGTCAGCCTCAAGGAGTTAGGCAATCATCATGACACTGCAAAAAGAAATCTAAAATACAGATTTAACATTAAGCACATGGGCAGAACAAAACCAAGACTGAGAGACTTATCTCTTAAGGGGATGAAGTCAAGAACCTGCGACAACAAACAAGAAAGCAAAGCAAGAAAAGAGGGTTCCTGCTTTCAGCGGGGCGTGTGTGCAAAAAATGCACAACATGACCTCAATGAATGTAGATCTTGATCATGAAACTTGATCTGAAACAATTCCTTTGATATAATTGATTTGATCTTGAACACTACATCAACATATTATCTAAAACAACATGCATGACACCATACATCTTTGATATGTCAATGGAATCTTGATTGCTGCAATAATCTTCTTCAAATCCACCCTTTCAAATGCCTTACAAATTTCTCTTGAATTCTCTTGATCTCATAAACTTGCTAGAATGCTTGAAGACTTAAAATTGATAGGGGAAACTAAGTGAAATAACCTTGTATTTATATGTAACTTAAGATTAATTCCCAAAATTCAAATATCACAAGTCGAAATTGAATTATGGATTGGAAATCATTAAAATACCACCAAAAACATATCCAAAAGAGGGTTCCTAGGTCTAAGTGAGAATCCATTCGCCATAGGGTAAATGGGTCCTACGCCACTTACCTATGACACACATCAGACAAGGTGAAATGTCATACAAAAAATAGGGTCCTAGAACTAAATGAGGACCTATTCGCCCTATGATGAATGGGTCCTAGGTAACTTACCTAGGACACACATCTTCCAAAGTTAAGTGTTGTGTAATGGCATTTATGAATGTCGAGTTTTATCCCTCTGAATTTTCATTTAATTAGGCATGGATTTGAATTAAATGGGCCAATTAAGGAAAATTAACCTCAATCAATTAATAAAGCCCTAGATTAGTGTGAAAGTGTAAAGGTACACCTTAAAACACCCTAAATAAGGCACAATTAAGTCCATTTTATTAAAAAGGGCCCTAAACTTAATATGAATATGAAAAACATATTACAACACTAAATCAAGGCATAATTAAGCTCATTTTATTATTAATTATTCCCAAATTAAGCGTCAAAAGGGATCATTTTTCCTACACTACACTAAGACATGAAGTATGAGGAATCCTTGAATAGTGCACCAAATGAACACCTCTCATCATAATTTTCTAACTCCTTTTGAATCACATGATTATTATCCTGTGTAGTGTTGATCGTGCTTTCTTGAGTCACTTTGAGAAAACCAATACTTATTGTTTCTTTTACTTTATATTTGTTGTTGATGAAAAGATCTTTATTTATGGTCTGAGGATTGAGCAGTAGAGTGTAAAATGATATATCATTTTCTGATTAAAGGCAAAAATTACCAAGGCTCCTTCGAGGAATAGCTACATTATTTCCCATATTTGCACTATTGAAGCTATCATGTATAAATTAGTTCTTGATATCCTAATTCACTTCCTTAACCAACTTAGGATGGATAATATCTTCATCAAACATGGTATCTTCCTTTATAAAAAAGGATTCATCCCTCTTTATTGAAATTAACTCAAAAAAATATTTATCCAAAAACAAGGAAGGAAGAAGAGATAAATCAGTACCTTCACCTCTTGTAGTTGAATGTTCTTCTTTGATAAAAGATAAAGGGGAAATAATAACATCCTCTCCACAAATAAAACCATCATCTAAAGATTCTAAACACCAATTTGGAATGCATACTTCATGACGCTTTTTATTTTTGGAAAATTCAGAATTTATTTCAATATTATCATTGTAATGAAATCCATGAAATTGAAAATTATCTTCAAAACAAATTGAATCCAAAGTAGGAAGATCTATCATATCTCCTTGCCACATTTCCTCTTTAGGATTTTTATCAAGAAGCTTGAACACTTCATAATCTGATTGCATGTATGTCAAATTATGAAAATTTGATAGTTCATCTTTATTTACCTCATACGATGCTTGATTAAATGGTTTCCATTTAAGGAGGATAAAATAGTATATATTTGGATTCTAAAATTTCATTTATGAAGACTAAGTTCAATGTGGCTTCCTCATTTTGAAAGTAAAGGAATTTTATTTCTTCCCAAGAAGTAAGAAGAAAATCGCTTCCTTGGTGGAGGACAAATTCACCAATCTGAAACTTTTCATCGGTTATGATTTTCTTTTTAATCTTATCCCATAATTCTATAAATTCACTATCATTTGATGAAATGCTTTTATAAAATATGCACACTTGACATTTCTTATTTCTACCTTGTTTCTTCAACAAATAAAATCTATCACAAAGACTTCTAATAAAAAAATTAGATTTATAATCTTGTGAAGGGTCTAACCTCATTCACTCAACATTAGAAACACTATCTTTAATGCAATTCCAAAAAGATAGAAGTACATCATCATTCATTGTTAAGATTTATGGGATTGTCGACATGGGTTGCTTTATAGTTCTTTTATTTTCTCGATACTCCATCATCGTTATGTGATTTTTCTTCAAACAATGGCACCAACCTCCTTCCTCGTGGAGGTACCTTTAACTTTTTTAGGAAAGAAAGCACTATTTTTTCAATTTGAATCCCTAATGGAGTTTCCAAACTCTGTTGGTAAATAGTTCTATCGCTGTGAGAATTATTCATCTCCCCCAATGAGCAATGACAAAATGCACCAAAAAATGGAGAAAATGTTATAATATTAAAAAATCTCCTTTAAATTTGAGAGGGGAAACTCCCTTGTATGTTATATTGTAAATTTTAAATGAATATTCTTTTGATCAGAAATAAATAAATAAAAAATTGGAAACGAATAAAATAACTTTTAAGAAAGATAACTAAACAACAATTCATATATAGTTGATTCAATGATTGAATATGTATGAGTAATAAATCACAAAACTTAGCATCAAAACAATAATTATTTGAAAGACCAAAAAACTCTTTCAATACTAATATACCTACATTAAATAGATTTAATCTATAGACTTAACATAGAAGGACTAAAACTTCAAAACAATTGTTGCACACACAGGAACAATAACTTTATAATCAATAATAATAGCACAAAGACTCTCATAATTGATTATTTGTTTCAGAATATTAAACTAGTGCTTGCACCCCATTCGAGGTGCAATGGTTATGCCGATAGCAAGATATACTCACAAGAAAGTGTAAATTTTCGGTTGGAAGAGAAATAGGTTTATGTAAATACAGAGACATTTTCTCAACAACACTTGCTAACAAAATGAAGGAAGCACCCCTCCATGACACTACTGCCTAATTGTTAGATTACCTTAAGCTTTACCTCTCAGGAAATTACAGGTCAATAACACTTTGTGGGCCATTGCCACTTGCCCAGTGTGTGCATGAGTTCAACATATGGCAAGAAAAAAAGTCAATAACTGTTAAGAAACGATCATCTTCCCCACTCACAAGTTAATATTTAAACACTAAATGACAATATGGACACTAATATTAACATGTAAATTTAATAATAGCATAACTTCATACAAAAATCTTTAGTGCTTTATTCTCTCCAAATAAATATTCGTATCATAAAAGCAATTAAATAGTCAAGGTGAACTTACTTAAAAAGAAAATTTCATATAACAGATATTACTAAGGGATCCATTTGTGCCCATCACCGACAACAAGCTAATTTATAATTAATAAAAGGAATTTGCAAACAATTTAAGATTTGTTTTAAGAAAATTTGTTAATAATGACATAATTAGTAGTAAATTGAAAACTTTTTCCATTACTACTGCATAAGATAAACTTTATAGGAAGGATATATGCAAATAAGAATCCAGTAACTAAATTTGATAGTGAAACTAAGAAACATTAAAATAGCGAATAATGCACTCATGGTAACTAAATATTAATGATGCTAAAGCTTTTTCATTAACACTACTACACAGTGGAAATGAAATCATTTATTCTTATTATCAATCTAGGAAGTTTATTGTATAGAACGGTATCTTTAGACAAAACTCAAAAACGGTTATCTTGTATAACCATTTTTCTTAAAATTTGAATACTATAAACTGAAACAATTGCAGAGAAAAAAATGCAACTCATATGTTGAGACCAAAAAGACTCGATTTACTTACTGTTTGTTTGTATCAAGGCCTTTCTGTAGGTGATGGTCTCTTACACATGGGTAGGAGAATTCAAACAATTTTTCATAAATTACATTAATATGATTTACCTGCACTGACGATGGTGTAATTATGACTGAAAAATCTGGAATTGTGCTTTCTAAAGATTATAATGAGATGCAACTATGGAGTCTACAAATGAAATCTTTGAGTAATTATTACATCTAGAACATCACATGCACACCCCTCTCTAAGCATTGGATTATAATGTGATGATTATTTTCAAGTAAGCAGTCTACGTGTTTGACATTGTTAGAGTTTATATTGATCGTATTAAAGCACTCCTGAATCTCTTATGTTTTTCTTCATTCCCATAATATTACAGTCTGTATATATGACCATCACTATTTTCATTTCAAAATTTGGCAAATTCAAAGGAAAAATATGAGAATGGGCACAAGAATGCCGCCATAACTGGTTTTTTTATTTTTATGAAAGCAGTATAGTTTCTGTGAGGTTTGGAATTTATGTTCTACATATTCATTGCCCTTTATGACTATAAAAGTGTTTTATATAGATTCTAAGTCTTATTCAGAGCATGTTTTGTTTGGACAATCCTGTCGAATTTTCAAATTCTGTTTACACTATATATCATCTAATGTCATATTTATGTCTTGTAATTACTATTTAGCAATGTTTTATGGTTCCATATGCAAAAATATGATGAGACATTATCATCCAAAATTCTCCGTGACCTATAATTTGAGTGGCATTTCTCATTCATTGTGGGGGAAACTACTTCTGCTTAAAATCAAGAACATGCTAACAAGCTCACACTCTGTCTCATACCTCAGACAAACAACGAATATAACAAGCAGAGAATGATGGAAATGATCAAGGAAAACAACGAATATAAGAAGAACTACTTTAGACAAACAACGAATATAACAAGAAGAGAATGACCAAAATGCTGAAGGCTAAGAATACCCAATTGAAGGCTGAGAATAACCAAAATTCCCTTACTTGACTTTTGATTTCTTCTAACAAGCTGACGACAGAGAAGGTCGACCCAAAAATCCATAGAACTTGCTTCACACAACAAAAATGTTTGTTTGTAATCATGCACAAAAGAACAACGAAGGGCAAAGCCATTATAAGGTTGACTAAATTTATTACCTACAGTGCAAATTTGGTGCTCTATTAAATGGTAGGCTATGCACAAAGACTCCTGAGAATGGTGTAGAATAGCGTGGGCGGGCTTGAACCATACCTGGTGACATTAGCTATGGCTTCCTCTACAGGCAGCTCCCGTCTCAGGATTGTTAAATTTTTCGACATCCGACATCAGAAGAAACCGATGGGGTTTCCCACCTAGAATAGCCTATCGACTAATAAGGGATGTCAAAATTAGTTATTTGTTTCAGAATATTGAATAAGGGATGTTGGAATATTAAAAAAAATTATAACTCACATGCTTGTTTTCCCCGCTTTGTCAGAATTAGTTTCCTCCTTATTTACAAAATAAAGTTATCTTTTATAATTCCTCCTCATCATCTATAACAACTTCCTAAAAAAATGTCTTAGAAGAAAACTTTCAACTTCCTATCCACCTTGATATCTTCATGATTAATTAATGAATTAAACCAAGGTTGATGAGACCATCGGTCTTCTATTTGGGCATATTCAAATATCAATATTAATACTTGATTGGCTAAAGCATCATATTGCAGGAAAGAGGTCACGAGGTCTAGTCTCCTCACCATCCCCGTGGTACATAGGGGGAGGGATACCCAATCCCTGCAGTCTAAAAAATATATGTTCTTTTACCTTTTCCCACTCTTTAACAGATCCATCCTCACTACGTGCATAAGAAGATTTACTTCTAGTGATCCGATGTTCAGTAGAAGAGAGATTCTATACTTTTACATCCAACTTTGTAGAGGATGAGTGATCAAATCCATTATGAAAAGGTTTGCTATCATCTCATGCCAATGCTGAGCTATTTTTTTGAGAATCAAGCAAATTCACCCTCAGCAATTCATCGTCAAAAATTCACCTCCAACAATTCACTACGAGGAAATTCACTGCCATGACAAATTCACCTCAAGAAAAATTCACCATCAACAATTCACCGCCACAGAAAATTAATCGCAAACTTTTAATAAGATGAATTTTCCATGGTAGTGAATTGATGGTGGTGAATTTTCCTTGAGGTGAACTTTTCATGGCAGTGAATTTTCCCGCAATGAATTATTGACAGTGAATTTTCTGACGATAAATTGCTGACGGTGAATTTTCCTAGAGCCAGTTTTTTATAGATAAATTGGATGCAACTTCTTCACTTGTTAGACCCTAAATCATGGTGAAACATTTATCTTCAAACTTTTCCAATCATCGTCCCATTTATAGTCCTCTTGGATAATATTTCTACATAACTTGAAGCATTTTGTAGAGGTAGAGATCTGCCTTTAGTCACTCCCAACTTTTTGAAAAATTCCTCTATATATGAACTAGCTTGGAAGCCAATAAGAACGTCACTTACCAGCACTTCAGAAATTTCACGAAACTTTGGCTTTAGTTATTCAAAAATTAGAAGGAATGTAAGATTCCTAGTATAGCTTGATGTAACTATCAGTATCACAAAGAGCCAAATGACTGCCACAATTCTCCCAAGATTTTGTTTTCACTTCCTTGCATAATTTATGAAAGTTAATCATTTATTGTCTTTCCTTCTTCAAAAATCACTACTTATATCTCAGATCTATCAACTTCCTTGATAGAATCTTATTGATTTATTTATTCTATTTAGGGTTGAATTATCTATCTAACCCTTGTGTAGATTTCTAGTATAAATAAAATACATGCAAGAGTCTGTTAAGTGATCTATTGAATGACAATTACCTTACTTGAAGTAATTAGCCCAATAATGATTGGTAATATATTGATTGTAGTAGTGATAGATTTGATTTACGAGGAGCTATAGTTACACTTACAATTCCCGATAAGTCAAGAAAGGATTTTAGTAGAATCTTGCTCTTGCTTCTTACTGGAAAATTTGATATACTTTTATGTCTAAACCATTTTATTGTAAAATAGCTCCCACTTTTGTAGCCATGAACTAATTACAAAATCATATAAAGAACCAGGTCTTTCCAATGCTTCCACATTTTACATGGATGTTTAGTAGGGCACTTATAAGGTCACAACATCTGATAAAATTTTCCCTATTGCTTCCATTTACTAGGTCAAATTCTTCAACTTTACATAGATTTTCTTACCGTTGGAAGATTATCAATATTTGATGTCGACATGAATTCTTCAATTTCACCAAGCTTGTAAATTTATCTCTTTTAATCTTTCCCCTTACCATCAAAAAATACTTAATAGGATCATGGTACACACCATTTAGCTCTTTTATTCTTAATTTCACCACATTCTTGGTTGAAAAAGGCACATTCCAAAAACAATGAAGGAAAGGTGTGCCAAAGGAGTCAAATCCCTATATTTTATTGCTAATGCACGAAGAAAACTTGGATATAGAAATGAAAAAAGTTAAAATTTGAATTTTAAATTTGCAACAATGTTACAAAAAGTGTCATTTGTGCTCAACACAACCATGCTAGGATCTATATTTTGTGTTCTTTGTCTCATGGGCCAAACTAAATACACCAATATTTCCAAGTGGGTGGTTGAATGCTAGGGAAGGACTCTATTCATTTCCTAGGCCACTTGATCATTTCAGACAATATGATTTTGAAAAATTCCATTAAGAGACCTAAGTGCAGAAAATTACCAAATTATGAGGGACTAACTCTCAAAATTTATGACACATATGAATATTCCCTCTAAACCTATAGCTACAGATAGGGTCCCTCCATAGTAACTTCTCTTAGTTTTTCTTATCTCCAAGACATTTGACTATGGTGATGATGGTTGCAATGTTGCAAAAAACATCATTTATCATTTAGCACAACCATTCCAAGAGCCATATTTTATGTTCTTTATCTCGTGGGGCCTAATTGACTACACAAACACATTGGAGTAAACAATTGAATGCTAGGGGAGGCCCCATTTCTAAGATATCTATGTGTAAATAATTACCAAGCTATATCAAATTGGTTGTCATAATTTGTGGAACCTACAAATTTTCCTTTTAAACTTACAACTGTATACACCTAAAAATGGTCTGGAGAATCCGATTGATTAAATATGAATTATTTGATTAATTATCCGAAATTCCTCTACTATTTAAATAAATAGAAATATTTATTTATATAGTTCACATTCATTCTTCTATTATCTCATCTTAATTAAATAAACAAAATTAAATACTTTGTTTGATTTAGTTATCCTTTCCCCTATTTTATTCTATCACATCAATCTTTAATTAGTTAAATAAAGATCAAACACTTTATTGATTAATTGCCATATTCCTCTGTTTAATTTAATAAACAAATCCTATAGTTTGTTTTATTAAATTATTTATCCCTCTTTTTGCTAATTTAAATAAATCAAAAATATTTAAATAAAGGCATAAAGAATATTCCATCTATATTTCCTCAAAATTGAATTAGACATCCTATGTCTAATTTATGTCTAAAATCATGTCAAATTAATTGATTGAAACTTCATGGGAAGTTTTGGAGACAAATTGGAGACAAATTCCAAATTTATCTCTCAATCCTCCTCCATCAATCTTTCCTCTTCTCTTGCCTGGTGTTTTCATGGGTAGAGACAATCACCAAAATTCTCTCAATTTCCTCCATCTCTCACCATTCAATCCTCCAGATTGAATCCAAGCCTCTCAATGCCATCCCTGTGCATTTCTACAGCTAGGAAATCTATAAATACAGCCTCATTCAACCAAGAAAGGATCTAGATAATATAACTTATGCACTCTTACTCTACAGGAATTCAGGCATCAAGCATTCAACATTTCAAGCATCAAGCAATCAAGTTTTCATATCATGGCTACCTCCTGTAGCTCTTCATTTGTCAATAATTTCATGTCAAGATTAATTTAGTTTCTTTGAATCATTTAGAAATCATCATATAGGATTAGTTTCTTGTATTTAGCATCCATCTCGTTCTTCAGAGAGTCATTTTAATAGTCACATTGCTTACACAATCTGAGAGCCACAATGATTTAATAAATCTTTGGAGATAGAGAGCAATATGACGCTTTCAATAGATTATTGTTTTGAATTATTTCAATTTGATTTGTCTTTGATATAATGTCATATTAAGAAGTGTCTTTTGTGCTTTACACCTTATTCACACTTACAACAACTACACCTAGGGTCCCTCCATAATAAACTCTCTTAGATTTTCTTATCTCCAAACCATTTGATTTTAGTAATGATGGATGTAATGTTAAAACATGGTATTTACATTTAGCACAACTGTGCTAGGATCCATATTTTGCATTCTTTGTTTTATGGAGGCCATTTGAATCTTGAAATACCTTAGGGTGGATAGGTGAATGCTAAGTGAGGCCTCTTTTCACACCCTAATTGTCTTGATCCCTCAAGGATATAATATTTCATCAAAGTTTCTTAAGAGACCTAAGTGCAAAAAAATCCAAACCATGATGGAGTAGTTCTTGAAATCCATGAAACCTAGGAATGTTTTCTCTAAACCTATATGTGGATATGGGGTCCCTCTATAGTACTGCATCTCAATTCTATTCAAATCGACAACATTTGTCCATTCCAATAATGAATGCATTCTTGCAAAAAGCATTAGTTGAGAGTAGTGTAAACATGGAAACATGCATTTTTGTATTTTGTTTGTCATGGAGCCCAACTGACTATGCCAACACATCAATTTGGGTGGTTCATTGCTACCAGAGGTCTTGTTGAACACTCCAACTATCTCAATCATTTCAAGATAAACTATTTTGATACAATGGACCTTTAGATCCTTAAGAGATAAAAAATTGTGAAACTATGACAGAGTAGTTCTCAGAGCTTATGACACCTAGGAATGTTATGTATAAACCTATAGGTGGATTTAGGCCCCCTCTATAGTATCAATTTAAATTCTATTCAACTTGACACTAATTGATGATTCCAAAAATGGATGAATTCTTACAAAAGCATCAGTTGAGATAAATGTAAACATGGAAACATGTATTTTTTCATTTTGTGTGTCATGGGTCCCAACCAATTGTGCCAAAATGTCAAGGTGGGTGGTTCAATGCTACCATATGCCTTGTTTTTCTCCCAACTTTCTTGATTATTCCAAACTATAGGCTTTCAAAGAAATCTCAACACAATAACAGGAAAATCAATTTATATAAGGTGAAATGAGAATAGGAAAAACATAATAATCAATGCATAAATAACATAGAAGGTGAAATTTGTATAGAAAGGCATAAAAATAATAACATGGAAAAAGATTAAAGTGTGAAAACACATAGGAATCAAATGCTAAAACACGAATGAGATACAAAATCCATGTAGAATAGGTAATAAATATTAAGTACATAAGTGTAAATATAAGTAGAAAAAAAAAAGGGTCCCATGAATTGCATCAAGAAAAATTTCTAAAAGGTCATCCTCCTCCAAAAAATTAGAATCATACTCTTCTTCCTCTACTACATGAGTTTCTTCTTCAATTATGTATTTTTCTTCTTGGTTGTAGTTAGAACTTTTGAGGAGCATGCTATCAATAGGTAGAACTATAGGAGCTTCTTTACTTACCTATTTCTATTGCTTCTTTAGAGGTAATCTCACCAAAATATTTTTCACTTGTTGAAACATACAAAAAATTCTTTGCAATCCATAGAGTAGTAAATTTAGCATGAAATGAAAACTCTTACAATATATGACCCTGATCGAGTGCACTCTTGGATGGTTGTTGTCTACTTTTTTCAGGTGAGAGGCTGAGTTCAAATGAGCTCAACCTCTTTTTAATATTTTTTTATGTTTTAGATATCACAAGCATATTATAGCATGTTTGTGTTATGTCTTGTATGGGACCAAAAAATGGTTTGGCCACTTTTTGGTCTCTCATCTTTCTACATTTATGCACATAGTAAAATTTCTTTTAGAATCTATTTTGAGCACCGTTTTTTTTTCAAGCAAGGGAATCCTAAGATGAAATCTCTCATGATTTTAGAGGACAATCTCATACAAAGTTCTTATTTGAGCTTAATTAGAGATAGAATTTAGCCACCTTGCAGTATTGGCCTTATTTTCTAGTGTTGTTGGTATGGAATTTCATTGTAGCTACTAATATTTTAAAACTATTATAATATAATAGAACCATTATTGTAATAAGAAGATATTGTGATTTACATCTATTATTTATTATAATAATAAGATCAAGAGTTTATTTTTTTCATTTTCTATTTGAAATGTAATGATATTATTGATGTATAAAGAATAATTTTAATTTGAGTTGTATAAAATATAAGTCAATTCTAGGCTTGGAATGGTGTTTTTATTCAAATAATAAGTGTGTGTATAAGGTTAAGAATCATATTTAAAATATTTTTTGGCTTGAAACATTACAATAGCATCAAATCTAGTGATCTTTCTAATCTATGTATTTAGAGATCAACTTTCCTTGTTTTAGTTTTATGTAGAGTAGTGACAAGCAACCAAATATCACTTGGTATAGATTAGGAAATAAGGCCAATATGTAGATAGTGCAAAGACTCAATTACCTCCTACACAACCCATTATAGAGCATAATAGTATGGAAAAAAGAGATAGGAGAATGGACAAAAATGATAACCCAAATGGTTAGGATAGAATAATTTTTTATCTTATGATTTCTATGATGGCATAATTGCTTCAAAAGATGGGTATTAATATGGATATGCTTAGATAACCAATGTGAAGAAATTTTTTTTAGAGTAATAATTTGGATACCAAATAGAGCCACACATAAAATATTATCCTTATTTCATTTTCAAGACCAACTTGAATTACTTTTTGGAATAAGGAGGTGGAGGCTCTAGAACATGAAGCACAAAAATCACTATTTGATTATATTAAGGCTTGCCATATATAATATAGGGATCCTTCTAAGGAGATATGAATAAAAATATCGCTCACCAATTATATGAATATGAAGAAGTCTTGTAATGGATACAAAATTGAGCCTAGGTCATAACTATTTTAGAGAGACGTGCAAAAATATTTGGGGAAGTTGATACACTCTCTCTATGATGGATATAACAAATTCTTAGCTTATGTGTGGGTGCAAAACCTAGACAAATACTTATCCCTTAGACCATTTACCAAAGATGAAGTAATAAATTTTACCACATTGCATTTATATGGCATTACATGTGAGTAGTCGTACCATGGTTTGATCACTCAAGGTTATGGATCCATCAATTCATATGATGAATTATGTAAATAAATGATTGAGAAGTTTGATTGAAAGGATATTGAAGTTTATCTCAAATATTTTACTCAACTCAAATAGTTTGGTTAAGTGGAGAACTATATAATATATTTTTAAAAACCATCAGAGATGGTACCAAACATCACTAATAGAATATTGACTATGCTCTTCATCAAAGGGTTAGTTAAATCTCAGAAGGGTTTGGTTATAAATTTTAAACCACCCACCATACAAGAGGCCATCAATCAAGCTTTGGTACTAGAGGCCTCAATTCCAAAGAATATGTTATAAACCAAAACCGTCATTCAAAAGAAGCCTTTTCATGAAAATTTACTAAAGAGAAAGAGTTTTCTTTCACAACTAGACATGGAGGTGAGAAATGAATTGATAAGGAAGAAGATACATTTTAGTTGTAAGGATCCATGGTCACCTAGACATACATTTCTTAGAAAATGAAAAGTGAATTACATTAATAAATTTATATGATGAATTAGGGTCTGAGGAACTCAAACTACAAAGTGAAGAAGAAACCAAATAGGAGATGAAAAAAAGAGAAAATAAAATAGAAAAGGAAGATATCATCTTGGGAGGCACTCTTTCCATGTTATATGGTACTTTTTGGTACAACCCCTTTCACATATGTGGGGTCCTATGAGGTCAAAGAGTGATTGTACTCATTTAAACTAGTTTTACTCATAAATTCATTGATGAGGGGTTAGTGGCCAAGCGAGGCTTCAAGATGGAAAAATTTAAAGGAATTAGTGTAATGGTGATTATAATTTCACCATCCAATACAATAGGAATATCTCCTAATTTAATTTTAATTTAGAAGAATACGATATGAAGGATAACTTCTACATGGTCAACCTAGGAGAAATGGATATGGTCCTAAGTATTGATAGGCTACACTCATTAGGAGATATCACACAAAAAATTTAGACCATGGAACTAATTTTTAAGATAAAGGAAAAATAAAGTGTCAATGATTGCATTAACTCAAAGAATGGAGATTATTTTTCATCATAAAGAATTCACATTGGCAACTCAGTGTTTGGTGAAGGAAATACGAAATATCATTTGAATGTGCATATTATATTGGATAATAATAATAAATTATTCAATATAATTCCTCTAGGGAGACAACTAAATAGAGTCTTTGAGCATCATTGAGTTGGAGGGTGTTAAGCCCATTATCACTACTGCATACTACTACCCTAGGATACATAAGAAATAAATCAAAAAGTCCATTAAGGAAATATTGGAAATGGGGCACATCAAGCCTAACTCAAATCCTCTTGCTTCCTCTCATTTTGGTGAAGAATAAATATGTCATAATGAAATATGCATAAATTATAGAGAAATGAACAAAAATACTATCAAGAATTGATACCCAATTACTAGGATTGATGAATTGATATATGAGAATTATAGAGAAATATGTTTCTCAAAATTATATCTTAGATTGGGCTTACTATAGAGACTAAGCTAATGTTTTGTAAACCCTCTAGAACCCACACAATTTAGAGGTTTAACTAACTAAATAGTCCACTCAACATTTCTTAAGACTACATTAAATTGTCAGCCCAAGGTTTGTAAGCTTGTGATGGTGCAACATTATATATGCCTTCAAGGACTCAAAACTACTTAAGCTACCTTACTCAATTTATTCTACTTGTTGAAAACTCACATAATTACAAAACAATAAAAGACATAACCAAAACTAGTGGCTATGGGTACCTACAACTTAGACTGTAACTGAACTATTACTAATGAAATGATACTGTAATAACTCAAAACTGATAAAAACTAATGACTCAACTAAATTAACATCTAGAGTACTATTGGTTAACCATTGCTCGCATATTCATAAGAATTCATTAACAATAAGATATGAGATTTTAGTTAACTTGCATATGATTCAAAAAGTAGTAATAAACTAATAAAAACTATTAAACATAAATGAATAATTGGAAAATAAAGTGAGGAATAATACCTTGAGTGGCCTACTCAAATGACTGTTCTCACTTTAACTAAACTCAAATCTAGCTAATAGATTCTACACACCCCATGAAATTAAATCCATTCATTGCATATCATGAAATATTAAAAAATATCTTTTCATAGATTGTACTCAATCATTCTGAATATTCCTCATGTTCTAAAATTGTAAGTAACTGATAACATAAAACTGAAAAAACAACTAACTATCGTACGGATTCAACCAACAACTATATACAAGCTTGAGGGAATCTTATTCAAAACAACAACTTAACTGAAATCATTAACTCCACTCCCAAATATTTAGAGCATAGAGTTGAGACTGATTTAATCAACCTATAACTAAAAAGGAAAAGGAATCCCAATAGGACTAAAGCTCTATCAAAAAAGAATTGAATGCAAACATACAAAAATTTGTCAAAATCTTATAAGTGAAGGAGACCTCTTCTTCAACGTTCATTAACTGGTTATAATAATGCACATTCAACCTTCATCAAATGCCTTTAATCAACAATCATCATGCTTAGCTTAACCTGGAGCTCCCCTATTTTTCCGTCCCAACCTCCTTTTGCTACAGGTTCATCCCACAACTGTTGCATGCCACGATTCCTCTTTAGCTGCAAACAAGCTAATTTTGAAAATCATGTGCACAAGGATAACTATCATAATCAAAATAAAGCATTCCATCAACGTTCCATTCATATCTTCATATAAACCATACAATACTAGTATATTATAACCGTAATTCCATCATTATATTTTAGGTTCAAGTTTACATAATAGATATGAAAGGATAGTATAATTAATGTAGGAGCATTGTTTGGAAATTTTATCTAAAAGTATCTCAAAATATGTATAAAAACAATAGAAATTGAGTTATTATCTAGACCTATCATCTTGTTGGGTCTCAAAAATGCTGGTTTGAAAGAACCATGAGAGGTTGCCAAGCTCTCACAACGTTATTGGCCAACTGACAAGGCCAACCAATATGGTTGAACCCTCTACTCTTAAGGTTCTGCTAAATCTAGGCGGGTGCACCTATATGAGCAACACAAATTTTGAATTTATGTTTCCTACTTGATCTAACTAGCCACAAATGGCAATCTAATAGTGGAAAGATATGATCCTAATTTGGTACAAATAGTATATGCAATATCAAGGTATATGAATTAACATGTTTAATTAAGAGATGTCAAATTGAAATGGATAAAACTAATGTAATGAAAGTAAGGGAGACCAGTGCCTTATTGGGTAAAAACAGAGTCAAAATGAAAGTTTTAGATAAATAACCTCTATCTGGCAGGGATTCTAATTATTTGGCATATGATATTTAGTCTATAACTTGTATAAACATGCAGGAATGTAATTATCAAACTCTTCTTAATGATCCAAATGATAATTCCAGATTACTATGAATGACTTGAAGAAATTACTTTTTACTTGAAAGAACCAACCAATCACACCACACAAATACAACAAATGTGTACTGATGAACTGAGAATATGCTTGATATGTCAATTTAAATAACAAAGAAATATCAACCTTGGAGACAACTTGATAATATTTCAATTAACTTTAATGAATAATTGATACCAGAATAGCGCCACAATATCAAATTTCTTTCATTCGATCCTTCAAAATTTATACATGCATCATAGTCTCCTTGAATATCATTCTGAAAATATGATGCTTACGGCGATCTATCCTATTCTAATTCTATTTTCTACCTCTCTCCATCCTCTCTCCTTTTTATTCCTTTTACAAATTATTTATACATTACACATCAAGGGTCGTGACCCATCATTTTCTGGTTATGGCCGTTTGAATTTCTTTAAGCGGAGATTAAAATTTTTAATTGGATTGCCTTTCAAAAAATTAAATATCTTTTACATAGTTATGCATTTGATTTTGGTTTAATACCTTACCGACCTGTAATATCTCACTCCCTGTGGCTTTCATTGTCTTTACCGCTCTACTGCGGGTTTGAATTTTCCACCCGTGGTTGTGCGGTGACTAGCCTTTACTGCTCCCTTGCCGTCTATTCCTATCCATCGTAGTCACCGTGGTTTGTGCTCTAGACGGTTATGGTATGGCGGTAACCATCATTGCTTCCCGCTAAAGGCTTACCGCTATCACCACGGTCATTGTTTTAGCGGCTATGGTATCGTAGTAACCGCTACCCATCCGCCACTTCGCTGCCTTTGTTGTTGACTGTTGACTACACCATCGCTGCTGCTCATCGACCATCCACCGTGCTACTATGGTGACCATACTAACCGCACATGGTTGTGCAGTAACTGCTACCTGTTTGCCTTGGCCACCAACTACTTCATTGATTGTTCCCTCAACTGCTCCCTTATCTTTTACCGCAATACCATGGTTTATGCTTATACCGCGTGCGGTAGCGTGATAAACACTTAAAGCCAGCCTACTAACCACCACCGCCATACCGCGGTTTAATTTTGGGAGATCGTGGTAAGGTGGTAAAAGCTTACGGAATGCAAATTCAGAGAGCGATAAGGACTAAAATGGAGAAAAACTTAGGATTTTTTATGGAATTTTTGGGTTCTAACAGTGGCTCCATCTGGGGATGAATGATTGTGAAATCATTACAAGGATCTAGATCTGTGGGTGAGTAGAGAAAACACTCATGGATAAAAGAAAGCGGAGATGAACATGATCCTAAACTACTATACATGGAGAAAAGATCAAATAAGGGATTCCAGGATTGTCCATGTACTGGCAATTTCCTGTATCCTTTTCTTCCTATATTACTGTGCATGGAAAATTTATGAGATGTCCTCTCCAGGAGTTGTCCATGCACTGGCAACCCTTGATCCTCTGTGAATTTTAAGAGAAAAAGTTCTTCATAAATTGCCCATGTATAGGCAACTCTTGCTCTTCACCACTCATATTTTGTAAATAATATGAGTCCTCTCCTTGCTTGCTAATAATAACAAAAGGTCCTAACCATAGTGCCTCAAATTTTCCATGTTTTCCCTTCTCTTGGCATTTGGCATTCCATATCAACACTAGATTATCCTTTTCAAATTTTCTACTTCTTGCTTTTTTGTCAAACAAATATTTCATTTGTGCCTGGAATGTCATGTTCTAGTTTTGAGCTATTCTCCTTATTTCATCAAGTTCTACAAGTTGCTCCATTCTCTCCTCCATTGGTTTAGGAACATCTATATCCTCTTGAAGGATAAATTTGTATACTGGCAATAAATTTTACAGAGGCATCCTAGCTTGCGTTCCATAGACTAATTCATATGGGGATTTTCCAATTTCCCTTTTGATGGTAATTCTATCTGCCCATACAGCCAACCTTAACTTTGAATCCCAGGCCTTTTTGTTTTTACCGAGCATCCTTTTTATGATTTTTAAAAGACTCTTGTTGCTAGATTCTACCTGACCATTAGCTTGTGGATGATATGGGGCAGAATAACAAACATTGATACCATATGTCTTACAAAACTCTTTGAACTCATCAGACCTGAAACACATGCCATTATCTATAATCACTCTGAATGGTGTACCGAACCTAGTAATAATGTCATCCATTAGAAAGTTGATCACAACTTTACTCATTGCTTGCTTGGTTGGGATTGCCTCTACCCATTTGGTGAAGTAATCAGTGGCTACTAGTATCCACCAATGTCCTCCACTTGACTTCTCTTGTATTTCTCCAATGAAATCAATCCCCCATTGGTGAAAAACGGCTTCAATCTGCATAGGTCTAAGTGGTAGAGCTCCCTCATACTTTATTTTCCCCGAGAACTTTTGGCATGCCTCACACTTCCTGACATATGAAAATGAATCATTGAAAACCTTTGGCCAGTAATAACCTGCTCTGAGGATTTTATGTGCAGTTGTCTTTGCTGAATAATGTCCTCCATAGACTCCTTTGTGCATTTCTTTTGGAACATGATCAACCCGTGATTCATCCAAACATAACAGCAGCATTCCATCCCTGTTTTTCTAGAATAGATCTCCTTCTATAAATACATATTTTGAAGCCTGGAGTTTTAAAGTTCTTTTCTAGTTATCACTGAGTCCTTCTGGGCATTTGGTGTTTCTAAGGTAATGCATGATGTTTGTGTACCAGGGTGTATGTTCAATACTTGCAATTGCATTCCCTTCTCCTTATGCATTGCATATTTGGTTTGCCTCAATGTTTGTCTCTGCCATCAATTTGGCCAATCCTTGGCCTCTTACCAATTTAGTAATTTGTATTTCCATATCAAATTTTTGAATTTTGTTAATCCACTTGCACCTTTTCCCTTCACTTCTGATTGTGTCAAGATGTCTTTGACTGCTGCGTGAGGGAAATATGCAATTACTTTGGCTCCAACAAGATACGGCCTAAAAGCTTTTGTGGCCTTCACCAATGCAAAGGCTTGTTTTTCCATTATGTTATACTTCAATTCTGATCCCTGTAAAGATTTACTACAGAAAGATACCTGTTGCTTATGACCATCCTCATTTTTCTGTAACATGACAACAACTATTGTATGTAGGGAAGCAAATGAAAATATCTGAAAAGGTTTCATGAAATTAGGAGACTTGAGGAGAGGGGCTTCCTTAATGGATCTTTTAATGGATACAAAGGCTTCTAATGCTTTTGATGTCCATTCAATCTTTTGTCCTTTCTTTAACATTTTTGATATGGGTTTGATAATCTCAACAAAGTTAGATACAAACCTCCTAACAAAATTAATCTGTCCAAAGAATGACTAGATGGCTTTCACATTTTTAGGGATAGGAACTTTATCTATAGCCTCAACTCTCTCAGGATCTATCCTAACTCCCTCTTTTGATACAATGTGTCATAGGAGCTTCTCCTCTGTAACAACAAAATGACACTTCTTAGGGTTCAAACTAATGCCATATTCTAAAGCCTTAATGCATATTTTTTCAAGGTGTCCTATATGATCTTCAACCTTTTTTGAGTAAGCCGTGAGGTCATCTTGATACACCACCATTATAGCATTGATCAAATCAGCAAATGCTAAATCCATAGCCCTTTGAAATGTTGCTCCTACAATGGTAAGACCAAAAGGCATTCTCACATATACATATGTTCCCCATGGGGTTGTGAAAGTTGTTTTATACTGCTCACATTCCTTGACCTTAACTTGGTTATAACTAGAAAAACCATCCGTCATAGACAACAACTCACATCCAGTTACTTTATGCAAAATGGCTTCCATGTTAGGTAGTGGGTAGTTATATTTAAGAGATGCTATATTTAAATTTCTGAAATCTACACACAGTCTTATATCTCCATTTTTCTTTCTAACAGGAACAAGGTTTGATACCCATGTTGAGTGCCTCACAGGTTTGATAATACCTCCATCTCTGAGCTTGGTTAATTCTTCCTGCATTTTTGGTTCCAGAGTGGGGTTAATGGGCCTTTGTTTTGTCTAAATGGCTTTGCATATGCTTTTAATGGAATTTCATGCTGAAATAAATCCTCTCTATATGCCTTGAGGTCTTCATAAGACCATGTGAACACATGTTTATATTTTCTTAACAATGAAATCAGCATTCTTCGGATAGTAGGGCTTATCTTTTTTCCAATATATACCTTCCTTCGTGATAGTTTGGTCCCCAAGTTTATTTCTTCAATATCTTCCCTTCTGACTGGTGTTTGTTTCATAAGGGATTAGCCACTTCCGTCATATACTCTTTCCAAAGCTACCAACCCCTTGGGAAGTTTATTAGTTTTGAGTTGCAAGACCTTCTTTCCCAACACTGTCTCTTCTCCATTTATTTCTTCTACAAAGGCATTGAAATCGATTTCTTGAGCCTCGTACTGGTCTATACACTGAAGGAATTTCAAAAGGTCAGTGTCATCATTGAAAACCTGCCAACTATATGCGTTGTGGTATTGTAGGTCTTGTTTTGAATTCTACTTGGGAAACTCCTGCTAATGTGATATCATCTTGTTTTAATGCTACATTTTCCAAGAAATCTTCCATTATTTTCTTTGATCTGTCCACCCACTCAATGGAAAAAGCATCAAATAGTTCAATTGTATCACATATTGCATTTTTGTATTGTTTCAGTCTTTTATTTTTTGCTACATATTTTGATCTGATCTGAGATACAACTAGTTCTGAATCTCCAAAAACTGTTAAGATTTTGATCTTGTGTTTAACAACTAATTTAGACCAATCAGCAAAGCTTCATATTCCACTACATTGTTTGTACATTCAAATGCTAACAAAAATGAATATTTGTAAGTTGAACCATCAGGAGATATAAAAACTATACCAACTCCATTACCCTCTTGGCTGCAAGCTCCATCAAAATACATTTTCCATATTCCTTGTTGATTTTAAGAGATATTTTGATTAATTGGATCTTTGTTTTCCAGCTCAGGCTGAGATAGTTCCACTCTAAAGTTTCCCAGATCAACATCACAGAAACAATTTAGTGGTTCTTGAGGAGCATATTCAACAATTTGATTCACTCTAGGTTCTCTATACAATTTTACCTCTTCCCCATTCAATGGTATGGTGGCATATGACAAGTCAAACTGCACATTGCCTCCTACTGCAGCAGTCCACTGTCTTGATAGAAGCATCCCAAACTGGGGTGGTGTGTCAATTATATTTATGTCAATAGTGTAAGAGGCTTGTGGGTAAGTTTCCAACCCGACTTCCACATTTTTCATGATTCCCACAACCGGGACAGGCTTGCTATCCATGGCGTAGCATTCACCCCCCTCCACATCTATCCATAAACCAAGCTACTTCATTACCCCTACTGGCATGATATTCATAGAAGCACCTGAGTCTATCATGTAATTTCTTACTAGTTTGCCACTTATGAGTAAAGTGGTGAAAAATGGGTCAATTTGTGGTGTGTTCATTAGGCAAGCTTCTGAGATTTTTACCTCCTTCCTTTTATTATTTATCTTTGAGACCTCTTTGTTCCCAGGCCTTATATTTTGATTTCCATTAGAAATTAGTTGTATGGTACTTTGCCTATATTCTTTTATTTTCAACATTTCAATCAATGGAACATACACTTTTAATTGAGATAGAGCTTGCATAAAATCAAAGGATGTAGCTTCTGCTTTGATTGCCCTTTTAGGGTCAGTGCATTCTCCTTTGTTTTATTCCTTTTCCCTTTTTGATATTTGATTTGACTTTTGCTTTTCAATGGAAGGTTTCTCATTTTCCTCTTTAGGGGGTTCTTTCTGTTCTCTTTTATTTTGTTGTTTATCATCAGTCCCTTTTGATGTCTCACCTGATGCCTTTTTATTTTTTATGAATATGCCCCTTGGGACACCCTCATATGTATTCACCGTTCTGTTTATCAAACGATATTTTCTTCTGGAATCCTCCACTGCTGCAATCGTCAACCTCTTAATCTCCTCTTCACTTGGTCTTCTTATATTGCATCTATTAGTCTAACTTGATGCAACAGGGGGGTCTTGCTCACTTTCATCTTCCTCATGGTCAGAGAAAACATGATGTTCTGCCATGTGAACATTGTATTTTTGGTGATCAACATTGTATTCATATCCCTCTTCCTGTAAAGATGCATACTCTTGCTCCAAAGGGTTAAGAGTGTGGGAAGTTAGGTAAACATTCTGGTCTTCTTCACCATCATCTTCATGTGTATCTTCCTCCGGTATTGACTAAGCTGTTACACAATGTTCTGGGGAATGTGGTGCATAACAAACTGAACACCATGGATTCTTATCTACCATATATGCTCCATTTCTTTTTAGTGGATCTGGTGTTTCCTTATTCCTTGGCCTATCACCTACAGGCTTCCCATCCTTCCAATTGGTATTATAAGGCATGTCATGTAGCCTCGGTCTCTCATTCGTATATGTGTTCTCTTGCCTATTTGGGGGAACATATTGGGGAACTCTAGGGTTTTCCCTTTTAGAAAACATCCCTGCAGCTTTTATGTTATTTTCTATAGTTAAGGCTATCTTTTGGGCCTCAGCTAGATTCCTAGGACTTCTATTTCTTAATTCATATCCCGTCTTAGGGTCAAAGGCCTTCAAATAGATACTCAAGGCAGCAGGGTTAGCTAAATTGGATGCCTGAGGTATTTTATTGTGTAGTTTAACAAAACTCTGGTTAAAATCAAAGGCTGACTCATTCTGATGTTTTTGAATTGTCACTAACTCATGTAATGCAAAATATGATGCACACTCATTTCCATATTGTTGAAGAAACTGGTCATGAAATACTTGGATGGAATAAATGGATGTTGTTGGGAGACTATTAAACCAGTATCTAGCATCCTCAATTAATGACATCATGAATAGTCTCATTTGTACATCCTCATACTGCATGTCTAAATCCTGAATGACTTCCTTAAAATTTATCAAATGTTCTTTAGTTGTAATTGCATTACTTCCTGTGAATCTAGGAACTAAGTTCCTCCAATTGTTGTCCATGGGGTAAGGGTAGATTTGAAACCCAGCAAGATCAAATTGTCTAATCATAGTTGTGCATTGTGGGAGGGGGGGTTTTGAAAATGCTGGTGTTGGTAGAGTGGGTTGTTGTTCACCATATATTGTGGGCCTTGTGAGCCTTGTAGGGGTGCATACTATTGGTGAGGGGGTGGTTGAATATTTCGGTGTTGTGGTGGAGCATTGGTTTTCCTATATTGGTTTCTAGGCTGATTTCGATAGGCTTGAGGGGGACTTGGTGGCTTCATATTATTGCTTTTATGGGGGGGTGTATATTTGGGTGATACAGTTTCTGATGTTCTATTTTGAGCCTTGTGTAGCTTCATCTTTCTCATTTCTTCCATTGCTTGAAGTTGTTGCTCATACTCTACCCTTAATTTTTCTGTATGTTGCCTCATTTGCTCCCATTGTGCATCTTCTTCATCTCGTGCCATAAGTTCACAGTTCTCTCCAGATGTCTCATCATATTCAAAACCTTCTCCATAGACCACTTCTCTTTGCTCATCCTCATACTCTTTTCTTTTTCTAGCTTCAAATTTAGCCATGGACTCTTCAGCTTTCCCAAGGTCTCTTGGATGGGAAGGATTTCTCCTCCTTTCAAGAGTGTGGAGCCCTTTAGATGGGCTCTCTTCGTTTTCAAGTGTATCATATGAATTGTGTGTTTCCAACAACAAAATTGATGCTTTGTTTTTTGTTGTTGTGTCCAATTCATTAAACACTTTATTGCTCTGATTATTTTTGTAATTTGACTTTCCTTTATTATTAGGACCCTCCCCTTCTTTGTATAAGGATCTTCTTCCTTGCATGTTGTGAGAAACTGTGATGGTCTGAACTCTAGGTTGATTCCTTTCTAATTTGTATCTTATTGTATCAGTTTCAATGTTTTTGTTCATTTAGAGTCACCACCCACTTTTTCTAAAAGTGAGAAAAGATTTTGTGTTTTTCTTACCTAGCGGAGTCTATTTATTTCAAAATTCAATTATAGTTTTCCTTAGTGACTTTATATGGAAAGGCTGTCTACTACCAGACAATTCTCTAGTTTTTTCCCCAGCAGAGTCACCAATTTGTTGGGTCTCAAAAATGCTGGTTTGAAAGAACCACGAGAGGTTGCCAAGCTCTCACAATGTTATTGGCCAACTGACAAGGCCAACCAATATGGTTGAACCCTCTACTCTTAAGGCTCTGCTAAACCTAGGCGAGTGCACCTATATGAGCAACACAAATTTTGAATTTATGTTTCCTACTTGATCTAACTAGCCACAAATGGCAATCTAATAGTGGAAAGATATGATCCTAATTTGGTACAAATTGTATATGCAATATCAAGGTATATGAATTAACATGTTTAATTAAGAGATGTCAAATTGAAATGGATAAAACTAATGTAATGAAAGTAAGGGAGACCGGTGCCTTATTGGGTAAAAACGGAGTCAAAATGAAAGTTTTAGATAAATTATCTCTATCTGGCAGGGATTCTAATTATTTGGCATATGATATTTAGTCTATAACTTGTATAAACATGCAAAAATGTAATTACCAAACTCTTCTTAATGATCCAAATGATAATTCCAAATTATTGTGAATGACTTGAAGAAATTACTCTTTACTTGAAAGAACCAACCAATCACACCACACAAATACAACAAATGTGTACTGATAAACTGGGAATATGCTTGGTATGTCAATTTAAATAACAAAGAATATCAACCTTGGAGACAACTTGATAATATTTCAATTAACTTTAATGAATAATTGATACCAGAATAGCGCCACAATATCAAATTTCTTTCATTCGATCCTTCAAAATTTATACATGCATCATAGTCTCCTTGAATATCATTCTGAAAATATGATGCTTACGACGATCTATCCTATTCTAATTCTATTTTCTACCTCTCTCCATCCTCTCTCTTTTTTTATTCCTTTTACAAATTATTTATACATTACACATCAAGGGTCGTGACCCATCATTTTCTGGTTATGGCCGTTTGAATTTCTTTAAGTGAAGATTAAAATTTTTAATTGGATTGCCTTTCAGAAAATTAAATATCTTTTACATAGTTATGCATTTGATTTTGTTTTAATACCTTACCAGCCTGTAATATTTCACTCCCTGCGGCTTTCACTGTCTTTATAGCTCTACCGCATGTTTGAATTTTCCACCTGAGGTTGTGCGGTGACTGGCCTTTACTGCTCCCTTGCCGTCTATTCCTATCCACTGTAGTCACCGCGGTTTGTGCTCTGGCCGGTTATGGTATGGCGATAACCATCACTCTTGCCTGCTAAAGGCTTACCGTTATCACCGTGGTCATTGTTTTAGTGGCTACGGTATCGCAGTAACTACTACCTATTCGCCACTTTGCTACCTTCGTTATTGACTGTTGACTATGCCATTGCTGCCAATTGTTGACCGTCCACCGCGCTACCGCGGTGACCATACTAACCGCGCGCGCTTGCGTTATAACTACTACCTGTTTTCCTTGGCCACCAACTACTTTGTTGACTGTTCCCTTAGCTGCTCCCTTACCTTTTACCACAATACCGCGGTTTATGCTTAGACCGTGTGCGGTAGCGCGGTAAACACTTAACGCCAGCCTGCTAACTACCACCGCCATATTGCAGTTTAATTTTGGGAGACCGTGGTAAGGCGGTAAAATCTTATGGAATGCAAATTCAAAGAGCGGTAAGGACTAAAATGGATAATGAAGTGGACGGGGATTAAAATGAATATATTTTTTTTTATAAAAATATAGGCACATGATGGATTAAAATGGAGAAAAACTTAGGATTTTTTATGGAATTTTTGGGTTCTAACACATCTCCCCCCAACTATCCTTCTTCTTGTCCCCAAGAAAAACACTAGGGATATTGATTGTATTGCAAAGCAATTTGTCTCGAGTTCATAACTACATTAACCCCTTGAATCTTTTTCAAATAGAACCCTTGATATTTTTAAAGTTGTGTCATCCTAATAATTCTTGCTTTCTCACATTCATCACATTTCTCCCCAGACTAATGTGGGACTGGATAAAGGAGAATAGGTGGATGGAAGGTGATTGGTACCCAATAAACTCCTTTGTTGACACTAATTTCTATATATTTGTGCACCCTCTGAAGCATAGAAGTGAAATTGTACAGAATGTGGTTCTTTCTTTTGCAATTCAGGTTTTAAACTATTTCATCTATTATGTACATGCTTGTAATACTCTTTTCCAATACCCACAACTAAAATTTGCATTCTCTCATAATCTTCCTTCTTTAGTTTCATGATTTTCTAACCCACACACTTATGTTTAAGGAGTTTTAGGCATTCTTCAATGACTGCATCTGGATTTTTAGCCTCCTTTCTTATGGGAAGTGTAATAGATTTATCTTTCTCCTCATACTTCTCCATGATCTCACCCCTAAGTTTCTCATTTCTATAATAGGATGCAAGTGCTTTGATCTGAAGGTCTCCCACAAAAATTAGAGGGTTCCATTCTATCTCATCAGATATCACATAGTTGTGTAAATAAAACTCACACAACTAATTATATTCTTCAGGTGTAGAATCAATGAAAGCATTTAGAAATTCAAATCCCCTACTCATACCAACAAATTGTTTGCTAACTAATCTACTAAAGAGAAAGAATAGAAACATTTCCTATAAAAATAATGCATATTTTCTCGGTGGAGTCCTACATCTAACAATTTATGCAACCTTATCTGCTATTTCTTCCAACTAGAATGTTGATATGTTCAATTACATGTCTCTCTTATCTAGTTCCCTTTCATATTCTTCATTTTCTTTCTTCAATTTCTCTTTTTCCTGTGCAAGCTCATTAGTTACTTTCCACAATTGGTATCCAAGTGAGAAGGTTGTGTGGTAATCAAGATTTTTGATAAGAGGGGGTTTCTCATCTAGCATTGCTAGTTCTTTGTCCCCTATCTTGGTGACAACCAACTGTGCCAACAAATCTAGCTTAGTGACATGGCCATACAACTACAGTTTCTCCTCCATCTCTTGTATTTTTTCTTATCTTTCCTTATTCTTCTGCTCATAATTTTTCACTTACTCCTCCAGGTGTTTAATCCTATCCAATGCCTCTTGGAGTTCTTTCCTTACATATCTTTCTTCAATTTAAACCTCCTCTGCATCTTCAAACTACTCATTACCTTCTTCATAATCTCCATGAATGGGACTATCTAGGATTTTTTGTGTATCTTCTTGGTAGTAAATATATCTTCTGATTCAGAATCAAAAGTTTTCACCACATATCTTCTCCTTTTCACTAGTATATTCATATTACCAAGAACATACCCTTTTTCTTCAGAGTTAGTTTCTATAATCATAACATTTTCCTGACGTTGTTCTTGTTGATGTTGTTCTTCTCGAGGTTGTTCCTTACTCATCTCTTTTCCTTCAGGTTCCCCTATATTTTCCTTTGTGGCACCTTGTTTCCTCAATCTTCCAGAGTGTCTAGGTGTGAGTATTTCTTTCTTAATTTTCTTCTTTCCCTTTTGAACACTCTTCTTCTACTTCAAAACTTCCTCCTTATGCTTTGTATAATCCTCTCTCTTATTTTGAGTATCCCTCCTTTCTTCTGGTTTAGAGGGTGTAGAGGAGTAGATGCATTACCTCTCTGAGTCTTAGACTTATATGACCTTGAAGAAGAAGGTAATTCCTCAATTATAGGTGGCCTAGAATCTAGTTCTTCAGGTTCCTCATGCTTGCCTTGGCTATGGGTAGGAAAATCCATAGGTGAGACATGAGGGTTTTCTTCTTCAAGCTCATTTTGGAGTTTTGCATCCTCGAGTACTATAGGTGCATCCAACAAACTGTTAATATTTGTGCACTCATCTTTCTTGAAATCCTTCCACCTCACTTGTGGGTATTGAATCCTTATACTCCTTTTTATTAGTAAGTTAATTAAACAATAATGAGATAGAGAGGTATAACTTTTTTTTCTTTTGTATTTTGAGGCCATCCATTTCAACAAATTGTAATTTTTTTTTGGTGCATTCACTAACCTATTATGCCTAAGATGACTAAGTAATTTGAAATGAACTGTATACAGAAGGTTCTACCTACCATCACAAGTGATGTATTTAAAAATGCAAGAGGCATAATTTTCCCATAACTATGGGAAGTAAATTCTCTTTGTACCTTGTGATGAGGAGTCCAATTCTTCTCTTTGTATACAAAATTCTTCCCTGGCTACAACTATGTCGACTTGTGTTGGAAATTCTGCCCCTGTTCTTGGTAACCTAGTGACATGTGTAATGGCAGTCTCAGATGTGTCTACTGAAATTCCCTTTACCATAGCTTCATCATATTCAAGAGTAGATGCAAACCTTCTTGTCATGTCACCAATAAATTCTATTAACTTCAAGAAGTAGTCGAGCCTGCCAACCCTAGTGAAAATGGGTAACATCGTTGCAACTCTAGAATTTGCTGATGAGTTGTTGGCTCCTTTCTTATGAAATCACCTCCCATTCCGACTTACCTTTCTTGCTCAATGCACTCAATTCAGCTTTGGAATTTTAGCCTAATCTTCTCTACGACCTTCAAAACCCTTCACTTTCCTTTTGTTTCCTTGTATATCTCTATTGGCATACCATACTAAAAATTTCCCTTCTTAGTACCAACTTAATTTGAGCTCATGAATAGGTTTTAAGTTTGACTCTCGACTCTGGTTTAAACTTAAGCTCAAGTTATCAAGGTATAAAATTTATCAATTTTGAAATGGGAACAAAAATGGGATATAATTTAGAAGGCTTTGCATTCCATTTCCATCCATTGATTTTAATTTAGGTGGCAAATGTGGAAAAGACTGATGAAAAGACTAACTAGGCTATACCCTCCCCCCAACTTAATCGATGAAGTGACCTCACTTCACGTTTATGATTTGGAGGTGGTTTAAAGATGAAATTATGGTATTTAGTGATATAATAGTTTGCATGCATGGAGTAATATGAAAAATATAATGAAATTTTAAAGAGGACTATAATAATCATTATAGCGTACCTGAAGTACTACCTTGAAGAAATAACCATCCACTGCGTGTGGAAACTTGGAAAGAATATATATGTTCGTTGATTCGATGTGATGAATAATAACTATAAGGTAATGTATAGTGGGTGGCGAGTGCTAATGATGGGATGGGTACTACAGAAATGAGCTAGCGATTTGATAGCTTGAGTATTGGAAATACAAGCAAGTAGCAAAAAAATGGTGTCGCGGGTATTAATTGTGAAATGATGGATATTACATGTGGATATGGTGAAATGAATGTTTGTGAACTTTCAGTGAATATGGCACCAACTAATTTGAATTTTCTTTTTGATTGCTAGATGATGCTATAGGTACCTGTAGCGTCAGGGCCCATTATGAACATTGACAACATTAAGCTATAGGTCCCTACGACATAAGGACCCTTTGTGAATATTGATAAACAGGCCCCTCTGAAGATAGTTTGAACATTATTATAATGTATAGTGTGTGCTTATGATAAAAAAATAGAAATTAATCCCAAGTGAGCTCAGGGATGGAGCTGTGTAGCTCAATATCTAGGTGACCAGAAGTGTTTGGTAGATCACATGTTGTTGAAGTATCACCCTATGTGAGATTCTATATTTGGTTTGCTATGAGCACCATATTGTTGAAATAGAGAAAATATGAAATCATCCTTCTTCAATGGCTTCCTATATAACTTCGGTCTATGGTCATTTTCGAGAAGTGAAAACTTGACTGCATTAATGGTGTGTAACTAGACTGCCCCATTAGGATAAAATTGACTAATTTCATAGGGGCCTAGCCATCTAGACTAGAATTTTCCTTTCAATTCTTTATACCATGAATCATATAACAGTGCCCAGTCTCCCACATTGAACTCCTTTGTTTTAATGTATTGATCATGCCACTTCATCCTTTTTTGTTGAACTACCTCTGTGTGATGGATTGCTTCCATTCTTATCTCATCTAGTCCATTTAAAGTATGCAACCTTTCCTTCTGAGCTTTTGTTAAATCCACTTCCAATTCCATTGTTTTCCTTAGTGTTTTATATTCAAATTCAATAGGAAGGATTGTTGTCCTACCATAGACTAACTCGTAAGGTGTAAAACTAGTGGTAATTTTCCATGTTATTTTGTAAGCCCATACTACTTCAGGTAACCTTGCAACCCAATATTTCCTATGTAGCTACATTGTCTTGGTGAGGATACTTTCAATCTCCCAATTAGTGACTTCCACCTGACCATTAGCTTGAGGGTGGTAGGGTGTTGATTTCTTGTGTCTAATTTGGTATTCTTCAACCATTTTGGTGATTAGATCAAAAGTAAATTGTGGTCCTTGATCAGTGACTATTTCTCTAGGTACACCATACCTATTAAAGATATCTTCATATAAGAACCTAGCCACATTACCATCTCTGGAAAATTTTAAGGCCTTTACTTCTACCCATTTAGTCAAGTAATCAATGCAAACAAGGATGTATTCCTTGTTGTTGGATGTAGGTGAGATTGGTCCAATGAAGTCTAAACCCCACTTGTTAAAAGATGTCAATGTCAACTAAGGTTGTAAGGGAATCTCATCACTCTTGGTTGGTCTTCCCATCCTTTGACACCTATCACAACTCCTTGTGTATTTAGTTGAATCTTTATGCAAAGTTGGCCAATAATAGCCAGTTGTGAGTATCTTAAAGGTTGCTCTTTTTTCTACAAAATGACCTCCATGTGGATCATCATGACATGCCTTCATGATGTCAAATATCTCATCCTCCCAGATACACCACCTCATGATGTTATTAGGTCTAGTATAGAACAGATAACCATATACCCAAGAGTATGAGAAATATTTGTGAACCAACTATATTTTCTCCCTTGGAGAAAAGTGTGGTGGAATCTGCCCTGTGACCAAATAATTGGAAATATCTGCATACCAGGGTATCTGCACTTGTAGAGAAAATAAGTGCATTTGGAAATGAATCATCCAATACTCCTTCAATTGATTGTGTTGGCAATCTTGACAGGAAATATGCCACTACATTTTCTTTACCAGGTTTTTCTACTATGGTAATGTCAAATTCCTATAAAAGAAGTATCCATCTTACCAATCTACCCCCAAGTATTGGTGTGTTCATCAAATACTTGATTATTGTGTGGTTTGTATGGAAAAAGATTGAATAGCCAATATTGCAGTGCCTCAATTTATTAATTGCATATACTACAACAAGTATCTATTTTTTTGTTATCGTATAGTTCAATTCTGCTCCTTGAAGATTTTTTCTAATATATTAAATTGCATGCTCTTTGTTGCCTTCCTTCTAACCCAAAACTCCTCCAATGGAAAAATTTGAAGCATATGTATGTATGTGAAAAGGTAGAGTCCAATTAGGTGCTTGAGTCAAGGCTTTCTTCAACTCTTCAAAGGAGTGTTGACACCCTGATTTCCATTCAAATTCAATGTCCTTAGCAAAATAAATAATGGCGCAACAATCTTACTAAAATCTTTGATAAACCGCCTGTAGTAGTCTACATGGCCAAGAAAACTCTTGATATCTCTTTTTTTTATGAGGAATAGGTAAGGTAAATATTATCTATATTTTGTGTGGATCAACCTTAATTCCTAAACTAGATATGAAGTGTCCCAATACAATTCCCTGTGTCATAATCATGAAACACTTTTCATTGTTGAGGGACAGGTTGTGTTCTTTACACCATTTTAAAAAAAAATCCAGATTATTGAGAGTTTCCTCATAACTTTCACCATAAGTGGTGAAATCATCCATGTATATCTCCATGCAATCATGTGCATAATCAAAAAATATGCTAAGTATTGCTCTTTGAAAATTAGTTGGAGCATTGCATAAGTTCCCCAAGGACATGTGAATGTAGTTTTGTCCTAACCTTCTGGAGCAATTTTAATCTGGTTGTAACCACTAAAACCATCAAGAAAAGAGAATTACTTCTTACCAGCTAGAGAATCAAGTACTTGATCTATGAAGGGCAAAGGAAAGTGGTCTAATTTATTGGTTGTTGTATTCGATTCCTTGTAGTATACACAAACTCTCCATTTCCCACTTTTCTTGGAAACAATTACCAAAGTTGAGACCCATTCACTATCTGATATTGGATAGATAAAAACTGCATCAACGAGCTTTTGTAGTTTAGCTTTCACTATCTCCCTTAAGGCATGATTCATACATCTTTTTGGTTAACAAATGGGTCTATAACCATCATTAATATAAATCCTATGCATACATAAATCAGGATCTATGCCTTTCATATCATGGCAATCCCATGCATATGTTGTTGAGTGTGCCTGCAACACCCTGTGCAAAGAATTATGCTAATCTTCTATTAAGGCATTATTTATGTTCAATATTTTCCCAAGAATGATTTCCATTTCCTTGGATGATTCTTGGATGGATGAGAGGTCAAGGCTTGGTATGATAGGTAGACATTGTTGAGGTAGTAATGAATGAAATATATGAGATATTTCTTCTGTAGAATTGGTGGGTATAATACTTTGCAAGGGGTCTTGTAGGCATATGAGGTAGTCTTGTTTCCATGGGCTCCTACCATAGTAATTTTGGATTATCTAAGCAATGAGATCATCTTCATCTTGGTCATGAAATAACGGGTTGCACTCTATAGTCATCTGTGTCTGCAAAGAATAGTTATTTTCCTCATCCAAATTAGGCCAAATAGTTTGCTCAAGGTCAGCATAAGGTTGGGCCAGTGTATAAAGAACCAAGTTCTTAGTGACTATCCCATTTGATATTATCATTTTTCCAGACCTACAACCTATAAATGCATCGGTTGTAGCTAACCAAGGTTTGCCTAGGATGAGAGGGTAACATAAAAGATTAACTTTGGGTTGTAGCACTATAAAGTATGCAAGATATTCCCAAGAATCCAATGCAATGAATAGGTATTCAATAATTCCCTTAGGCTTGACCATTGACCTATCAACTAGCTGTAGAACTGTTTGAGTGGGCCTGAGGTTGACTAACTGAAATAACTACATTATTTATTTTATCACGACATTGATTTTTTCCCTAAATTCTATCAGAGTATTCTTAATGAGGGTTCCATTAATCTTAACATCTAATATTGGACTACCAGGATCTGTATACTTAGGGATAGTAATGCTCCCTAACATGATATTTGCAAGGTTTCCCAAGACATGTACTATTTGAGGATCTTATCTTTTCCTACTTGGTTTCTTAAGACATAGATCCCTTATAGTTTTGGTATAGATAGGGATGTCTTTGATAGCTTGGATAAGTGGAATATTGATTCTCACATCTTTCAATTGTTCTAAAGATCTTTCTTAGCCTGTGTGTGATGCTTTTGAATAGTTAGGCATTTAGGAAAAGGTGGCTTAGGACTTGAGGTAGTTTGGTGTACCTGATTTGAATCAGGCTCGAAAGGTGATTTTTCTAAAGCTTCAATTGCAGGTTCCTCATCCTCCATCTTTGTAATTTGAGGGTACAAAGGTCCAGCAAGTTGTATTCTTGATCTGAGGTGGACATCACTCACCTCTACTCATAGGTGGGGTATTGCATAGCTTCATTAGTATAAGCCTATTGAACAAGCTTAGTGTTAGGGTTAGGTGCATGTTGGGAAGGTATTTTAGGTTGCTTGGGTGGCTGGGATGTAGGATTTGATGGAGGTATTAAATCTTGTTGTTGTGGTGGAGGAGGGAGCATAGGCTATTGATAGTTCATATTTCGTTGCTGCCATTGCTAGCCTTTCTCCAATTGAGGTTGCCACTGATTATGTTGGCTTGGCCATTGTGTATTATAATTGGAACCTTGAAAATTTTGTTGTGGCCAAGGGTTGGGATGCTGGTTCCAATTTGGCTAAGCTTGTGGCCATTGTTGAGGGTTCTACCACTGGTTTTGGTTTGCTTGCCAAGGTTGAGAGTTCCAAGAAAAAAAGTTTTGATTCCCAATATAAAAAGATGAATTAAAGCTAAGGGGGTCTTGTGGCATACCTTGTCTTTTTTTCCATGGCCTCCTTTGTGCTATATAGAAGATATTTCCAGCATCTTTTTCAATTTTCTGAAATCAGGTTTCTCAACATTATCTTGTTAGATACTAGCCACTCTTTTGCATTTGTAATTTTATTTTTGTTGCCTACAACTTGGACAATATTCAGTGAGCATAGCCTCATCTTCCTCTTGCTTCTTCTTGATATAGAGAGTATCCAACTGATTTTCCAAATGGCTAATAATTTCCTCCTTCATATTGGACAACAAGTTGCTTAACTCAGTCTTTGAAACCCCTTGTAGATGTTTTACCAATAGTGGATGTTGTAGACATGGAAAATGTACAATTCGATTTGACACACTTGATCCTGATTATTAACGACATTTCTTCCTAAATCATACTCTAAGCTTATCATCACCTTCTGTCTCTTAATTAAATAAATCATTATTTATTTGATTAAGTCTTTCTCCTCTATTGATTAAATTAATTGATTTAATTTAATTAACCTTATGTCTCTATTTAATTAAATAAATCATTTTATTTGATTAAAAGTCTCTAAAGTCCTCTTATTAAATTAAATAAATTAAACCTTATTTTATTTAATCTAACATTTTCCCAATTAGTTAAATAAATCAAAATCATTTATTTAATTAATCATTTCCTCTCAATTCTAATTTAAATCAACTCATCAATTTGAGTCAAAATTGTCAAATTATCTAATCTCTCATTAAATTAATCAAAATCTTGATTAAGTTAATCCCCATCACTAAAATCCTCTAGAGAATGTAACTTGCAAATGAAAATAGATTTAATTCATTTATTAAAACTCCATTTTCTCTCACATGGCATAAAAAGGGAATATTCCCTCAAGTTTGAATTCAAAAAGTCCAAGTGGATGGGTACTTCCAACAAAGCATTCACTCCTCTTACATGTCCTTGTGCATTGAGCCAAGTGGCATTTATTTCATTCATTTTTCCCTCTCACATGTCATTTCCTCAATTTCAAATTCCACCTAATTGCATTTATTGGCACTTTGGCCAAAATGTGCACAACCATCAACCATTCACATGGTGACAAGTGGCATTCAACCATTGGGTGAAAGTTAGTCCCACATTGCCCAAATCTTTCTTTTTCCTCCAAATTCAAATCTATAAATTGGAAGCTTCTCTCCTCATTCTTCATCCACAATCTCATGCAAAGTTACTCTCTTGACATTGAGAGCCAATTTTGTGCACATCATTCCATATATTCATCATTTTCACAATTCCATAACTAGGTTATGCCAAAATCTCATTTAGGAGATTTGATCAATCCACACACATCAACATTGCAATTTAGGAGTTGGGAAAGGGTAGATTTCGACACATCAATTGGCACCAATTCCCCAATGGGATCACAAGTTTTCTTACTGAATGAGGATTTTACTTTCATTTACTTACTTTGTTCTTCATTTTCCTAGTTTAAGTTTTAGTAAATGGATTTCATGGGGAATCCTTCATTCTTACTTGCATATGATCTAATATTGTGATTGTTTGTTGTTTTTGTGCAAGTGTCGCACCCACTTTCCCACTCGAATTTTTTCAAAAATCCCCAAGTTTGCCATGAATTTTGAGTTGCAAACTGCGTCACCTGCAAAACTCAGCCACACCTGCACTCTCTATTTCTGCAGAGCACCGCACCCAGTCAAATGCGTGGTGCTATATAGTGTTGCTTATGTTCCAAACTGTGCCACAACCGCTAATTGCGCCGCTGAAAATAGTCAGAAATTCAAATTTTAACATGTGAATTTTGAGTTTTTAGATTTTTAAATTATTGACCTATTTGTTATTACTGTACTCTCTGGTTTTTGTCATCTTGCAGGTTAGAACAAGGGAGAAAGCAAAATAGGAGGTTTCATCATAGCATCATTTTCATCATACACAAAGTTTTTTTAAACACTATAGTGTTGTTTAACACTTTTAGAGGATTTTTAATTCTGTTTTAAAAGGAATTTATTTACTTTCATGCCTTAGAAAACACTAATTTTTCTTTTGGGTTTTAAAAAGAACAAACAAATTTCTTTTTCAAAAGTTTTGCAAAAAGGCTTAAAAAGAACCTTAGAAAAAATCTACTAGATTTGGTTTAAGGTTTAAAAATTGAACAAGGCAACTCTCACACTTCAAAGTTGGTGTTTTAAAAAGAACTCATTTTTTGCTTTGAGGATTAAAATGAACATGTGTATTTTGATGTTTTGTAATCCTTTTCACAAAGTAATATCATCTAAAAGATGTATGTGATTGTCTTGTGCCTCACAACGATCTTGAGAATCAAAAGTCTTTTTGTGATACTAAGTTGTCAAAAGGATTACCTCCACACTTCATTTTGGGTATAAAATTGAACAAAACATTTTGCGAGTGTGAGTAGGCTTATTGCGTGTGTTCTCCCTTTTTTTCTAAACAAAGGTTGATCAAACTACAAATATGTTTACTCACTTTTGTTTATCTTAGGGGGCCTGCCTTGTGGGAAAAAGTACTCACCCAAGGGAACGACCCAACTGGTAACACACTAAGGACAAGTGTATTTACAACTGGGATATAAAAGTGGGTACTGGAATAAAATCCAGTATCATGCGATTGGCTCCAACGAGAAGGGCAACAATGGTCTCTCACCGCATGGTTCAATCTCCACGAACAGAAAGACCGAATTAAAACCCTTGTTTAGCAAAGGCCAAATCCTTATCTATTTTTTTGGTGCAAAAGGTCATGTCCTTTGAAGTCGCCCCACGTGATACATGTTATGTTGTAGAGATGAAAAGTATGCCATGGGAGATTCAAGAGTACTGATGTTTGGCTGACCTGAGAAGTGAGTGCACTATAAGGGGGAGCCTGTGTGGTCAAGCATCTAGTCATCTACATTGAATATGCGCAGTTGGGTTCGTCCAAGTGGGAACCCAACAAAATATTGTCTCTTCATCCTAAGGTTGTACATGTGCTTGAAATCAAAAAATACATTGCTTCGTCCTCAAAACAATTGAAAAACAAACATTCACAAAGAGCTCTAAATTTCAAACCTCTTGGAGGAAACAAATATACTTTGACAAATCTAAGTGCTCTTGCATTCCCTAGGGATCATATCCTTAGAGGTTTCTAAGTGCTTGGGTTTAATCATCATTTGTTTTCACTAAGGTCAACCTAGGAAACTTTTTCCCTAATTTCTTTGATTTCCACATAATGGACCTTATGGGATGAAAAGAAAGTAGGACATTACACATGCAGTTTGAACAATAATCAAGAAAGTGCTTTTGATAAAAATAACTCACTAAGGAAAGATAAAAGAAAAATTGGATCTCACATGTGTTGTCTCAAATGATTTCCTGAAAGGTCAAAATCCCAAAACCAAGATTCAAAAGGATTAGTCTAAAAGCTCGAGAACAACGTCTTGAAATGCTCCTTGAAGTCAAAGAAAGATTGGTGTATAATTTCTATAAGAAGGCTTCAAGGAATAACCCAAGTTTGTATGCATTTTATTATCAATAGAATCCTAAGTTTTTTGAAAGGTTTGTTTTCCTCACATAGGAAGTATAGCATGTTTTTCAATACCGAGGTTTTGTAAAAAGGAGTCGTGTCTAGGTCAAAGTCTAGGATCAAAGTCTTCACTCTCATCCATCTCTCCATCAATCAAATTTCATCCCACCAAACAAAATTTTGGGAACTTTAGAAAAATCATTCATGCTAAACTTAAAGGATAAATCAATATCACTCTATTTGGCTTAATACACCTAGCCAAATAGTCAAATCTCTTGAAAAATTTTGCCTCTAGGATAACGCAACTTCTTGAGGTCTACTAGTTCATGATCACCTTGGTTGGCTTAACACACTTAGCCAATCCATTCTCTTATGCGAGTTTTCCCTAGGATAACACAACTTCCTAGGGTTTACAAGTTCACTACCATCTTGTTTAACTTAATACACCTAGTCAAACTATCAAAATCAATCCAAGCCCTAAAATTTAGCATTACCCCTAAAAAGTTCTTCAAAAATTTCACTCATTCACATCATCCATTTATCTCATCACCATCACCACCCCCTTTGATCCTTGGACTTCCCTAGTTCTTCTCTTTTGGGCCTAAAGATGAAGATCAAACGATCCCTATTTTATGGTCCAAACAAGATCACAACACAAGAGGAACATGGAAAATACCAAAGAAATATCAACTTCTAGTGACTTGGGTCAAGTAACCACCGAAGTAAACCTTGCGGGATAAAGTAATCCCCCAAGTAGATCTCCTCTACCATCACAAAATCCTCAAGAGGAAGGCTATGAAGAGGACATCACAAACGAGGACTTGGGAATGACACAATCATAAATGCTAGAAATGGTTCAAAATCCAGAGAATCATAAAATTGTCAACGCCATGTTTAAATACTTATGCACGTTAATGGAAGGAGGAGTCCAGTTCCCTTCTGACCTTGATGTAGGAACTAGTATGGACAGGCCTCTTACAAACACATCCCCAATGTCAACTCTGAATATCACTCAAGAAATGCCTCAAACCATATCGACAATCACACCAACCTCACCAATTGTAAACAAGGGAAGTGCAATGTTTCAAGAGTTACAAAAGCATCGCCTTGTAAACAACAAAGAGGTAAATGTCAGTACCACACCGGATAACTCTGTCCCGGTGAATCCATCACACCCATACATCCCACTCACCTTCCATAATCACACAGATTCATCTGCATTCCATGCAACACCATCCTATTTGTTAAACATACAAACTTCTCTACCACAAGGAGAAGGTGGTTTGTTTGGAATAGCAGGATTCACTGACCCGTTCTCCTTCCAGAGGAGCATACCATCTTTTCCTCCATTACCGCTCAAATCCATATCACCTCTTGGATTGGGTCTTCCCCCCCTAACCACCGCTAGTTTCTCAAATCTAGGCAATCCGAGCATCACATCGAATCCTCTCCTTTTGTTGGTAGCATCACAACAACAAGTGGAAACCAATCAAGCCACCATGGTCAATACATCAGTTGGTCCTCAAATCTCTCAAAAAATACCTTCTCAAGGACCGAGCATATCAACCACACCACCAATGACCCAAATCCCAACCAGCAACACAACCCTTTCGCTCGTCATAATGGTTAGCACAATTCCCAATCCACCACTAATCCCACCAAAAGCTAACATGACGAATTCATTCATCACCATGATCCAAGCCATCCAAAATGCCAATCATCAGAGGGTACTGAAACAAAGCCAACAAGTTTCACAGCAGGCTGCTCAGCAAGCACGAGCACAACTAGCTGCACAAGCCCAACAAGTCACACAAGTTGCACAAGTGGCTGAAGCAGACCAACAAGCGCAAGCTCAAAATCAAGCCCAGCACCAGGCTCAATAGGCGAGGGCACAATATCGAGCACAACTACAAAAAATCCATCACCAAGCATACCAACAAGCCTTGCAAGATTTTCAGGCACAACAGCAAGCTAAACAACAAGCTTTTTTGGCACAACAACAGTTAGACCAACAACAAGCTTTGTTGCCGCAACAACAGCTCGACCAACAACAAGCTTTGTTGGCACAACAACAACTAGACCAAAAACAAGCTTTATGGGAACAACAACAGATGGACCAATAACAAGCTTTGTTGGAACAAGATCAACAACAGGAGTTGTTGACACAAATGCAAGCATATCAACAGACCTTAAACGCACAACAGAGCTTGCAACAAACTCCCACCAGTACCCCTCCCACAAATCAAACACCCCGAACACCTCAAAACATGTTCATCCCACCTCCCGATCCGCACAACGATGTCACAACGCAAATCAAACTACTCTCGCAGCAGGTGTTGGACCTCCAAGTAGGAAAAACAATGAGAACACCGGCAACCTGTGTCTCTATCCATTCAATAGAGATCTCACAATGATACCATACCCAAAGGGATTTAAAATCCCCAAATTTGACAAGTATAATGGAGCGGGAAACCCTGAAAATCACATCAGGGAATTTCAAGTGCATTGCTTGGAGGTTGCATACGATGACACATATCTGATGCAACTTTTCCCCCAAAGCCTGACTGGTCCTACCATTGAATGCTTTTCTCGCCTACCCATAGGCATTAAAACATTCCAGGAAATTGTGGAAGCATTCCTTAAAAATTATGCCTTGAACATGGGTGCAGATGTTAGTTTGGAAGAACTATGAACGCTCAAACAAAGAAAAGTAGAGCTATTCGCATCCTTCTTGCAAAGATGGAGATCCAAGGCCAATCAGAGCAAGTGGACCATGCCAGAAGAACAACAAGTTTGCACAATCATATC